>CM017564.1:59366976-59709476 GCA_007844125.1 Sinonovacula constricta
TGTAAAAAAGAAGCATTAAAGTTTACAGGCATGCTTGAATATAGATGATAAAGAAATATGAACTCTTTTTTATAATATACATTTTAGCGGTCTGGAGACAGATCAGAGCCTGAAAATTGCACTTATAGGCAAGTGATCTATTATACATACATGTGTGTGTTGCGCCACGAGAAAAATGCCTGACTGATGTCGACAACATCATCGAAAAAGCAATCTTGAAATGACAGTTCTATTTTTGGCAGGATTTTAACATGCTTTCTTACATCGTGTTTTTAGCAATTTTTTGCAGATGCGGCCTGTTGTTTGTTACTACGATAGTATCTGTATGGCATACCAGTACTTTGGGCATAGATTCAACAGTAAGGAAAATAGTTTTTCTTTTTGTGTGTTATGTCACGTCTCTATGCTTTTTGTCACATTTACCCTATTTGCCTTTGTCTAGTTAGGTGGATTTTATATATTTATATATTATATTTAAATATCTGTGGTAATTTTGATAGGACCTTTTCTTATTTACCTAGTATATGTTTTGAAAATTATATTGAAATGAACGCCGCATTTAACCATGCTTCATAACTTTTTATCAGGGGTCATATTTTGCTGATGTTAACATCAAATACAATTTTTGCATTTTCTTACAGCTGAAATGTTGCTCTTTTAAAAAATGTAACAAAAAAAAACAAAAATTGTAAATGCTGTCATTCTGGCATATTTTCTCATTGCGCAAGAGAAACTGACATATGCCCCCCAGAGATGCAATGGGATATATTGTTGAAATGACAATTGTCTCCCTTGTTAGATAATATCCAAGGTAGTCCAAATAGTATGTAGGTCCTTTTAGTTGAAGTTCTTGGACTTTGTCACCTGTTCTTTTGCAGGAGGTAAAATTACAACCAGTGAAACTTCTTACTTTTGCATAAATTTAAGCTTTAAAACCTTTGAAATACTTATCGAAATACGTTATTTAAACAAGAGAATGGAGTTGCCTGTTAATTATGGTTTACCTAGGTATCACCAGAATGGCAAAAAAACATACACACCAAGGTGTTTTAGCATAAAAACTGAGTAATCCAAGTAATAGGACCTCTTTGTATTTAGGGACTATTCAGGGGAGACTATCGGTTAATGTCTCATTACCTTTGATATCATAATGGTTGCACCAATAAATGTTATGTGCAACATGCCTCCAAGTGTATACATGTAAGATGGTAAAGTTTTGTGTTACCCAGGGTTTGCATTCAACTTATTTTTCCTAACTTAAAACTGAGAATTTTTTATGAATTTGGAATAATCAAAATAAATTCCTTAGGTTCAATTCATTTATCTTAGAAAATATTTTAGGAAATTTCTTAGTGTATAAGTCAGAAAAAAATATTTAAGATTCTTTATGACAATGACCTCAAGGTCAATACTTGGATAAGTACTGTAAATAATATAGAACTTATGGCTGGGACATAAAACTGGAAAGGACGTACAGGCAGACAGATGGGCAGACAATAAGGCTGCAATATGCAATGTATATAAATTACATTTAAATTTCACATATATCAATTTGAACATTTTCCAATGAAATCAAAAAGCAAAATATATGTTGTTGTAAAGCATATAAGTATATAGTCAGCTGAGCGAATCCAACATTGCAATCAATGGGTCACTACTTGAATGAACTGAAAACATTGTCACTTTGTCAAACCTTGCTGCCAATTAAAATGTCTTTCCATAAATAGGATACACTCCTAATGACATGTAAAATAGTAAGAAACCGGTACCAGGCTTGTGTTGTCAAGTCACATGGTGAGATTATGCTTATGTCGGGAATCAATCACCGTAACTGGCTCCCTGCTTGTCTTAAATCATTATATCATAAGCAAGCCTGAAACAGGTAAAAAATCTCTTTAAATCACTATTTGGTACCCAGCTATTTGCTTTCATTCCCAAAGCTTAAGTATCAGTTTATGGTGACAACCAATTATCTGTCGATTAATCAGCCAAAATATCATAAGCATAATGTCATAAACAATGTAACATCTCTTTTCCACTAATAAATATCAGCTTAGAATCATTCAATGAAATCTCGCAAAAAAGTTAAGACAGATTGTACCAAATAACCCATCAGTTGTCTGGTACCGTGATGCCAATTTTATCCCCTGGATATGGGGATAATGAACCAATCACTCTAAGCTGGGAACCAGCCATGCAAAATCTCTCAAAAATCACTTTGCTTATATCGCCAAAAAAAAAAAAAGAAGATAAAAAGCCTTCATCGTTCTCATGTTATTTTTACTTCTGTAAAGCTTGTCAAGATACTGAAATAGTTTCACAAGAATCCTAAGTGAGCTGTGACCAAAACAAATAAATCTCTCTCAAATCACAATTATGGTACCCTGCCTGCTTTCCCAATGTTGACGATGGGCACCGGTCACCACTAACTTCTGAATTCATGTTTATCACTAATCACAAGCCTGGAACCACACCAAATCATTACGTTGGTTGCCCTTTTTAATCTCAGTCCCTAGCCTGGGCAATACTGATAATGGGTATTGGGTCCTTGGGCTTGTTCCTATAGGTGACCTCGCTGGACTTGTCATCGGGGAAGGTGATTGGTTGAGAGGCCACCACAGGGACTTTACCCTTGATGAATGATTGGATCTTATCGATACAAGCATCCTGGTAATCATGGATCCACCTGGTGAAAAATAGAGGGAAAAGTTATCATTTAGTTTTTGTTAGTTTTTTTCTTGAATCAAAGTTGGTGTTTCTGTTGTTGAATGTTTTGTAATGCTTTTATTTATTTATCTATTTATATAATATACTTAAATATTTTTGTAGATTTTAATGATGATATAGTGTTCTACCTACATGTACCGTTTCTACAATTTTAAGTAGCACCAGAAGGAAATATTACACCTTTTTTTTACAAGCAGTAATTGCAATAGATAGTTTCCACATCAGTGAAGATCGCTTATCTTAAAAGCCATCTTTGATGGTAACTTCATGGGATTTTCAGATGAATTGTATAGAAGCTAATTTTTTATTTTCTTGTAATTTCTTCATTTGTGGTCCAAAAATTAAAAGCTATCCACAAATGGAAAGCCCTTGAAACACATACTTTTATAACACAATATTTTTTAAATTGAAAAATGCACAAAGAATTAATACACAGAAATAAAATTATTGGCTCATCCTTAAACAAAATGAACAGTGTATCTTTTTTGGTTGTATTTTTTTTACCTTTTAAACTATCATTTAAAATACTTCATAAAAGCTGTTAAATTTGATATAAAATGCAGTAAAATAGACTGAAAAATAAAAACCCAGTGGTAAGTTTAAAACAGCACATATTTCCAGATTTCGGCTTGCATTAGCTTCTGCCCTCAAAGATTGTCGCCTTAAACAGTCTTATCAGTGCATATGACATTACATGGAAACTATCTATATAAAAATCACTTAACAGCAGAGAAAAAACTATTAAATGACTTTTTGCAATCTTACAAAAAATAGCGTTAAAGAAATATAAAGCAATAATTTATATTGAGATTTCTTGTATAACCAGCTTAAGCACCCAAGTTGATCCTTTTTGCCGACTGACCATTCAAAGGTGGTAACTGTTGGGTTTGGTCTTTTTGTTAAATGACTCATAACAGATTTGTTCTTACTTTTACATTTGACTTAAATGTGAATACCTTTGTCCTGTGCCTTTCCAAATTTTGATATATGTTGCAATGCTCATAGGACTTTGTTATATAGTCTTATTGTAAACATTTATCTTTTAGCAAGTTTGAAATTTTAAAGTTCAGTTGTTTGTAAAATAAACATCTTCTGTTGTACAAAAGCTTTTGTTATAAGTAACAAACAAGGTATGCCATATAAAATTTAACCAGAAATATCACTAGAATAGAAATAAGCTCCAAAGATGCAATGACAATAACAAGTTTGCACTTTATAATGTTATCTGCATCACACCTTCAAGCGAATTCAACTTGGTGGTTTGATTGAAACATAATATGGCAGAAACCAAAATGGGACAGATGGACGTACAGTGCCAATGCTATATGCGGCACTTCAAGGACATAGAAATGTGCTCAGTTTCTATACTGTTGTAACATATAAAAATGTGAGTTTTTAGTGAGTCTAATGAAAGCTTAAGTGTATAAGCTCCTATTACACAACATGCTTAAAGGCATTGAAAATTGGAATGTGGCCTTATCTGGCTTCACACTGTGATGATGTTTGCTTATTGGGTTTATCGTCCCATCAACATTATTTTAGTTATCTGGAAATGGTGTCCACTTGAAGCAGATATAGTGCTGCCTTCACTGTGTATAGCAATGCCGTGAACACCTTGCATGATTCCACACCCAGTCAAATTATCCTGATACCGGGCCAACCAGTCGTGCCCTTATGTTTGCTTGAGCGTTAGCAAGGGAGCTATACTAATACCATTTTTAATGACTTTGGTATGTCGCGGCCCGAGATTGAACCAGAGGCCTCCTTGACCTGGAGACAATGCTCTACCGATTGTACTACCAGGTCCAGTCACACTGTGATGACATTGTTATGTTTGTTAATGGGTTGGAGGAAGGAAGTGGGGGTGGGTTGGGTCTAGCCAGCTGGACACAGCCTCAGGCTGCAGTGGTATCAGGAAATGGGTGGGGATCAGAGCGTAACTGACCAATGGCAGAGTAGTAAACCCAAAGAAGGTCATTTTCGATGCCTTTAACAATAAACAATAGTAAATACAATCAATGGAATGACACGAGATAAAAACATGCTAAGATGCATACATAATTTGATAAGCATACAATAAGCGAAGAAACCACAATCCATGCAGAAATAGGCTAAGTTAACCTTTTGCAATAAATATCTGCCTAACAAGTTAGTATTAAGACAGCAAGCCCATACTAATATGGCAGCTATAACAGGTATATGAAAATCCAGGCACCATTTATTTTCTCAAATTAATTGCATAATAAGAATACCTCACCATACATGTAAGCCTTCACTACCATCAAATGTTTTTATAATTAATGACGGATTTATTATAAATGAAATATGCTAAAAAGCCTTATTTCAATAATTCCAGATTTTTCCTTTAAATAAAATAAAGTCAACTATACTAAAAGCATCAGTGGTCTAATTGTGAAGGCTTGAGACAGGAGGGTCTCAGGTTCAAATACCAGACTGACACAAGAACTTCAACACATTGTAGAATCTACTTGTTCTACCCAACAAGTTGACAGTTGAGATGGATTAAAACAAGTTGATATAAAACTTGTTTTGTAGGGCTGTATCTGACAGTTGGCAATATCTAATATACCGTACTTACTCACTTATAAGACTAATCGCTTATAAGACGACCCCCTACTTCACCTGTGAAATTGCCGGTTTCTGCTTCGACCCGCTTATAAGATGAGGCGAAAAAAATGAAGAGGAGCGTCGACCAATCATGCTGTCTCAACAAAAGGGTTAATTGGTAAACAGTGACTGTAATTTTCACACGTTGCGGGATGTATCTAGTGTCATTTGCTCTGCTATCCTGTAGCTCGTGGCGGCATGGCATTAATTTCCAAGTCTGGCATGACAGTACACGATATATCGGGGAACAGTGCACTGTCCTTGTGTACATGCCACCAATCAATAATTTCATGGAGAAATGTAATCGGAAACTGCTTATAAAACACATTGTTCACTCCCTCACTGTCAAACTGCTCCGATCGATATCACCTTGACAACAGCTTATCTCAGAGTCAGTCACTGCTGTCTCAACAAAAGGGTCACCTGTGTAATGAGGCAAGTCTACACAGAAACGCCAAGTAAATTATAGCTTGGTATTTTTAGCAGACTGAAGCTGAAAGTTTGTCTCAGTGTTTACTGATGGATAATAAGCTGTGTTTCATGCAAAACAAAGGGAAATGTATGTGAGACAGTTAATCGTTGACCGACAGAATTCAAAGTTCAATAAAGGTAAGTTATCGGCGGTCGATAATGACGGCACGTCGGGTCATTGCATAACTGCTAACAAGTTTATGTGGTATGTTTTCGCCCTAAAACAACGTGAAAACTTTTTGCCAGGTCGCTAGACCCCGCCTATAAGACGAGCCCCACACTTTGAACATGAAATTTAAAGGAAAAATCCCCGTCTTATAAGTGAGTAAGTACGGTATGTAACAACATCTTACCCAAGTTCTGGGAAATTTATTCATAACTGCTGCATAAACTCATACTTAAGTTTATGTAACCATTTATAGCATTGCCACAATTGTTACATAGTGCAAATTGTTAAAGCTATCACTTTTAATGGCCATAATTTTCAAATCTATAAATTAAGTATGATGGGATTTTTCAGCTAAAAATAGATACTGATTTCAATGTGGAACCTTTGGATGTAATTTGATCTCCAATGTAAGTGGTCATGTGGTTTTCTTAGTTTAAAAATAGCTGTGCAGCAAGGCTCAGACAGGAAATACATTTTTGTCATTTTAAGTGGGGTGTAAGGTTTTACTTTTCATGTGGATGTAGGGCACCAATTAACAGCATTTCGAGGGATATTTTCAGGCAAAAAATTATTTATTTAGATGCACGAGAGAAAAAAATTGGTCCAAACTGTCAGATATAACCATTAATTCAATTTAAAGAAAAAATAAACTTAGTCAATTGGCTGTCCCAATACCAATATCAAGAAATTCCATTACCATTGAAAGAACTTTGATACCTTTCTGAGTGAGTCTGTGTGAAAGACATTATTATAAGCTAAAATGAATAATGAAAGAACAGAATTAACAGAAAAAAAACCCCATAAAAAACACATACACACAAAAGAAAAAGATACTATCTCTACCATCAGCCAGGTAATGTACCGTTTAAAGGAACTCAGTTTCTTACAAAAAAACCCGAAAAAAAAACAACCAACAGCACCAACAACAAAAATAATCCAAACAAAACACAAACTAATCACCAAAATAACAAAAACACACACATTAGCATTCAACAACTTTCAAAAGGGGGAATAAAGGAAGGGAATAGACAAAAAAGATGGGAAACTAAACTGGGAAACACACAACAAAAACAAACTAAAGAAACCTAAAAGAACCAATGAAAATGCTTGATACAATTTTAACAGAAACAATCAATGAGAAAAGCTGAAACAAATAACCCTAGAAAAAAAAAAGTGTTATCAACAAATTTTGAAAAAAATTATCAACAAATTTTGAAAAAAAAGAGTAGAGGAAATAGTAATGACTTTTAAAAATTAGTCAAAGAGTTGCCAAAACAAGTCCTGAACAACATCAGAGCCAATAGAATTTCTTCAAAATCAGCATACAGAAATTTTACAAAAGTACAGCATCAACAGGACTTTTAATTAAATTTCCAATCACAAAAGTAGTCAACACATAAATGAAGATAAAAACAGGAAATTAGTGGAAAGTAGAAAAACAACACCCATGAATATGTAAGAAAAAAATATCAAGTAATCATATAGTTAATGAATAAAAAACAAAGCAAAGTGACAATAGAAAGTGACCAAATGAACAGATGTAAACTAAAAAAAAAAATCCATTTGTACAAATTCACAGTACTCAGAAAGGTAAACAATTCTGCATCAAATTATCAAGAAATAGGGGCAGAGTTCAACTGTGGAGAAAAAAACGGTTGGATAAGTATGCGTAAGCCGATTAATTATAAAACACCTACAGGTGCCACTGACTTCACATGCAGCCATTATTCATTGTATAAATTCTGCAGAAAGCCCACCAATGAAACAGAAGACTGCTTAGCTCCGATCGACAAATCAGCTGGCCTTGCTCCAATTGACCAATCAGCTGGCTTGGCTAGCTCGAAACTCTCCTGTTTCTGAATCAGTATTTCTTTCGATCCTTTCTTTCCCTGGGCATGTACGATGCTTGGAATGCTACACATCTTGTCGGGAAGGGATTTGATTTGGCCTCGAAGGAAACTCTCTAGTTTGTTAATGCATGCATCTTGGTATTCATGCACCCATCTATATTGGAGAAAAAACAAAACAACAAAAAATCCAATGCACACAATTATTACAATCCAATAGATAAAATCTGGATAAAAAATTGTTTTAAAATCTTCAAATAAAATCAAACATATAAGAATTCAACCTTTAAACAGCTGTCATCTGCAACAAGCAGTTAGTGGCAAGAAGGCAAGATCAAGATGCAGACATGTGAACTCTCCAACTTTTGGAGGGAGACTCCCACTTTCAAGGTTGAAAAATTTTTGAAAATGAGGGGTGTTTTACACATTTTCATAAATCTCCCTACTTGGAAAAAGGTAACTTCCTTCTTTGTTTACATAAAATTAACAAATCTCCCACTTGGCAAGTGAAAATCTCCCACTTTGGCTTCAGAAAAAGTTCACAAGTATGTAGATGGGTAGAGCCAACATCGTAAAGCTAGGCTTCTAACATCCTCAAAGTTGTGGTAATACATTGTATATAGAACCGTACCAGATATATTTTGTGTTTTGTTACAACCCACTCACACAATCATGGTAATACTGGTGACATCCTGCTATAACTGGAGGAAGAAGACCCCAGACAAATGTCTGGGTGGAACCAACTACACACAGCAGGTCAGCTGAAAGGCCTTCCCACATGTAAGTTCTCACCCTTACCGGGACCTGAACCTATGCAGAGACAGGGTGATGATTTTTAAAGTCATAACTCTAATTGCTTGGCCATGGACATCCCCATACCACTGTATAAAGTCTATTATGCTTTAAAGATTACTTTCATATATTGAAAGAATTAAAAAAAGTGCAAGCTTCAAGAAAATTAGTCTCTTTTCAAAGACCAACTGAAATTTTGACCAACAAAGTGTTATGACCACCTTTACTACCGGTATAAGGTAAATATTTTCTAAACGCATGTAATAAACAGTCTTAAAAGTGAAACTCATACCGATGTTCCTTTGTCAAAAGCTTCAAGCAGTTCCAAAAGACATGCCTGTCTATACTTTTTTTCTTTCTAATAAATCAACTTTTTGACACTTTTTATTTGTCCAAGGTAAGGCTTTTTCTAATTTTGTTTAATTGTGTGAATTTCTATGCCTATTTTTAATACATTATAAGACTTCAACTTCAACAAAACTCTTAAACTACATGTTTTACCATTGACTAACCATGTGAATGATACAAAAAAGGTTGTTCTCTTGTCCTGGATGGTATTCTCTCTTTTCAAATGTAAAGGGACTTAACTCTATTAAAAAAACAATCTCACCTCCCTTGTTGGTAGGTATTTGATGTAAAGTTACTGCAGAAAACTTTTTAAAACTTTTGACAAACACTTAATAATGAAATGTAATTTTATTGATTCTGATAGGAATTTATTAAAAAGCTTGAACACTTTTTACAAAAATAAGCATATTAATAATTAAAATTTATTATATTTTTCATATAAAGTATATAAAAATAATACCTTCCCAAAAGGGAAATAACTAAACATTTCTTTCATTTCTAAGATGGGGATTATTAAGTTAAGAAATATCCTTCTATGCCAAACAGTCTATGTTTCTTAAAATATTTTCATTGTTACACTCAGACTTTCTTCAACATGTTGATGCTCGATTACTAAGGATCACACATCTGATTTTTTCCCCTGGTCAAATTAAGTCATAGTTTGGATTAGTTTCTGACGCCCTTTCCCCTACCTGCAGGACTTGAAACCAAACTGAAGGGCCGAGGAGTTACAAGTCTGTGTCTCTGACTGCTTGGCAATTGACACACTGCTCTGATTGAATTAACAATGATATGACACATTTTTTTTGTACTTAAAACACGAGAAGCATATGAAAGGAAATTGGATTTTTCTTTTCATACTTTTTTGACAAAAACAAACACGATGGACAATGGCTTGCAAACACTTTTATAGCACTGATACAAAACCAACCTTTTATCAAGACAAAGGGTACACAGAAACAAAAACAACAAACTTCAAACAAAAGCAGGTCCTATTTGCATATTAACTTATGCAACCTGAAATTTAAACTTTAAACGACCTAAACATAATAAAATATACCTTGCACCAATTTACGCATTTTTTTTTTTTTTTTTTTCCACAATAAGCTTAACTTACTGAAATTCAAACCAAATTATATAACACAAATTCTATATCAAAAAGCTTTGCATAATAATGTCTCTTTTATACCACAGTAAATAACCCGAAATGTAGTATTCCAGTCTTTTAAATACTAAATTATAGCACCATGATTTAACGCTACGCAAACACCAAAACAAGGCAAAATTTGTCCCTTACTTATCCTCATATATACGCTTAAACAGACTTCTAATAACACTGACAGAGTAAAGCTGATTGTTTTTGTTTTGTTTTTGACATACACTGCAGCATCTATTTATGATCATTATAGCAACATCCAGTTTTTTGGTGGAGGAAGACCGCAGATACATTTCTAGGTAGAACCACCAGCGCACCCAAGTCAGCTGGAATACCTTCTCACATTTCATGTAAGTCCTTTGCCCCAAACCCACGTGGTGTGAGGCTAAGCAGTCAGAGGAGTTACAAATCGGCGACTCTACCACTATGCCATGGGGGACCCAAAGTTTAGCTGATTCATATACTGTTAGCCTCAGATCAAAACTAAAAAAGTTGCTTTTTATTATTTAAAGTTTATATAATTTCAAATAAAGATCAAAGATTGGAAAGATCAAAAGATTGGCAAAAAACATGATTTTACCCATTAATCTTAAGTTATGCCATGAGTGCCTTTAATTATGTAATATAAGATACCAGTTCCTGTATTTTGGTTATTGAAAAAAATGGCCTTAATAAAAGATAACTATCATCAATACAATACTTGCTTTACCTCTGATCAGATTAGAAACTTTTATTGAGATAAATGAAAGAATGACCTCTGACCTCACTCAAGGATAACTATGTCTAACATGTTAGTACCTATGATAAAATGGAATTTATTGGAAAACATGTGCACTTAAAGCGATGACAAAAAAAAATATCTCCAGTTAATATATTTGAAAGCTTATAAAAAGCTTATAAAACGTATATATTATGACTGCTTAAGCTAAACCATTTATGTAACCATTTATGTAACTTTCTGATTTTTTTGTTCACTTGAATTTAAAGCATATTTAAACTATGATGTATAAATATACTCGACTTAGAACAAAAATGAACCAATCAAGCAAGCCCTGGAAAGTGGCCCTCTTTAAAGCCATGTCTGGCCAACAAAATGATGAGCCAATACAAAATGGATACTTAAAAGTTAAGATATATCACATTCTCTGCTTAGGAAAGGTTAAAAAAAGAGTAAGTAATTCTAAACGAAGCCATCTCATGAGCTCTGTTTATGTAAAAGTTATATTTATTCTAAAATGAAACTTGCTGTAAGCTTTGCAATGCTGATTCTTATGTTCTGTTTATAAAGGGAGGTCATACAAATCCATGTATAACCTCCCTTGTGGGAAGGTATTTGGTATATAGTTGCTGTAGACAAAAATGTCTGCTTTTTATTTTATTGAAAGATTCAGGCAGCAACAACTAACATGCGCATACAAATGTATTTCATGAAATGGGGAACAGCTTGGTTTTAGATAATTTTAGGTAATACAAACTGGATGCTTAACTTATGCCATGCCAAATACCCTCTTTTAAATAATTTTAAGCATATTTAATTTGATACATCTTATGTTAGGCTGTGTGGTACATCAAGCTCTGCTCAATATTTGTTTTTAGATAAAGAAACATAATACATATACTTTTTTTAAGCTTTATCCTTCAGAATTCTCAGTTTTACTTAAAGCGCAGTTTACTATGCTACTATTACTATTACTATACTATGCAGTGTACACGATTAAAAGGATACATATTTATGGTAATTATATATTGTCATATTATGCATACTTAGTTAAATTATAAAAAAACCTAGCCTGCAATCCAATTATTTAAGTATTAAGGAAGCCGATTAAGGTAGGGATGGGAACTCATACCTGATACCGTTGAAGTAGCAGACGGGCCGCATGTCCTCGGGAAGTCGTTCTGGTTCCGGCCAATCACAGTTGTCTAGGATTGGGATAATGTTACAGCTACTTTCAATGGCCGTGACAATCTCCTGTAGACAAATATAAGATACAAAAATGATGCTTGCACAAACATGATGTTTTGGTGTTTATTGATTGTTTGTTTGTTGGGTTTATCATCCCACACACAGTATTTCAGTAATCTGGAGACAGTGTCCACTTGAAGCAGATACAGTGCTGCCTCCACCGTGCATAGCATGCCATGAACACCTGGCATGATACCATACCCAGTCACATTATCCTGACACCGGGCAAACCAGTCGTGGAACTATCCTTATATTCGAACCTGGGGCCTCCCGTACCTGGATCTGACGCTCTACCGATTGTGCTACCAGGTCTGGTGGCTGTTTATTGATGCCCTACATCTATATGACAAGTGAAACATTACAACCTTCCCAACACTACAAACATGTATTTTCTATTTGAGCCATGCTGCACAATTAGCTATTTTAAACTAAGAAAGACACATGATCACTTACTATTGAGATCTTCACCTTTTGTTTTTATCCAAGTAATCCCTGCGGACATCCATATCTATTTTCAGCAGACATCCCCCTCTTTATTATTTATAGATTTGGAAAGAATGAACAACTAATTTCATGAGTTGTGCCGTCTAACAATTCAGGTCATGTACCAATTGTCTTTTTTGACTAAAATATAAGTGCATGCAGATCTTAAGTTAAAAATCCGCAAAACAGAGGTAAGCAATTGTTACGTGTAGTTAACATATGAGCAAACTGTCAAATACAACCTTGAAACAGAAGCATTTTGCAGCGATACAATATTGAGTATATCCAATCTTTTCTGTAAATATACTTCTTATTTTTTAATGGTTGTTCACTCCACTCCACTTTTGCCGATTGTTGTCTGAGAGTATAAAAAACAACAACAGGTTTACTGAAAACAATACTTGAATTGAATCGGCATCAAATAAAGAGTCTTAAGCCTGATCATTGTTAGTGAAATAGTTTTTCTGATATTGACTAATTATTTTTCATTAAAAAAGTGCATGTTTGTGTTTATTTTCTATCCAATGTGTAAGCATGGAAATACATTTTTTATCTGGCCCTGTACTGTCTATTGTAATTACCTGTACATATGTCAAGTTGAACCAACATCATAATTTCATATTACTTATAATTTATTCTAGTAAAACCAATGAATATTCGTAAGATTACTTTCCAACATCATAATTTATGGTTATATATTTATGTTATCAGTACTTATAATTTATTCTTGTAAAACTAGTGAATACAGAATTATCCACTGACCATGTGCAATGACTGTGTCTTATGTATTATGACCTTCTTTACAACAATTAAGTTTAACTATTAAGGTAATGAATATTTATGTTTTTGAGTTGATTACATTATGTATCTTGTCATGTTAAGTTTGAATTCCAAAAGAATAATCATAATCATTATAGCAACATCCTAACTTACGGTAATAAGTACAATATTCATATTACATGAAATTGTATTTATTTCTTCATGAATATTCATTACATTTATTTAAAAACCCTCCACTAACCTTACATTGTATTCACTCAATCCAGCCAATAAATGAGTTAAACCAACTCCATAATTTACAGTAATAAGTAAAATGAATATTCATTTTACTTAAGTGTTCATGAATATTCATGACATTGATTTGAAAAATCCTACACTCACCTTATGCACCCAATCCTGTCTATCATGATCACCAATACATCTGTCAAGGGCACTCGTTGTGAGGACGAGGAGGAAATGTTTGGCCAACTTAATGTTCATCAACAGATTCTCATCAAACTTCCCAGCACGGAGACGATCAATGTCCAGAAACACAGAAAAACCTCGAAGCTGTAGGTGAACCTTCAGCAGACTGAAGTAAAATGAGAAGCGGAGTCAAGAGAAGTAACAAGTAAAAGATGGGAAAGAAAGTGGAGAGTAAATAAAGGTTAGTTTGACAGATAAATAATAAATGAGGGCTTACATTAGAAGTGAAGTGGGAAATAGTAACATGGATATATACTTTAGCAATTTCCAGATATACAATATATAAAATATTCAAAGAGGAACTAATGCAGTTTGGTTAAGTATAAAGTTGAGTTGTATGATGTTGTATTTACACAATCCAGCTAGGACCTTACACAATCAGGTTAGGACCTTACCTAGCCAGCTGTGAGCCAGTGGATCTTCTGTAGCTGATGAAAACGTCGACAGGTCTGGGGCAGATGGAGAGACTCAAACTACAATCACCCACCACACTTGCTCGACTCAATCTGCCTGCTGGGCTCTGTAGGTCTACAATATAATCAATGTAAAAATAGACATAAATTAATTGGCAAAAGAATTATGAATGGGTAAAAGATATTTTCTCATTTTGTTTATAAAGGGACATTACTCTATTACATTGTGTTAAATAAGATTGTGTCACCTGCCCTTTGGGTAGGTATTTGGGGGTATAATTTGTGAAGAAAAATATGATTTGTCTCCTTTTTAAATATTGAAACTGCAATATGCACATTCAATTTGTATCTTGTTAGATGAGATCAAAGTAAGCAAAAGTGATTGAGCATTAAGATTTAAATAAGCAGATTAAAAACAAGAGGGCCACAATATCATTCACCAGAGTGCCATAAACATTTAGAAGAAAGTCACATAGCTTAAATAGACCAGAATAATTGTGATATGTGTACACAAGCAACATTTGGACAATCAGTTTCATTTTTTGCTAGATGGTCTTACATGGAAAATGGCCAATGACCCCACTAGACAAAGGGCCTCTAAAAACCCTGTATACCAAATATCAAGGCCCTAGCTCTTGTAGTTTTTTTAGTTTCTTTAAACAATCTTGATACAGTTCCACCCAATGGACTTGCATACTAAGTATCAAGGGTCTAGCTCTTGGAGTTTCTGCCAAGAAGATTTTCATTTTTTTTTATTCTCATATTGAGAAAATGGCAAAGCCTTTGGCAGCCATACTTCTCGTCATCAGTTTATGTAGTTTGGTAGAATCATCTTCCCTAACAAAAATCTTTTACATGAACATTAATATAATAAAAACACACACATTTTGCTTTGAAAATGTAAATGTTGACAAAAACTTTACTTCATAAGGATAATTTAAGGCTGCTTTTAGAAAATAATAATAATAATAAATCATAATAGAATATTTAAAACTCCAAATATTCTATGTTGTTAAACATTACACCAGAACTTTTCACTGAATGTCAAGCAACAAAGCTTCTATAACAACATTTAAGTTAGTTGCAAACAAAAAAAGCTATAAGCAGTTATCCATGCATCATGCAAAACATGCACTGATCACACTAACTTCTATCTATTGGTTTCGATGGTCTAGCAAACATACATGACTTAAAATCATCATCATCACCATTTTTTTCCTCCTCCTCATCACCACCACTAGCAATCATCATCATCATCATAATCATCATCATCATCATCATCATCATCATCATCACCATTTTCATCATCATCATCATTGAGCTTACTTGCTCAAACATAAATTAATAGAATTAATGTCCTTTATGAAAATGATTATGAAATTGCAACAGACGACAAAACAGAATTCATACAATAATGACAAAAGGCTTATACATGTACCATGGCATGATAGAAGACAACATTTTGTATTCATACGCAGGTTTAAAGTGGTGTAAAAATAAGTGTAAAAATAATTGTAATTTTGTGGTAAACTGCTAAATTAACCATGAAAATTGGTTCAGATACAAACAATTCACAAATCCTGGCACAAGGTTTTTACAAAAGCCTTTTGATCTGGAGTCTGAAACCAACCTCTGGCATTTCATTGGTCAGATTTTACCTTCCAGTTAAATCTGACCAATCAGATGCTTGAGAACAATCTCGGACCTCATATTCATGTCTTAAACATGACTTCAAACTTTATTTAAATGACTACATTTTTATGTACCAATTATTCAGGTCATAAAAAGGTATGTCATATGGTGTCCTTATAAACAACAAATAGTTCTAAACAACAAAGTATTCCTTATATGGAAAAAGATGCCATATAAGTTACCATGTAAATTACCGAGTAACAAGAAAACAATGAATATAAAAACTTCTTTTGGTCCTGTAAAAAAATGAAAACATGTCTAAATACTGAAAATACATGCACAAAAATGTTCATTTTTATATTACTGACATCATAAATTTCATATTTTAAAATCAGCAAAAACTTAAATGAAAATTGAAAGTTAATAACTCAATCATAATCACATTAAATTAACAATTATTTTAAAGTCAGTTCATAAAAATTCCAATCCTTAAAAGCAAGAAGACAATTTTTAAACTTCACACAACAAATACACTAATAAAGACAATAAAATAAAGGTTGGTAAAAAGGATACACCAGGAACTCATAACTTTGTGTTGGTGTTTGTCATTACACTCACTGGTACTTAAAATGTTTAATGCTTAGCTTGCAAAGTTTGTTGCAAATTTATATTTTAAGAAGTATAAAATTTTTGAAGCATGTTAAATTTTGAAGAAAAAAGATTATTTAAGGGAATGGCAGGTGAGTTCTGTATATTCTAGGTTTGAGCCAATTGAAGGTTTCTTTTGATCTAATTTTTTATGATTTACTCAATAATAGCAAGCATATTCTAATGCCATATGCCATTTCATGATGTTCCATTTATGTTTTTGTCAGATCTTTTTATTTTTATTTTCAATTTCATATTTTCATTAATTCATTACATTCAGATCGCCCCGGACAATTACTAGAAATGCACCTACCATAGCAATCGGGATTCTCAAAAAAAAAATTCAACCATGGGGATGCATGCAACGAGACTGAATGCAACGCAAATTATTCAAACTTGTTTGTTTTGTCAATATAGCACATGATCCTGATCCTGACACTGTGCTTACAAGTCATAGAACTAACCATATACTTGATTGAGCAATTGCAAGGGAGGTATTGTTAAAAATGTTTAATTATTACTGCTTTTTATTTTTTTATAATCCCAAACCATTCCAATCGCAGCATTATACAACTTTCATAATTTTAAAGAGGAATTGTCACTACATGTGAACAAATTAAAGATTATAAAAAATAGTGCTTCTGTTCTTTTAACAAACACAACAGAATTATAACAATAAAATTAAGTATAACAAGGGGCAATATTAATATGCAACTATATCTTCTCATTAAAAACTGTGGTACATTTAATACAATTGCAAATCAAGTACATACTGCAATTGTCACTACAAGTAAGCAATTACAAAACCATCACTATTTTTAAAACAAACAACACAACTTACACATTAAATATATGTATAATTAAAACTACAACAAAGTGCAAAAAAGTGCCAGTATTTCTTTTTACAACGTGAAAAAAACAACAACAACAATTACAACCAGAACTCCTCAGTGCTTATTGGCTTATTACTTTTTATTTATAGACTTCCTTTAAATTTTAATTTTTAAGAACTTATAATTGAAGATGATAAATATCCACAGAAAATGATTTGCCACAATTACTGTAATATATTTAATATTATAAGGGCCATAACTCCGTGAAATTCAAGACAATCAAGACTGTTGAATTAAATGCTCAACCAGACTTGGTACTTACCAGTTCTGTAAAGTTTCATCAAAATCTGACCAACTGATAGACATGACTCTAATATAACCCCAATAAACTCACTATGCTGGGGTATGAAAATATTGTACATATGTATAGAGTTAGTAGTAAAGACGTCTTAATATGCAAAAGCACCATTGAAGCCAGAAAAAGCAATCATACCCCTACCAAAGGAATAAACGTACCAGTAAATTAAAACAACTTAATACCAAATCACCTAAAACAAAATGATTCAACATTTCATACATCCCACCAGAGGAATAAACGTACCAGTAAATTAAAACAACTTAATTCGCATTAATCTAAAACAAATGGAAATATTTCTGTTTTCAAATACAGAGTGGACGGTAACTAGAGATATTAATATACTGGTAAGCTGAAAAGTGCTTCCCAATCACCTAGAAATAAATTGGTTTAAACCAATCATTTTCATTCTGACTACAGAGTGGGCAGTAACTAGTGAGAAATAAATATACCGATAAGCTGAAATAACTTGTCTCCCAATAACTTATAAACCAAGGGAATAAACCAATTTCTTTTTTATTCTTACTAACAAAAATATTAAAATCAGGACAGATCTGAGTGGTTATGTAATAAAATAGCCTGAAGAGTTCTGATGGTTAAAGGGAACCACAATCCTAGGGTAAAAATTGTATTCCAGGAATTACAAATGTATAACGATCATGAAAACTGATTTTATTTATTTTTTCCTTCTTCATTTTCTTAACTAAAGAAATGTTCACTTCAGGATGTAAAAATTGACCCTGTACAGTTTTACAGAGTGTTGCCATAATGGACATACAAGATAACTTTTTCTAAGGCCAAAGTGGGAGATTATCACTTTTTATTTTTTACATAAACAAAGAACAAAGTTATGTTTCCAAGTAGGGATATTTCTGAAAATGTGTGCAACATGCCTCATTTTCAAATATAATTTTGAACCTTAAAAGAGGGAGTCTCCCTCCAAAAGTGGGAGAGTTCACATGTATGAATGGAATGTTACATAAACTAATGTTAAACACCTTTGACTACCAGGTATTTTTATGATAACCCAAGATGCAACCCTGGACTTCAAACAGGCAACATGTTCTTGCTCAACATGTGGTAACATATCAAGTGATTTGAAATTTCAAAATGGCTCTTCCCACAAACAGTTGCTTTGAATAATTTAGTCATTTTTTTTGTCACAATTTATCAATAAATCATGCTATACTGATTAAAAATAATCTCAACTGTTAATAATTAAATGCAAAATATGTCAACATTGTGGTTCCCTTTAATTACTTGAAGGTTTCCTTAATGACATGCAATTTCCCATGCAGTGATCTCCCTTTCATTTAATGTGAAGGGGATCTCTGACAGTGAGTTGATTAATAGGTCAATTTCTGCTAAAACTTTAAAGAGTCATTTTATTTTTATGTCATTTTCTTTGACTCTTTTACATATTCAAATGACAAAAATAAACTAGTTATTCCTTAAGTCAGTTTACTTTTTTAAAATTTATAATAACCTTGATAAAACTAGAGTCGAATAGTACTTTTTCAAAAGTACATGTAAAAATTTAATTTTCAGTTAGATTAAATAATTTTAATTAAGTACATATGTCGCAGGTGAACTCACAGCCAATCCACTGCATAGGAGTTTATAGCACTGACTTGTACAACATTTTTTTTCTTAACAAGGGAGACTACTCACAGTTTGGGTCAGCCTGAATGATGTCCCCTTCATTCAGAATGGTTAAAGCTAAACAACAAGTTAAATATGTTAGCTATTAGTACTACATTGGTGCTA
The DNA here is from genome assembly GCA_007844125.1 of Sinonovacula constricta. Taxonomy (NCBI): domain Eukaryota; kingdom Metazoa; phylum Mollusca; class Bivalvia; order Cardiida; family Solecurtidae; genus Sinonovacula; species Sinonovacula constricta. The sequence goes on from CM017564.1 coordinate 59,386,457, forward strand.
AATATAGTTGGTGTCCTTTTACACAATCTACAGAACAATACAATATGGGGGTGGTTCAAGTCTTTGTTATAGTAAGTTTACAAAATAGGTAAAGCTGAAAAAAAAAACAGCATTTAGTAAAAAGTAGTGTTATTCTACTAAGTTATGCTATCACGACACACTGCTAGTGGTTACTGTTTTAGAATTCTACCTGTTATATCTCTGCAATCTTCAATATCAGCTAAAACAGAAATGCAAATGCAAATGATGTTAATGATAATAATTAAAACATTAAACTGAATGATAATGATGGTTGCAATGATGATGATAATTATAATAGTATTGACGATGATGATTATATTGATGGCGATGATGATAATGAAAATGGTGATGATGAAGATAATGACGGTGATGATAATGAGCATGATGATGAGAAGGACCGATGACAATGATAACATTGACGACAAAGCAGGTAACAAATTATGTAATTATGATGATGATAACAATGATACGATAATAATGATGATGAAGAGGAGGTGGAGAAGAACACTCGATATATGCTTTCTAGTTCTAGCAAGTCAAAAGATGCACACAATACAGCTGAGCTAAGCAATATTAAAGCATCTTGGTCCAAGTTGTTCAAATTGTTATTTTTTTAAATTTCTGTCAAAATATGTAAACAGCTATAGAATGTGCGCATTTTTTTTGTGACAGATTTATTTAAATAAAAACTTGGGTGCACACATTCTTTAAGCTATTTAAAAAATCCATTTTGCCCCAAGCCTTACTTGACCGCAAGAGAGTATATTGCTGACTGCCATCCGCCATTTGTTATCGTATTCAGGCAGTTTCCGTTTTATTATTTGGTTTATTTTTCATTTTATTATTTTGATTATCAATTAGTTTACTCCTTACACTCACAAAGATAGGATGTTCTACAAGTTTTACATTGATTTAAGTTAAAAAAAAAAATTGACTTCCATTGTTAGTTTTCGGTGCACACCATTGAAATGCGATATAGAGGAAGTAAACATTGTATTACATAATGGTATAATTCAATAACCATATGGATGAACAAGTAACTCTGTCAAACCACAATGAATGATGGAATAAAACAAATAACTCGTAACAATAGACTTCATGAGATCATACTGTCTGTCAAAAGGTTGTGTTGTCTTTAGGTTGCGAGTATCAAAAGCATTGCAACACTTTTGTATTTTGGTTGTTTATTGTTAGTCTATTGGGTTTAGCGTTCCACCAACAGTAGTTCAATTATCTGGAGACGGTGTTCACTTGAAGCAGATATAGTGCCGCCTTCACTGTGTATAGCATGCCATTAACACCTGGCATGATACCACACCCAGTCACATTATCCTGACACCGGGCCAACCAGTTGTGCCCTCATATTTGCTTCAGCGTTAGCAAGGGACCTATACTAATACCATTTTTGACGACTTTGGTATGTCGCAGCCTGGGATTGAACCAGAGGCCTCTTTGCCATGGAGCCCACGCTCTACCGATTGCACAACCAGGTCCCAGTCACACTTCACACTCATGGAACTACCCATATATTTGTCTGATTGTTAGCAAGGGAGCTATACCACTACCATTTTTTACCACTTTGGTTTGTCGAGGTCCGGGATTGAACACGACCTCCTGCTCTACCAAATGCACTACCAGGTCTTATTTTTTCATTTTGCTCAGCAATGTTATTTATTATTAAACTGTGCACACCTTAATTTGCGTTATGTGCACACTGTTTGATACTTCATTGAAAAAGAATACCCCGCTTTGCTTATGGTGATGTAATAACCTAAATGTATATGAAGTAAGATCATGTGATTCTATGTGTCGTGTATCTATACAAAACTGCGACCAAGTTGTTTTAATCAAAAACAAGTCAGAAAGGTTATCATTAATTCATGCTTATCATTTTTTTAACATAAACAAAACATTTATCAACACCCAGTTAATAAAAAAATAAAGCTACCACCACAAATATCTCTTATTGGTACTAGAGTAAGAAATACTTTTACAAAAAACCTTAAAGACAAGTGTTGTTTTTTAAGGAATTAGATGTGTAATAGTGACTAAACTGAATCCTGACAAGACATATCACACTATTCAGCATTGTATTCTGGATTATTTTCCAAATTTTAACAACTTTTCACTTCAGCTAACTTGAGTTTTGCGAATTTTTATGTACAAGGTTGACGTCCTCAAATCTGACCTTTAAATAATATTGTACATGTCAACATTGGATGAATAAAAAATAAAGAAAACACAGTTATGTCTTTTGTTTTTGACATTTTTACTAGAGTAGACTTTTCTAAATAAAAATACTCCAAAAACATAGGAACAACACACTTCTTTCTTTGCTTTAATTTTGCCTTTTTAGACGAATCTTCCTCGCTGACCTCGATTCCTTGTCACCATTTTGGAGTGAAGAAATTGATTTCATTGGACTAAATTGAAGAATTGAAATCGGGAAATTTTATTCTCGGAAGGCTGAGTGTTGACATAAATGATCAAACATGTAACATCGTAAAATGCTCAATGCCGACATTACACGAATATTCATGAGATTGATTACACATCTAATGCCTTAAGGTAACTTCCAGAGAATTCTCAAACATAGTTATCAAAGAAATTCTGTTTAAGATGCAGATATATGTAAATATGCAAGATGAGGGCAGACATAAATAATAAGAATAAGCAAGACATTATGACAGATTATAGACTGTCCGAGGTCTCCAAAACCCTCAAATAGGTGACGATACATACCTAAACTCTGTCGAGAGGGCCAGCCTAAATCTGTTAAAAAATATCAAATGTTTAAACCTTCGTTCATAGACAAATTATGCCCAAAATATCCAGATACAATGGAATTGCAATTAATCCCAGGTGGGATTCAAGTTCTACATCTCTTGCAAGTAAATCATTTTTTAACCTTTCTATAAATCTACAATCAAACTAATATAAAGACTTCATTATAATATATAACATGATAATATGTGTGCGATTCACATTCAAAATGTGTGGCAAGCAAAAAAATATTAATTTATCAATCTGTTTTCCGGTTACAAAATGGATAACTAATAAAAAAAAAATTTTTTTGATAATATAACTTTGGTATGTCATGACCCAACTTGGGTCAAGTAAAATCACTTAGAACAATCCAGCAAAATAAAAACAAGAGTTTTGAGTTGTTTTTTATATATTTTTATATCAAATCACAAGAACCTGTCAATACAGAAAACAAATATTTGAAAACCGTAAGATTTTGAGAAGGATTCTTTTTCGTCTTTTCATAGTCAGCTATTTTCTTGAAGGGGCGGGTTTGACATTTTGTTTCTCCATTTTACTCAGTCCAGAACATTTTCAGGTATGAGGTAGAGTAACATATTTGTCTAGTGAGAAAACACAAGCAGATCTGTTTTTGTATTTAAAATAAATAGCAGTGACCAATTATGGTCACTATTGGGACGTCCCGTCATTATGGTGGATGAAGGGTAGCTAGGTAGAACCAATATTGCATGAAGGTCAGAGGGAAGACCTTTCCACATTAAGTCCTTTATTTATAATTAGTTTGTATATATGCTAACTACTTGTTATTTTACTCTTTGATACATTTTGCTAATATTTTATAGGATTTATCATCCCATCAACAACATCAGTTATCTGTAGACGATGTCCATTTGAAGCAAATACAGTGCTGCCTTCACTGTGTACGGAGGTCAGAGGGAAGACCTTCCAAATAACGTCCTTTTTTATAATTTATTTGTATATATGCTAACTACTTGTTATTTTGCTCTTTAAAACATTTTGCTAATAGTTTATTGGATTTATCATCCCACCAACAACATTTCAGTTATCTGTAGATGGTGGCCATATGAAGCTGCCTTCACTGTGTATAGCATACTATGAACACCCATCACTTTATCCTGACACTGAGCTAACCGATTGTGGAACTAACTTTATATTTACGTCAGCAAGGGAGCTACACCACTACTAATTTTAACGACTTTATAGACATTGCAAGTGATTCCTCAGCAAATGGTGTAGATCCTGGTCAGACAGCCCCCCAGCAGGGGAGCACCTGATTTTACCTGCACCTGATTTTACATGCATGCACATGAGCTAAAATAAACAAACATGTGCAAAACAAAAAAACATGGTGCCATTTTAAGGCAGCAGAATAAAAAAAATCACAACAACTAGAGTGCACCCTTCAAAGTCAGGCAAGGCATTGTCTGAATTTTTTGACCTGGAAAGTATTTTTGCCTTTCAAATGAAATAAACCTTTCGATGTAAATAACCCTGCTAGGTTACAACCAAGGCTAACTTGAACTTCAGGCCAAACCTTAATGGAAAAGTGATAGATCTCATCTCTTCTTTAGATATTCAATGATTAATAAATGAACTCCATCCTTGAGGACAGTTTTCTCAATAGCTCAATGAGCACGTAAGACTATATTCCAATACAGATCCTTCAGACTGACTGATTGATTGATTAATTGACTGATTGATTCAATGATTGGGCTTTATCACAAACCAGAGAGGAAATAGGCCATACTATGTGAGAAATGGTGAACCTTTAAATGTGGTATCCAACTGTTTTCCTATATTAAATACAGTACCAATATTTAATCACTACTTTGTGGAATTTGGTAATACTTTTTCCATTAACCCATACTTTAGTCGTTATAAAGATGATTTTGAACACTAACTTTATTGTTAGACAGTACTAATTGCTAACTTACTCTAACTGTTAAGTCTTTCTAACTCCATAAAAAACACTATTGTGGTCTCTGCTGAAAAATAGATACAGACATAAGAGCGGCTTACCCAGATGACTGTAAAAGACAGTGGTTATGTGGTTCTATAACTTTGCGACTGAGATTTGCCGGCATTTTTGCTGATACCGTGCAGTGACATTTCTATCATTATAGCACAGGGGTACTTATGAGGTGCCCAGGGACTGAACCAGGCCAGTCCATTATATTGAAACTGACGAGTCAGGCGTAATGCCATCCCTTAGCCCTGAGCGTTAGGAGGAAAGTCACTACTACCAACTTTAAAGCTCTTGGTTTGACCCGGCCGGGGTTTGAACCCGCGACCTCCCGATCCGCAAGCCGCCGCTCTACCACCTGAGCTATTACGACCAGTTTTTTAAGTTTAAAAATAGCTCTGATAAGAAACACCTACTTGCAATGATAAGTGGGGATATATCCTTGACAGTTCACACAGATCTTTTGCATCAATGAACAGCATTTTGTAATACCTTTCCAGATATCAATGACTTAGTTGGTTATTTGAGGAAAATCTTGTGGACCAAACTGTCAGATAGCACCTTGAAGCATATTTGTCCTCACAATGTTAACTGGCGCCACTCTTGAGAGCAGTGCCTCTTATGGAATGCATTTTTTTATGGGGACGATAGTGTAGCAGTCAATAACACAAAGTCGGAGATGTTCCGTGAGACACTTTTCAAAGAAAAGAACCAAGTGTTCCATTTTTTTAACAGGGTAGCTTGCAACAATAAGGTGTAGCTTGCAATTATAAAAAAGTAGCATACAAAAGTAGTCGTTTGGCGAAGTTTTGTTTAACAAAAGAAACCGAGTATACCGATGTTAGACAGGTCTCCATCAAACTTTTAGTCAACAACTCATTATGAAGGATAAATTTAAAGGAAGAATAGTGTTGTGATAATGTAATTTAATAACCATAGAAAGTGCCATACACAGCATTCATACTACTTATTAATTATAGAAATGAGCAAAGGAATTACTATATTTCATTTACATATACTATAAATCAGGTTCCTTTGTCCAGTAATAAGCATTTGAATTTTCTGACAACCCCTACAAATATGATATTAAATTACTACCTTAATACTAGTTTCCAATGCCTAATTGAACTCGTTTTGCTCTTTTTGTGTATTTCTTTTTAAAAAAAAAATGTTACAAAATGGTTCAAACATCAAATTAATTTAAAATACAAATAAATATTATTTTGCATCTAATTATTAGTACCACAAAAGTTTGTTGGATCATAAATGCATGACTGTCATACAAATTATGTCAAGGTGATAATTCTAGATGAATAATGTATAAAAAAATATAATATTGTAATAATGATATATATTGTGTGCATTTACATAGGTTTGAGACTATGTTTATATTGGAGAGAAGTGAGGAATGTATAAATATATGGCAATATTTGCTTATATAGTGGTGGATTTGGAATCTGAAAGGGGTGCTTTTGTACAAATCAGCTAATAACATATGTTTTACGCATAATCCACAAAAAACTGCAGGGTTTGACCAGGGATTTCTATATTTATTTATTTATTTATTGGTACCGTACACCAAATCAACACACTTATGGTCATTATACAAACATCAAGCTATCAAAATTGCAAGCAAACCTAATGAGGTACATTAGTGAAATGGATATTGTCACCCTTGTTAGATAATATCCGAGACAGTCCACATAGTAGGTACATCCTTTTAGTTGAAATTCTTGGACTCTTTTACAGATGGTGCAAGTAAATACGGTGAAATGTATTACTTTTGCATAAATTTAAATCCATTGAAATACTTATAGAGATATGTTATTTAAACAAGAAAATGGAGTTGTTTGTTGATATTGATCAATGTGGGTATCATAAGAAAGGCAAAAAATTCAACATTCACTCTAAAGAGTGCAACCATAACAACCGAGTAATCCAAGTAAAGGACCTACTTGCATTTTGGGATTATTCAGGGGAGACTATCCCCTAATATCTTTCATTTTTGCAATGTCCACCTTTTACTGGTGAAGGAAGGCCCCAGACTGGGTAGAACCACTGCCATGTCAGCTGGGAGACATTCTTACATAAAAGGTTACAGGACACTAAATGAATTTGTTCTTTACTATCTATTAAATGTCACAACTTTGGAAGCAACTTAAGAGCAAACCATTTCGTTGGGAACTTAAAACTATATATTGTGAGAAAAACCAAAGCCTTATCAAATAACAGAGCCTCTGTGAAGAAGAGTTATGTGTCATGAACATGGTTATCCTCCCCTGATAACATACACCTTAATTTTTACATAGTGTACCCGTACATTTTCAATGAAATGATCAGTTCCAGTCTAAATGGATCGGTCCATTATTCAGCATAGAAGTGCAGTTATTTTGTATTTTCATAATTCTTCAATGTTTCAGCTTTGTTTTGCACCAAATTGCATGAGATTTTCTTGATAATAGCTAATACAGTCACAAATCAAAAGAATCCACCTTATTGAATAAAAAATAAATGTCGGGGGTACTTCTTCCAGTGCACATTTTCACTTAACACCCCTAAAGATGTTCATTTCAACCAGGTCTCAATACCAAGTAGTGAGAGCTGAATGCTGAGGAGATCTCTGGGCCATTCAACAGCACCCCTTTTCCATATGTACATTGAAAAAGCTGTTTATAAGGTAAAGTAAGTAATACAGAATTTGAAAATTAACACGTGTTGTATACTTTTATGTTGTTTGATGTATGCCAAATTTTAACAAAATTCCACAATCTAATTTGAAGTTGTGGATATTTTTATTTCTTCTAAAGATGTTATTGATTCTATTGAGTATCATTTGGAAACAAATTATAGCATTAAAAAAAAGCAATCAAACATGCTACTCGATTGGTTTGACACAAAAAATCCCAAATAAGTAATAAATTGTTTATGAACTCAACACATTTAAGGCTGATTTTCCAATTTTTTTCTGATGACTGCTTTATGAAAAAAGTCACTGAGCTCTTGATAGCCAAAAGTTTTATTTCAGAGTTGCCCAAATTTATCATTAAAGTATTTTGGTCAATTCTGCAAAATATGAAACAATTCACCAAATGTTTTTGATTTTTTTAGACTTTGAATATATCTGGTAATAAATTTGTAAATTCAACACAAATAATTCACTTCAAATTTATTTACAAAATAAAAATTAAAAAAGATGTTTTATTTCACATCTGTTAGAGTGATGCAGAAAAAAATGTCAAAGTCAAAAAGTTGGAAGAAAAAAAGTTAACCAAGCATGTCCATTCCGGGATTCGAACCCTCAACCCCCAGTTTTGAAGAATTTCAACTCATAACATTTTTTTGCTCTACCTAAATAATGTCAGGGCATGTGAAAGTTAGAAGACATCAAATTTTAACTGAAAAAAAAAACAAACAAACAAGATGGTTCTGCAATTTGTCAGAATTTGTTGACTAGCAAATAAAAAATAATGTTAAATATATTTCATTATTGTTTAAATAGAATAACATCACTCCCTCCAGATGGAAAAAAATGTGAATCATTGAAGATCAGACAATACAATGTGAGATATTATAAAATAATATTAAGTTAAATTGTAATGTTTGTTAATTAATATAAAAAAGTGTTATAATAAATAAATAGACTTTGTGTAGCTATTGTGTCAGTGTCTAGGATAATTATAACATTGAAAATCTTGTTACATGGAACAAGGTCCTGTAAATTCTGGAAGTTTCAGGACCTTATGTCCTGAAATATTTCTAGTCTTCAGCATGCTCTGTAATGTATTCACAATTCTCACAGACTATTAAACAAAACCTAAGCACCATTTTCCAGGTTATATAAATATTAACAATGATTTCATTAGGACTGTATCAATAGCTCCGTCATCAGGACATGTTAAACAAGCAAGCCTTATCTCTTTTTTCTACATAATATGATTATTCAAGCTGGCCTCTGCAGGAACGGTGTATGAAAAAATACCTTAACCTAGGTGTGGATATGACATACATATTACTGACAGCCTCATTAAGAACATTGTTTTATCAGAGAAAAATGTGCAACTAATAAATGACATTACATGTAGCATATACTATTTTTCAACCAGGCTGTTTTATTTAATTTTAAATCACATTTTCTTAAACACAATATAAAATATACACAAGGCCTTCTTTATATAAAATAAGATGCAATTTTATGGTGAACGCAACATGACTATGCATTTGGGTATGCGTAAGTTGTTATGGTTATATCTTGCGGGAAAATTAGCAAACAATTTTCAGCACATTTTGTTATTTCTGTTTTTGTAACACTGCACCTAATTCCTCCAAAAATGTCAATTTAAGCTACAATTTGACATTAGAAAGCACTGATGTATTAATTCTTAGTTAATTTTCTTACCTGCCTCTTAATTAACAAAGATAGTGTGAGCTTTTACACGCTGAAAAAACATTCTGTACACCCCATTAACAGAAAACATACCCCCCCTCCAACCCCTATTAACATGAAAAATACCCCACCCACAACCCTATCATCATGAAACGTACCCCACCCACACCTCATTAGCATGAAACATACCCACCCTTAACATGAAACATACCACCCCTGTGGTAATCATGAAACAAACACATCCCCCACTCCGATAATCATGAAACATACCCCACCTCCACCCCTATAATCATGAAACATACCCCACCTCCACCCCTATAATCATGAAACATACCCCACCCCGACCCCTTTAATTATGAAACATAACCCACCCCCACCCCTTTAATCATTGAACATACACCCCCACTCCTATAATCATGAAACATACCCCACCCCCACTCCTATAAAAATTGAACATACTCAACCCCCACCCCTATAATCATGAAACATACCCCACCCCCACTCCTATAAAAATTGAACATACCCAACCCCCACTCCTATAATCATGAAACATACCCCACCCCAACTCCTATAAAAATTGAACATACCTAACCCCCACTCCTATAATCATGAAACATACCCCACCCCCACTCCTATAAAAATTGAACATACCCAACCCCCACTCCTATAATCATGAAACATACCCCACCCCCACACCTATAAAAATTGAACATACCCCACCCCCACAATCATGAAACATACCCCACCCCCACTCCTATAAAAATTGAACATACCCAACCCCCACTCCTATAATCATGAAACATACCCCACCCCCACTCCTATAAAAATTGAACATACTCAACCCCCACTCCTATAATCATGAAACATACCCCACTCCCACCCCTACAATCATGAAGCATACCCCTCCCCTATAATCATGAAACATACCCCACCCCCACTCCTATAAAAATTGAATATACCCAACCCCCACTCCTATAAACATGGAACATACCCCCACCCCTATTAACATGAAACATACCCCCACCCCTATTAACATGGAACATACCCCCACCCCTATTAACATGGAACATACCCCCCACTCCTATAAACATGGAACATACCCCACCCCTATAAACATGGAACATACCCCCACCCCTATCAACATCGAACATACCCCCACCCCTATTAACATCGAACATACCCCCACCCCTATAAACATGGCACATACCCCTCCCCTACAATCATGAAGCATACCCCTCCCCTATAATCATGGAACATAGCCCATCCCCACCCCTATAAACATGGAACATACCCCCACTCCTATAAACATGGAACATACCCCAACCCCTATTAACATGGAACATACCCCCCATAAACATGGAACATACCCCCACCCCTATAAACATGGAACATACCCCCACCCCTATAAACATGGAACATACCCCCACCCCTATTAACATGGAACATACCCCCACCTCTATTAACATGGAACATACCCCCACCCCTATAAACATGGAACATACCCCCACCCCTATAAACATGGAACATACCCCCACCCCTATTAACATGGAACATACCCCTACCCCTATTAACATGGAACATACCCCCACCCCCATAAACATGGAACATACCCCCCATTCCCACCCCTATAAACATGGAACATACCCCCACCCCTATTAGCATGGAACATACCCCCACTCCTATTAACATGGAACATACGCCCCCCCCCCCCCCATAAACATGGAACATACCCCCCATCCCCACCCCAACCCCTTTAAACATGGAACATACCCCACCCTTACGTTGTTTCCAGCATGTAGTGGGGTTTAATTTAAATTAAAAGTGCTTACACCATGGAAGATTAGTACAAAATGATCAAGTTCTTTAGATTTAACCCTTCTACTGCGTTCTTTGATTTCAGGACCAGACTTTTAGAGATAGTGTCCATTATAGCCAATATAATGCTGCTTTCACTGTGATAGTATGACCTGAACAATTGGTATGATACAGCACCAGTAACATTACTTTGACACTGCAGTCTGGACCTGAATAAAAGGAGAGCTGTAGCAACAATTTTTCATGTCTTCATAGATCCTAAATGCATATAAGGCTGGTTGAAAGAGAGCTAAACTAAATGATTGCAGCAGTAGAAGAGTTCAAATATGTTTTGTTTGATAAATGAAGAATTGTATAGCATACAAAGCTGATATTCTTGTCAATGCCACCATTTTTTTATTGTATTAGCAAGCATTTCTTTTTTTTTTTATTTACCCAGCATGCTGTTGATGTGGTAGAGACCTGGATAATTAAGGAAGAAAGCAAAGTAAGAATGAATTCCAAATGAGATGCAGTCTATTTAATCCATGCTATCAAGGTATGTTTTACAAAACAACTAAGCAATTTGATGAATTTGTCTGAGTAAACGAAGTGTGTTAATTAATAAAAAACACTGCGGTTTACACCATGTAAGAAAATTAAAAACATCTGACATAAGGTTGGATTTTAATCAAAAACTGAAGTAGCTGGTAAGTAATACAAAACATTTGTTTTTCTAACAATTAAAAAATGTATAAATGCAAAAAGAGAATTAAAAGAGAATGAAGTTTACAACAGATCAATCAATGCATGACACAAGTCTGCAAACAGTGCTCAATTTCAAAAGGTTATAGGGCAGAAAGAGGAGTTAACAGATAGCTCTTTTTTCTGATAGCTGGAAAAAATAATGACCATTACAATTTTGTGCTTAGTTTCAAATCTGCATGCATAAGTTGTATTATTAAGGTATTTTTATTTCATATCTGTAAAGATATTATTTAAAAAAGTACATTGCTTTGTGATGCTTGTCGTAACTTGGTCATTAGTACTTTTTTGTCTAAAATGTCAAAACTTTACATTTAGTCAAAAGACACAAGGTAATATAAAATACATTTCAATTATAATTTGTGTTTTTTTATTAAATATGAAATAAATACAACCAGAATCATTGAGTTTATACAGCCAGATTTGAAACTAAGCAAACAAAAAATGTGATGGCCATTATTTTTTCCCAGATTTATCGGATAAAGAGCCAGATTTAAACAATACAATAAATGCAAATAAACATCAATGGTGAACAGTAAACCAACATCTACTTCTAAGATAATTAACTACCAGTGAACCACTTTTTCACATTTCCATTTCATTTCTAATAGAATTAAAAACCTTAAAATTATCAAAATAATTATAGTGCTTAACTAAGACAGAGCTGCATTAAAACAGTTTCTTCTTTGTTGACATCCTTGGTCACACACAGCTAGGATCTAGATAAATCCAGAAACAAGGTTTTACTGTCATTACAAAGAAAATAGAAATCTTCTAAAGGGGGGCCTGTGGGGTACCTGTCGTGTAGTAGTAGAGTCGCCAATTAGTTACTCCTCTGACTGCTTAGCCTCTCACCACGAGGGTTTGAGCCCCGTTCGGGGCGAGGGACTTAATGTGAGAAGGTCATCCAGCTGATATGCGGTGTGCCGGTGGTTCTACTCAGACATGTGTCTGGGGTCTCCCTCCACCAAAAGCTGGACATTGCTATAATGATCATAAATGGTCCCTGCAATGTACTTCAAAAAATCAAAATCAAATCAAAATCAAAGGGGGGCCTCATTTAGTCACAATGATGGGTGAGTTCTCTCTTTTGTATGTTGTTTTTTTGTAGCCTGCTGAGCACAATTGATTAGTACTAAGCAAAGGGTGGCTAAGACCTTTCTAATCTAGATCTGCACTTTTTTACTACTGAGTCTCCAGACATGTTTTTTGCTGACACTGCGTTGTAAGAGGGTGTTATAAAATTATGATCATTTAAGATTATTCACAAATTTGGTAGAGTAGGACTTTAAATTCATTCAAAATTGCGTTCATATTTGTTTTGTTTTGGAAAGACGTTTTTGAAAGACATCTTTCAGGTATTGTCACAAGTCACAAAGGCATTGTATAACTGCGGCTGATCAGTTAACTATAACACGACTTAAAACACCTCAGCACCTCACTACATAGGTTTGGGTATATTTGGGGCAAGAACTTTGTTGTGGGGTGGTCATTAAGCGGATCTGTGGTGTTCCAGTGGTTACCTGGACACCTGTCTGGGTCTTTCTCTACCAACAATAGATGGAAATGCCAAAGGGACAGGTTCATTTACTACTGAAATCAGCCCCCTATTTGCCTAGGAAAATGTCTGAAATGTTTATTGTATTAAGTAATATGCACTCACAGAACAAACAATTGATTAAATATTTATGAACATATAAGATTGTTTTGTCCTCAAATAAAGGCACCGACAGCATTCAAATGTCGAACATAAATGCTGAAATCACGTATTTTTTGGAATTTTTGTTGATTTACAGAAATGAAAAAAGTATGAGCACAGCGATCCACAACTTAGATATTTGTACATTATATTATAGATACTTGTTTTGATATAATGTTAAAATTTTGAAACTGTCAACGCATGTGCTCGGTATTATAACTCTGCATCATTTAATGTCGGAGTGACGTCGACGTCAAAATTGCTCTGGTCTCAGACATACCATATTATTTCGCCTAATAGTCACAAATAACATATTGCAAGTCCAAAACGATAAGCAGTTTCATAAATTAGACAATTTGAAGAATCAGTTTTATTTTTTTTTTCAATTTTCATAATGGGGCCATTTTTAAGCCTTCGTGAACCTTGCCCCTTGACCAAAATTGTGTCAATGTGATAAAAAAACAAGAACTACCCAAATCATGCCTGTGGCAATGTCTAGCTATTACTGGTGGGAAACTCTGAGGTAGATTATGGGCTGAACCTCTTGTGCTAAGTCAGAAGTTAGACAATATCCTCACAGGAAAGTTCATTGACATGTTTTATCAGTCATAATTGATTATTCTATACACGAGACTGCTAAATAAAAGTGATCAAAATAAGTTTGTCCAAATATAGACAGATATATGTACTGGATATACATGTATATTAACAAGGGAGAGCTAACAGTATTTCAAGTTAGACTTCATACACGTGCTTAATAATCACTGGATAAAAGAAAATGAGGGTTCATTCACATGCAGATAAACAGAAATTAAGAAATTGTTTTAAATACCACATAAAGCTGAAAATTGCAACTGAAAATCACATCTTACAAACAACTACTAGATTTTTTTCCCCCCGTAAATCTGTTATGTCATTGGTCAATCCATGGGTGTCCCCTAAAATACAAGCTACCCACAGGGACCTACAGATAAAGTAAGATACTATAATTGTATGAATATCCAAATGAATTCAAAATCTCATAGTGCTAGCTTGAGTCTACAGCTCCTGTAGGGTCTTCCTCCAACAAATTATCTGGAAGCTGCTATAAAAACCATAGACGGTTGCTATGATGTATTTAAAAACACAACATCATTTCTCTTCAAAAACCGATGTACTTAGTACTCATTAGAATCATCTTGATCAATACAGTATTTGGTGGAGAATTATGGGATACATGAACCAGATTTACTCAGTTTATCTGGAGCTCTATATGTACTTCTGTAAAAACTTTAATATAGGATGGGATGGAAGGGGATTTGCCGGCAATTTTACCGATACTATGTAGCGACAGTTCTATCATTATAGCACAGGGGCACTTATGAGGTGCCCAGGGACTGAACCCTGCCGGTCCATTATACTGACACCGACTAGTCAGGTGTAATGCTGTCCCCTTAGCCCGAGCGATAGGAGGGAAGCGTCTACTACCAACTTTTAAGTCTTTGGTTTGACCCAGCTGGGGTTCGAACCCGCAACCTCCCGATCCGCAAGCCGATGCTCTACCCCCTGAGCTATTCCGGCCCGTACACTTTAACATAGATTTTTCACATATTTGCTAATAACTGGAAAGCACAACTAATCAAAGCAAATTAAAAATTAATCATTTAACTAAAGTAACAGTTACTATGATTATATAAGCTGTACACAATAATCTACAAATGGTAACTTAAATGTAATATATACATATTTGGTAAAAACAATGAACATTCAGTCCACCAAGCTGGCAATATCTACAGGATCGGACCAAATTTTATTGGACCAGTATGATTTTGTCATTTTGACACAAAGGGATGGTAAGCTAACCAAGGTGTAACTGAGGTGTAACTAAGGGGTTGGGCTCAGTAAAAGGCTGTAAAGTGTTGTTTAGTTTAGATTAGTTATGATATCATAATATTGCAGAATTTTGAAAATGATGTGGCTGAAAATTCTGGTGGACCGTCGGTGCATTTATCTTATAAAAATTGAATTGATCGACCATTCTTTCTAAAACTATAAATAAGCATGATTGTGATTTCTGCTAAAAATAGACATCGACATCAGAGCAGATTACCTGAATGATTATATAATGTTACAGATCACATGGTTTTCTTAGTTTAAAAATAGCCAACTGTGCAGCATGGCTTAGACAGGAAATACCTATTTGTAATGATGAGGGATTTGTTAAGCTTCACTTTTCACATAGATGTAGGACAATCATAATCAGCATTGTGTTTGATCTTTTCAGGTAACAATAACTTACAAATAACAAAACCATACAATATAATCTTCCCATTTATTAATGTATGCTATGAACCCTCTGTTTTATAAAATCACAGTAATAATATAAATATATTTAATTAAATAATATTTTACTGACAGTAAATTTAGGCTTTTATTTCACTTTTACATCAAACATTCTTTTTAGTCATGATGTATATACCACTGTTTCTAACTACTAGACTCATATAACTGTTCACTTTAATGTTCCAAAGACTTGGTATTATTTTGTAAAAATTTCTTACAATATTGTAATATGTTTAGTGTAAAACTATGACAATCTTTACTTAGGCATAGTTTTGCACCCACTTATTACTAAAAATGTGCGAAATTTAAGTGCAAAACTATACCTAACTCAAAAAATGATTAAAAAACACATAAAACATTACCCTCAACTAAAACTTGTTTTGGTTTTTATTTCCATATTCATAAAAGAACACATGGTAGGGAAAAATATTGTAAAATATCAGTTTGGGAAGAGAGGAAAATGTTGTTTTTTTTTTGCTCTGGCGTAAACTTTTAAAAAATCGAGTTGGGCTAGTTTTGCGCTGAGCCATCAAATTATTTATTTGGTTCTTTGATAGAGAAAAAAATCTGGACAAAACTAATGGATACCACCTTAACCTCCCAAGATTATACCATGAAGGCAAAGCTAACCTACTCACATTCCAGCCAAACTGTAACCACAAGCTACCTAAACTATGCTTGCAAACATTACTTGTACAAAATCTTTCCTAATCTAACTTAAATATAACATCTACACAACATTTGGTTACATGACAAAATATTATGCAAATTAAAGATGTATGTAGATAAAAAGATAAACGAGTGGA
This sequence comes from Sinonovacula constricta, assembly GCA_007844125.1. NCBI lineage: Eukaryota > Metazoa > Mollusca > Bivalvia > Cardiida > Solecurtidae > Sinonovacula > Sinonovacula constricta. Next base: position 59,402,998 of record CM017564.1, read on the forward strand.
TATACACCAACTTGATGGAAGAAGATAAAAGTTTTTTTCAGTCATCCAATTATAAGCTGCTTTAATTTTACATACATTTACCTACTCCCATTTTTGTAAACAATCCCCAAACAGAAAATAGGAATATAAAATTCCAAAATTCAAATTGTGTATTATTTTTAAGTATCCTCTTTTCGAAAGGCTCAAACATTATTAACATTGACATCTTAATTGTTTATTTATTGGGTTTATCGTCCCATGAACAGTATTTCAGCATCTTAATTGTTTTATCATTTTGGTAACTACAAAAGTTGAAACAGTCAAGATGTCACTATTTTTATGCTTGGCTATATAACTTTCTTAAGTATAATCTTTACAATGATGTTATGTTTCCCTTCATGTCTATGCCATGTATACATTAACAGGTACACAAATGTTATTATATATATCAGAAAAGGCAAATATTTTATCATGGAGATAGGCAAGGAAAAAAACTATCCAGATAAATGCTAATTTTATTTAAAATCTTATTGCTGAAACTGCTGTTTTTTGTAAAAAAAATTTCACTTCACCACAAAGACCTGTAATCACGGACGGCAGAACATGGCTGCAAGAGACAGTATGTGACCACTAGAGACCAAAAACATACGGACAGTATCACATGGCTATAAGAAACAGACTAACATACAGCAATAGCACATGGCCATAAGATACCTATAAACACAAGGATAGCTCCACATGACCATAACAGACCTTTAAACATAGGGACAGCACCACATGGCCATAACAGACCTATAAACATAGGGACTGCACCACATGGCCATAACAGACCTATAAACATAGGGACAGCACCACATGGCCATATCAGACCTATAAACATAGGGACTGCACCACATGGCCATATCAGACCTATAAACATAGGGACTGTACCACATGGCCATATCAGACCTATAAACATAGGGACTGCACCACATGGCCCTAAGAGACCTATAACAAAGGGTTGGCTCCACATGGCCATAATAGCCCTATAAACATAGGGACTGCACCACATGGCCATATCAGACCTATAAACATAGGGACAGAACCACATGGCCATAACAGACCTTTAAACATAAGGACAGCACCACATGGCCATAACAGACCTTTAAACACAGGGATGGCTCCACATGGCCATAACAGACCTATAAACATAGGGACAGCACCACATAGCCATAACAGACCTACAAACACAGGGATGGCTCCACATGGCCATAACAGACCTATAAACATATGAGCAGCACCACATGGCCATAACAGACCTATAAACATAGGGACAGCACCACATGGCCATAACAGACCTATAAATGTAGGGACAGCACCACATGGCCATAACAGACATATAAACATATGAGCAGCACCACATGGCCATAAGAGACCTTTAAACATAGGGACTGCACCACATGGCCATAAAAGAGCTTTAGACATAGGGACAGCACCACGTGGGCATAACAGACCTTTAAACAAAGGGACAGCCCCAGATAGCCATAACAGACCTTTAAACACAGGAACAGCTTCACATGGCAATAAGAGACCTTTTAACAGAGAGACAGTGCCACATGGCCATAACAGACCTTTAAACATAAGGACAGCACCATATGGCCATAACAGACCTATAAACATAGCGACAGTACCACATGGCCATAACAGACCTATAAACATAGGGACAGTACCACATGGCCATAACAGACCTATAAACATAGGGACAGAACCACATGGCCATACATGTAACAGACCTTTAAACATAAGGACAGCACCACATGGCCATAACAGACCTTTAAACACAGAGACAGCTCCACATGGCAATAAGAGACCTTTTAACAGAGAGACAGCACCACATGGCTATAACAGGCCTTTAAACACAGGGACAGCTCCACATGGCAATAAGAGACCTTTTAACAGAGAGACAGCACCACATGGCCATAACAGACCTCTAAACACAGGAACAGCTCCACATGGCAATAAGAGACCTTTTAACAGAGAGACAGCACCACATGGCTATAACAGACCTTTAAACATAAGGACGGCTCCACATGGCCATAACAGACCTATAAACATAGGGACAGCACCACATGGCTATAACAGACCTATAAACATAGGGACAGCTTCACATGGCCATAACAGCCCTATAAACATAGGGACAGCTTCACATGGCCATAACCGACCCATAAACATAGGGACAGCTTCACATGGCCATAACAGACCCATAAACATAGGGACAGCACCACATGGCCATAACAGACCTATAAACATAGGGACGGCTCCACATGGCCCTAACAGACCTATAAACATAGGGACAGCACCACATGGCTATAACAGACCTATAAACATAGGGACAGCTTCACATGGCCATAACAGACCTATAAACATAGGGACAGCTTCACATGGCCATAACCGACCCATAAACATAGGGACAGCTTTACATGGCCATAACAGACCTATAAACATAGGGACTGCTTTACATGGCCATAACAGACCTACAAACATAGGGACAGCTTCACATGGCCATAACCGACCTATAGACAAAGGGATGGCTCCACATGGCCATAACAGACCTATAAACAAAGGGATGGCTCCACATGGCCATAACAGACCTATAAACATAAGGACAGCACCACATTGCCATAACAGACCTATTAACAAAGGGATGGCACCACATGGCCATAACAGACCTATAAACATAGCGACAGCTTCACATGGCCATAACAGACCTATAAACATATGAACAGCACCACATGGCCATAAGAGACCTTTAAACATAGGGATATCACCACATGGCCATAAAAGAGCTTTAAACATAGGGACAGCACCACATGGGCATAACAGACCTTTAAACAAAGGGACAGCACCACATGGCCATAACAGACCTTTAAACACAGGGACAGCACCACATGGCCATAACAGACCTTTAAACACAGGGACAGCACCACATGGCCATAACATACCTTTAAACACAGGGACAGCACCACATGGCCATAACAGACCTTTAAACACAGGGACAGCACCACATGGCCATAACAGACCTTTAAACACAGGGAGAGCTTCACATGGCAATAAGAGACCTTTTAACAGAGAGACAGTGCCACATGGCCATAACAGACCTTTAAACATAGGGACAGCACCACATGGCTATAAGAGACCTATAAACATAGGGATATGTGCATCACATGGCAATAGATTCATGTTCTGGTTGGAACTTAAAGGCCAAGATTTAATGTTGTCCCCTTTATGAAGACTTTAAATAATCCCAATTTATCTGGATAATTTTGCCTTGTTGACTATTTCAACATGATATGGTTGAGATTATGGAAGCACAGTCTTACCTGGTCCAATTAAAGTATGACCCATTTCTAAAATATATGGTAATGCCATCAAAATACATTAACATGCAGGGAAATCTTGTCAATTAGTTATTAATCCTTGACAAAAATGTCATTTAACGTATACTCTGCTCAGTCCTTATTCAATACTATTTTACGTCAATAGTACTACAAAACCATGGAAATTCTTGAATACATTTTAATGTCACTAAAGAAGGGAAGAGGAAAAGTAATAACTATAATAAATCACATGAAAAACTTTTAAATCACTGTTTACACAAAATGCACATGATTGGTACCTGTATTATGCTATGATTAACAGAATAGTTTCACTTTTTATAATGATCTTATTATATATATTATACTTTCCTATAAAATGACACAACTCTTGCCTAGCTTTATTTTATTTAAGATATCAGAATAAGCAAAAATTCTACTAGCCATAACATATTCATAATTCATTCTTTCAAAACACATTTAGCAGAGCCTTAATTTTGATAAAATTGTTTTTGTTCCTACTGGGTCACATTGAGCAGTCACACTGGCCCTTTCTCCCTGTGTGTGTATGAATGTGTATCCATCAATTCTATTTTCTTGTTTTTGTTTTGTTTTGTTTTTTAAAAGACATCACAGTGACCAGTTATGACAAATCGATGTAAAAGCTCTACCACTATACCACTACGCCATGGGTGCCCCTCCATTTTCTTGTCTCAGCAATAACTTTGTTAATACTAACAGTACTTCAATAAAACTTCAATAAAACTTCATCATTTTACAGACATGCACTTGCGTGTCTTGCATAACATTTACAATTTCAACCATTAAGGTCACATTAAAAGTCTATTTAATGTCATTCCACATACAGGGAAACTCTAGCTTTTGATCCATGTCTCGACCATAATGTTGCTGGGTTTTTTTAACACTAATTCAAGTAAACTTTATTTTCTTACAGACATTCGCTTAAAGGTGAACCGCACAGGTCATTTACAGGTACAACATTTAAAATCATGGTCATATTCAAATGTCAAGGTCAAATTTAAGGATGTTGCATCTTCAGGGTTTGTCAATTCCAGTAACATTTCTTCTTCAATTTGAATTCATAAAAACAACTAAAAGAAATGTCAATAAATTTGACAAAAGCCATTAAGATGCAATGATATTAAGTAACACATTGACATTGAATATAACCTTGACCTTACAGGGCACATACAACCTTGACCTTAAAGGTTGCACTTGTAGGTGCTAGACCTTTAAGTGTATGTGTGTAAGATGGTGAAGTTTGATTGAAGTACTACATCTCATCTACAGTCACATTCTATAATGACCTTTATAATGACCTTAACCTTAAGGGTAACAATTGAAAATTTTATCAGCGACACACCTTTAAGTGTATGACACTGAGATGGTGATGTTTATTTTAAGTACTTTAAAAATGTTTTAGTTTTGACTGAGACTGGGATCTATAGTTTGAGTAGCCATTTATTATGAATAACAAAAAATATGACCTTGACCTGAAGGCTTGGGTTGCAAATTGTATACAGGGCACACCTGCAAGTGTATGTCATGATGTTGAAGTCTTACCGAATATTTGCAAACAATTGCAAATTTATAGCCACAACATAAAAAGAATAAGTAGCCATTTGTAAGGAATGATCACACTGTAATGTGACCTTGACCTCTATGGCTGAAGTTGTAAATGCTTTGCACAACAGGTTGTAAGAAATATGTCTGAAATTCAATTGAAGTACTGCAAATAAAAGATATTGCAGACACGAAATGTGGATATACATATGGATAAACACAGGAAAGGACAGTGCAACTGGGGGGATTTAAATGGCTCTAATTGGCGGGCAAGAAATATTTTATATATTTTTGCTTTTTAAAAAATATTATCCTACATCTCATACATTCTGATGCCAACATCTAGAAACAGCAGCACAGAACCAGATAAGACCTGTCAGTGCAGCTTGCTGCTCTCCTTCTGCCCAGTCAATTTTTACTGTGCATGTATCAAAATGCAAGGGCTATATTGTCTGCATAAAAAGGTAATCAATGATTATAAACCCTTTCAAAATGTTTCTAAATAAACAACCCTATCAGTTTAAATGCAAACTTTCATTGAAGTCATGAGTTTACTGTAAAGAAAATAATTGAACATGGGACTGTTAAACCTTAATTACAAAACCAAGCCGAACAGATCCTATATGACCAAAAAACTCAAGCCCAGATAAAGTAAAACTAAGTAAGACTTAATCTTTCAGCAAGCTTGAACTCCATTTTACAGTAAATCTGGACAACATGAGTTTTAGCTCTATTTTAACAGTGAGATTGGATTTAATTTTCACCAATTCTATGGCAGTTTTCTTTCGCATATTTGTCATTGAGTATTATTGCCTACTTTCTGTAAAATACAACAAACGTTAAATGGAAGATTTTTTTTTAAGTTGTTATTGAGCAAATCTGATAGGGTGGTTTAGCTTTTAAAATAAAACCCAGGAAGAACTAACCAGAGGGTCCTATCCAATCAGTACCTGTTAATGTAAAGAAGCAATGCAAAGTGTAAAATTATATAAAATTATTTGAATTAAACAACACAGCTATACATATAATTTTATGTCTAATATAAAAACACACAATTTTGTTGAACAAATTCCTATAGCCAAGGTGGGGGCAAATTATTATTATGCAAAAAAACACCAAAAAAATGCAGATTGAGGTAAAAACCTTACATTAAGTGTTATAAACTTTAAAGAAAAGAACTGTTGTTGTTCTATTCAAAGATTTAAAAACTGAACATTTGTCACATTTAAAACAAATGTTTGTTTTTATCAAACTTTTAAACAAAAACACACCTCGGAGCTTTTCAAAATTCCTCTATGTCTTTCTTCACAAACATATAAAAATAGACCCAAAACTTAGCTTTACACAAAAACTTAAACTTTTTACCTCAAATCTGCCTGCAATGGTGTTTCTATGGCAACCACGTAAAACCTACCTCCAAGATGCTGCATAATGATTCGACGATGGACACCATTGTGCACGCCACAGAAATCTTTCAGCTCCTCCTCTGTGGTCGTGGCGAGAAGCGTGCGATCCATCCCGTGTCTCAACATGGCGTATGTGTACTGGGACAGCTCTGGTAACACGCTCATTAACCAGGGGTCAATCTTGGTCGGGTCATACGACGAGTAGTCAGCTGTGACCTTTAGGTTGACAAGCTCTCGGAGGAATCTAATTGAAATAAGCATTTACAAGTTGGAAAAATATAAATACCACGCTGAAAACGTTCCTGTGAAAAATATTTAATATATCTCTGAAAACACAATGACTTATTTTAATATACATAGAAAATATCAGGGGAATTAATAACACCTTAATTACATTAAGATTTATGTTAATCCTACAAAAAATGTTTTTATCTTTAAAGCAAATATGACACCTATCTCTGTTGACTTCGAAACAGTCTGTATACTGTGTTTTTAATCTCACATTTTGCTCATAAACATTTATTCATATGTCAGTATTTCTGATGTTAAAGATAGCACTAGAATTATCTGAAGCCATCATATTAACCTATCTCTTTTTTAATAAAAGAAAAATTAACAAAAGCATTGCCAGGTTATTTTTGCAACCAAATCTCACTGTTACTATGGATCTGCTTTTATTCAAAACAAAATTATATCATATTGTGTTGGTCTTACTGAACCTATATTCCATGTAATATACAGAAAATTTCTCAAAACATACACTGCCTGGTGACTGTCAACAATAAATCCTGTTCTGTCATTGAAATGACCTATTTGAAGACTCTGTTGCTAAGCAACTGTTGTTAAGGCAAGTGTTAGCAACAATCTGCACCTCCATTACCAAAAAGCATACTGAGCTTAAACTTATGTTGCTAGGACCAACGTTTACAACCAACCTTGCCCCACAACTTATTGCTGTGCTCACTGTTTTCAACCAGCTATGTGTTGTCATGGAGATGACCTATCTCAAAACTGTTGCTAGGTTACCACTTGCTAGCTTTGATGTTTACAATCACAAACACACGGCTGCCAAGGAGATGTCCTACCTAAACACTTTTGCCAGGTTACTGTTGCAAGGGTAAATGTTTACAAAAAAAGCCTCTGTTACCATGGAGATGCCCAAACTCAACACTTTTGCCAGGTTACTGTTGCAAGGGTTAATGTTTACAAAAAAAGCCTCTGTTACCATGGAGATGTCCTACCTCAACACTTTTGACAGGTTACTGTTGCAAGAGTAAATGTTTACAAAAATAGCCTGTGTTACCATGGAGATGACCTACCTCTTGCGCACCATTCCTGGCTCCATGGTGATACTCTCCATGAGGTCATCTTCAGTCATCTGCAGCAGTAGGTCTCCGTCAATCTTACATTCCTCAAACTTGGCTGCATACATTGCAAATCCAACCTGAATTCAGAAATCATAGATCTTATAGTTGTTACAGGTTTGTTAACACTGGAAATAAAATGACGTAACATGGTTTACAACAAAAAACAACAACAACAGATTTTCTCTGCAGCACAGATCCCCCTAAATCTTACCTTAAACTTGTCAGCAGATGAAGAGTACGCAACCTGGAATATTTAAATCAAGAATTAACTGCAGATTAATTGCAGATGCTTATCAACTGTGTTCTACTTAATTCAGGTTCACATGCTTACCCCAGAAACAAATCATCATGCTTCAAAAATTCAAACCTGGAGTTTTTAAATTTACCTGATTGTTTCTGAAAAAAAGATATATAGTCTGACTCATTGATTTCCATGCTTATCACACATAGGACAATTTGAGTGCAATATGACATTCGGTTGGGAAGGACATCACATAGTAAAGATTCGATTGAAAGCGGAGGCAATTTTTTTTTCATTGTCACGATTAGTTTTTTTTTTTTATGATAGCTTAAACAATGCAAGATTGTCTGAGATATTTAGTGGTACTATAGCATGAAACTATATTGTTAAATTGCATATGATTCTTGGTGCCTCTAATGGTATGCATTTATGGGGATGGTAGTGTAGCAGGCAATAACAGGAAATCTCAGCTGTTCTGCCAGACCTTTTTTCAGAGAAAAGAGCCGAGTATTCCATTTTTATAGTGTAGCTTACAATTACAAAAAAGTTAGCAGGCATTAATAGGATATAGCAGCTGTTTGGCAACAAAAGAAACCGAATATGCTGAAGTTAACAATGCAGCTTGTAATTACAGATGTAGCAGACAACAAGGAAGAAAGTAGAGTACCAGATATTTTAGTTTCCATTAGAGTTATGGCTCAATACTCTCACATGAATTGACATTTTAAAATATGTTTTGTTTTTTGTTAAATCGCACAGACACAATTATGATCATATCGGTGACGTCCATCTTATTATTGGTGGAGGAAGACCCCAGACTTATGTCTGGGTATAACCACTGGTACACCGCAGGTTTAGCTGGAAAAACTCCCCACATGAAAGTTCTTGCCCTGACCAGGACTCAAACCCACACGGTGAGGGGCTAAGGAGTTTCAAGTCAGCGACTATTACCGCTCGGCCAGGGGCGCCTCATCAGTTTAAAATAGTGTTATTCAGTTATCTGGAGATGGTGTCCACTTGAAGCAGATACAGTGCTGCCTTCACTGTGTATAGCATGCCATAAACACAGGGTATGATACCACACCCAGTCACATTAACCTGACACCAGGCCAACCAGTTGTTGAACTACCTTTATATTTGCCTAAGCATCAGCAAGAGAGCTTTACCACTACCATTTTATCATCCTTGGTATGTCATCAAACCCAGGGCCTCCCAGTCAATGTTGCATGTCGCCAAGTTGCCTGCATGCTACTGGTACCCATCCTGAATAACCTAACTTCCCAATATACTGCATGCACAATCTTAGAAAAAATATCTACTTTACAAGCCTGCAGCTGGTACTTTATCCTGATCAAGTAACATTTACTCAGAAACAATACAAATTCTGTCATGTGCAAACAACCACAAGAATTGATATGTTGCTATAGACTTACTGGCAAATATCATGCAGATCCTGATCAGAGAGTTCCCAGTCTGAGGTTGATGTCCTTGATCTATACTATTTGTCTAAGTCCGATTTATTTGCGCTAAATAAATACTCTTATACTGCTGAAAGTGTTTTTGAACTGCTGAAAGTGTTTTTGAACTGCTGAGTGTATTGTGGTGCTGAAAGTGCTTTAGTGATGCTGAAACTGTTTTCTAATGCTAAAAGTGCTTTGAACTGCTGAATTTAAAATTCTTCATATGATTATTGTTTTATTTTATTTTTTTATATTTTTTTTTCATTGAAGTAAGTTAGCATAGAAACAATTTGCATTGGACAAATCAGGAATTCACAGAAAGCATCATTTCCCTTTAAAAAAGAATTTAATAATTGCAACTTCCTTCCAATAATTATTTTCATACTGAATTTCTGGTAACCTAAATATAGATTTTGAGCTTGTCTATATAGTGATAAATAAAGCCAATAGGCAAGCGGTAAGTGGTAAATTAAGAATTTACTACTTAAAACTTTTAAACACAAAACCTTATAACTCCTCAGCTTGCAGGTTAAAAAAGGAATTTTTATGGGACTGGGATTTTCCGGCATTTATACGGATACTGTGCATTGACATTTCTATCATTAAAGCACAGGGGCACATAGGAGGGACAATGAGGCTTAATGCTATCCCCTTAGCCCCGAGCATTAGGAGGGAAGCCACTACTACAAACTTTAAAGTTTTTGGCTTGACCCAGTCAGGGTTTGAACCCACTACCTCCCGATCTGCAAGCTGACACTCTACCACCTGAGCTATTGCGGCCGGTCTGAATTTTTATGGTGGGAGGTCTTTAAGCAGATCTGTGTGGGCCAGTGGCTCAACATGGACATAAGTCTTGCATCTTCCTCCTCTTATCACAGCTGAACATCAGCAATGTGGCTACAATGAAAGATATTTATGAATAGTCTCCCCTGAATAATCTCTAAATGTAAGTCCTTTTCTTTGTATTACTTGTTTTTCAGGCTTGTACTCTTTGTAGTCAATGCTGACTACTGGTATTGGGAAATCGGTTCCAAATTATAATCAATCATTGGTTGGATTCGGTTCTGTTGCGATTTCACCGATTATAATCGGTTTATCTACGCAGGGTTGCGTTCACAAATCTTTTTTTTATTAGTAGCTTACAAAATTACGATACTACAGTGTATTTGCTGCCACTTTTTCTGAAGCATTTGGTGTTTCAAGGACAAAATACACGTTTTTCACTTGCTTTCTATTTTTATATGCTCGTAAATCTCAAGGGCTGCCATTTTAATTATCAGAGTGATTTCCCTTTATGGTCAGATAAGTAAAATAGCCAGAACATGTACCTTAATTTGGAGTGTGTTCGCACTCCTCTTTTAATCGATTATGAGAGAGTGACATCGATTATCAACATAGAGAAGCTTTTACATGCTGCCTATCGATACCTTTCAATCATCAGCGCATTACTAGCAGTGACTACTGACTACCATACCTTTCTTGTGATAACCAGGTTAACCATCTTCTAAAATAAACATACATCTTGCTGTTTAAATATTTCTCTGTTGTGTTTCTATGGATATGGATAAGCTCATATGTAATCCAAAAGTAAAAAATTTCACAGTTTGTAACTGCACCATCTGTAAAAGAGCAGACGATTAAATTCAAGTGTTCCAACTAAAAGGAGCTACCCACTAATTAGAACCTCAGATATTATTTAAGAAGGGAGATAATTTTCAATGCACAAATATTCCATATTGTATCAGTGTGATGCATAAAAACAAAACAAAACAACACAAATGATTAACCATATTTAGACAGCTTAAATATTGTTGATTGAGAAAGTTCAACCCAAATAAGCAAATAATCGAAGACAAACATCTAAAAACTAAAAGAAAACTCTATACAAATCAGTTTTGACATCTAATTACCCTAATTTAATGCAAATTAATGTAATACATTTTCATAGAAATTTCATCTCACACAAGAGTGACTGACACCTTTTTCATAAGTTTCATGTACACTGAAAAGCATTTGAGTTTAAATGACTACCATTATTACTACTTGGCCTAATGGCCAGGCTGAATATGAACTCCATATTACAAGTAAAACCACAACAACCTCTTAGAATCAAAACACTGCAAGCACTGAATATTCACGGTTTCAGAAAAGTAGTCACATTTTGATACAGTGAAAACCATTGTAGGTAATATTGTAAATTGTTCAAGAAAGAACTGTATTAATTATATTTTTTCTAAAAACACTCAAACTCAAATTTTTTTTGGAAATTGCCTTTTTCAAGAGATAAACATAAACAATCACTCTCTCTACATATTGTTTATGTTAAACCCTTGAAAAAGGCAATTTGTCGCAAAATTTGAGTGTGAGCATTGTAGATAAATTGTCATATTTTGTTGTGTCAGATAAACCGGGGCAGTATACAACTGCATGTTTAATGTTATTGACATATAAGAAGCAGAAGGTTAAGGGTAAAGGACCTAGACCAGGAGAGGTAATCTCTATTGTTTGGTGCTGATTACATAACATGTTCTATCTTTTACGGGATGCTGTATTTCTAAGGTTCTGGATAGTGGTTTATGTATAAAGTAGTTCATTTTGTGTTGAATGCTATAGTCATATCTAGTTTAAACTAACTAGACATATTAGTATTTATTTATATTACTTGAAGACCCTCCAGTTATTAAGACCATCTAGCTGTGAAGACCATTCTGTAATTAAGACCATCTAGCTATTAGAACCAATAAGCTATGAAGATCATTTAACTATTAGGTCCATCTAGCTTTAAAGACCATCTAGCTATTAGGACAAGATTGCTAAAGCTACGAATCTTTGCATTCTATGTCTCTGTGTCACCTGTTGGTAGATAATTAGATAATTATGCAATTAATTACAGAAATTTAGTTGATAATTCCACCACATCATTTCATCTAAATTGTATTTTCCTTATTAAAAAAATAAAATCAGAAGTTGGAACTTGACAAATTGAATTTAACCTATGTAATTATAGAATGCAAATTTGTGAAATAGTTTATCTCTTCTCTTGAGAAAAGTGAACAAAATACATTTTCAAGTACTGGTAACTTCCATCTAGAAGATAGTTAGTCAGTTAAATTATTAGCTTATATAATATAAGCAAAACCCATATTAATGGTGGTATCAGGAGTTTGTCTTCATCAAAAACATGTAAACCTTGATTGTGGGAATTGGAGCATAATTTCTGTAAAAAGTCAAACCTTATTCCAACTAAAGACAATTTTGAACATTGTCTAAATTGTAAGACCATAGAAATAGTGAATTAAACCACTCTACATGCACATTCTTTCTAAAACTTTAAATAAGCAAGATTGTGATTTCTGCTAAAAATAGATCTCAACATCAGAGCGGATCACCTGAATGATTATATAAAGTTATGGGTCACATGGTTTTCTAAGTTTAAAAATAGCCAACTGTGCAGCCTGGCTTAGATAGGAAATACCTATTTGTGATGACAAGTGATGTTATATGCTTCATTTTTTACATATGTAGGACATCAATAATCAGCATTTTGCCAGATCTTTTGAGGCAACAATAAATTATTTGGTTCTTTGAGAGAACAAAGAAATTCTGGTCCATACTGCCAGATGCCACCTTTAAAGTTTGCTGAGCAGTAGTACTAAATATGTCATCATTTACTAATTAATTTACTAATAGAATAACATTGAAAAATATTTTAGGGAGCAATGGAAGCTTGTCAAGTGATGACATTGAATACTTGTATGCTTGTACTGGTAAATCAGTTTTAGAAAGTGAGATTATGTTTACAATATCATGTATTCCAAATGTAGTCTTCCTAGCTAGGTGGTCTTAATGATCTTGTGGTCTTAATAGCTGAGTGGACTTAGTATCTAGTTGTCTCAGTTAATACTATGTATCTTAAATAGTGGATGTCTATAGCTCATTAAAGAAGTCTTTATACTTAGACCAGCTTAATTTATAGATGGTCTCCTTATTAAGGTATCTAAAAAAAATGTACACGTTCTTACAAGCTAGTGGTCTTCATAGCTAGATGGTCCTAATTGTTCAATGGTCTTCATAGCTAGATGGTCCTAATTGTTCAATGGTCTTCATAGGAAAATGGTCCTAATAGTTATTTTGTCTTCAAAGCTAGATGATCTTAATAGCTGAAGGGTCTTCAAAGCAAGATGATCTTCATAGCCAGATGGCCCTGATAGTTAAATGGTCTTCATAGCTAGATGGTCTTCATAGCTAGATGGCCCTAATAGGTAAATGGTCTTCATAGTTAGATGGTCCTATAGCTAGATGGTCTTCATAGCTAGATGGCCCTGATAGTTAAATGGTCTTCATAGCTAGATGGTCCTATAGCTAGATGGTCCAATAGCTAGATAGCCCTAATAGGTAAATGGTCTTCATAGCTAGATGGTCCTATAGCTAGATGGTCTTCATAGCTAGATGGCTCTGATAGTTAAATGGTCTTCATAGCTAAATGGCCCCAATAGTCAAATGGTTTTCATAGCTAGATGGCCCTGATAGTTAAATGGTCTTCATAGCAAGATAGTCTTCATAGCTAGATGGTCCTATAGCTAGATGGTCTTCATAGCTAGATGGCTCTGATAGTTAAATGGTCTTCATAGCTAAATGGCCCCAATAGTCAAATGGTTTTCATAGCTAGATGGCCCTGATAGTTAAATGGTCTTCATAGCAAGATGGTCTTCATAGCTAGATGGTCCTATAGCTAGATGGTCTTCATAGCTAGATGGCTCTGATAGTTAAATGGTCTTCATAGCTAGATGGTCCTGATAGTTAAATGGTCTTCATAGCTAGATGGTCTTCATAGCTAGATGGTCCTATAGCTAGATGGTATTCATAGCTAGATGGCTCTGATAGTTAAATGGTCTTCATAGCTAGATGGTCCTATAGCTAGATGGTCTTCATAGCAAGATGATCTTCATAGCTAGATGGCCCTGATAGTTAAATGGTCTTCATAGCTAGATGGTCTTCATAGCTAGATGGTCCTATAGCTAGATGGTCTTCATAGCTAGATGGCTCTGATAGTTAAATGGTCTTAATAGCTAGATGGTCCTAATAGTTAAATGGTCTTCATAGCTAGATGGTCCTATAGCTAGATGGTCTTCATAGCTAGATAGCCCTAATAGTTAAATGGTCTTCATAGCTAGATGTCCCTGATAGTTAAATGGTCTTCATAGCTAGATCGTCCTATAGCTAGATGGTCTTCATAGCTAGATAGCCCTAATAGTTAAATGATCTTCATAGCTAGATGGTCCTAATCATTACATAACATGAACAAAATTATTGCCTTTGTCATTTGTGTACCTTTCAGGTAGTCATAGATCCATGTAATGGGTCCATGTATGTATGTAATGCATGTAATGGATTAATTTGCTTGAGATGAGACAAAAGTCATACAAAAGTCAAGTTTATAAGTTTGTGTTTAGAACTGACAGGGTCAACAGATATTTTCTTTTTTAAATTATAACTGCCATATTTTAACATTGCTTTTGTATTTTACAGTGTTTCTGCATTCGATTATGTAAGCATATGTTGTCTGTTTATAAGTGTTTATATGAAACAGCATTATTCTGGATATTCTGTCATAAAATCTTGAAGAAATCTTATGCCAAAAAAACAAATTAAAAGAATACATAAAAGGAAAGATGTTGCAAAACACTCACATAGGGAATGAGCACTAACAAATCTCTAGTCTACATCTCTGCTGACAGAAAATAACACAACAGAGCGTTAATTGTGGTAATAGGTAAATGGTCTGCTAGAATAGACAAATAAAAACCAAGTATTGATCTCCTTTTAAGAGATAGAACTGATTCTAAATATATCCACAAGGTGATAATGGATTGCTATTTATGAAAATCACACAGTAAGTCTGAAAAAAAATTGTTTTGAAATGGCCACAAAACTACTCTTACAACAGGGAGAAAAAAAAAAACAATACCCAAACTATTGAGTTAAACATTCAAACTCCTAATACAATTTAGGAATTGGCAATCTCCGAGCAGAGTTGCCGTTTGAACCTCACTGTAATACCTCTTTATGGGCTTAATAACAAGAATCTTGTCAAAATGGATAAACAACAGTTAACACACAATGAATTTGATTTTAAAGACCATAAGGAGTCAAGCGTTTTTGTTGTGGTCAGCTCTCTTGCCATTTACATAATATTTTTGCACTATAGATAGTTTCCATGTAATGACATAGGCACTGATAAGACAGTTTAAGGCAGCCATCTTTGAAGGCAGAAGCTAATGCAGGTCGAAATCGGAAAATATGTGCTGTATTTAACTCACCACTGTGTTGTTATTTTTCAGTCTATTTTACTGAATTTTATATCAGATTTAACAGCTTTTATGAAGAAGTCTAAATAGCAAAACTATATTTTGATAGTTTTAAAGGTAAAAAAAGTACAACCAAAAAGTTACACTGTTCATTTTGTTTAAGGATGAGCCTTTAATTTCATTTATTTCTGTGTATTAATTTTTTTTTTGCATTTATCAATTTAAAAAATTGCTTTTTAAAAATATGAATTTCAAGAGCTTTCCAATTTAATTTTTGGACCACAAGTGAAGAAATAACAAGAAAATAAAATTTACGCTTCTATACAATTTATCTGAAAATTACTTGAAGTTGCCAACAAAGATGGCTACCAAAATCAGGGATCTTCACTGATGTGGAAACTATCTATTTTGTACCAGCATCCAAGCTTCATAACTGGAACTCTATATTACTGATATTTTAACATTTGTAATTTGAATGTATTTTTTGTATTTGGAGTTTTATGGCACTTGATAGGTCATACGGAAATGGCCACATGAATGAATACATTGAAATTTAACAAGAATCGACTATAACCAGGTTAAAATCAAAATATGTGAGTATAGAAATATAAAAATCTATCAGGTTAAAATAATGTGAATTATAATGGAAAAACAGGCTAACATATTAAACAACTTAAAAATGTATAAAACTTGTATAATAAACAGTTTAAATATGTATAACTTATTAAGGATACCAATCTCGTTCAGGAAGCAAAAAAGAATCGGACACTGTTTTAAATAGCTCATACATATTATTGACTTTAAATTACTAATACAGACATTTGTAAATAATCAGAGCCAGCATCATTTAAGAAATACTAACTTTACAAACAATGTTACTGGTACAACAATTCAAACAAAAAGTATATGGCACAAAAGTCTGGCCAAAACTGTACTGAGATGTTTCTTGTTAGTTATGAGTTGAATCTAAACTGATAAAACTGATACAAGCAGTTGTTGGTTATAAAACTGATAACATCATTACATAGTTTATATTGGAATCATATGAAAATGTTTGTGCTATAAAACTTTAATAAACCAAGACTTGATGGAGCAGTCAGTAGAGCATTTTAGTAAAATACAAGAAGAACCAGGTTTGAATTCAACAAGAAAAGGACACAAGCTTTCTTATTTTTTTTCTTGAACGTTTTTCTTCTCCTTTTTAATGGCAATCCTTAGAAGGTTCTAAGTCATGCTAAAATGTACACACTGGCCGCAATTAGGTGGTAGAGCATCGGCTTGCGGATCAGGAGGTCGCGGGTTCGAACCCCAGCCGGGTCAATCCAAAGACTTTTAAGTAGGTAGTAGTGGCTTCCCGCCTAACGCTTGGGGCTAAGGGGACAGCATTATGCCTGACTCATCGATGTCAGTATAATTGAACGGCTCGATTCAGTCCCTGGGCACCTCATAAGTGCCCTGTGCTTTAATGATAGAAATGTCGCTGCACAGTATCGGCAAAAATGCCGGCTAATCCCATCCCTTAAACGTACATAATTGATGCCATGCTGCAGTCAAGCCAACGCCACTGGGCTGGTCACCAAGAATAGATGACACTCGGCGTCACTCACATTGCCCAACAGCTCTTGTATGGTAACCTAGAAAACGGCTCACACTCCAGAGGTGGTCAGAAAAAGCGGTACAAAGACTCCCTGAAAGTATCTAGCAAGCTGTTCCACATCAAACCTGACACATGGGAAAATCTACCTGTTGATGTGCCTAGCATTCTAGGGGGAAGATGGGAGCAAAGACACACAAGGAGAATCGTAATTACCTGGCAAAACAGAAGAAGGCCAAACGAAAGGAACGAGAAGCATCAGAAGCAGCTTCATCTGTACCATTTTGTCCGAAATGTGGAATAAAATTACATGTGAGCATTGGACTTGTCAGCCTCTTTGAAGCCACAACAGTAAATGCAGAAATAAGCAGAGATGGCACTATGGTCATTTTCAACATTGCAAGACAAACTATATATACTGGTAAGCCTACTTATTGCTCCTAAACTCTAGACAAATACATGTTCTTGTATTATTTTTAAACTACCAATAATTTTAAACTGTTTTGGAGTCAGTGTCAACACCAGATTGAACGACTGATCGAGTGTGTAAAAGTACTCGAAGGATTATCAGCATTGAGTAGTTTCAAACATTTCTGACAATAGTACATTCTAAACAACAACAGTGTTGTGTGTTTGTGTACAATAACAATACTTTACATGCTATTTATATACATTTATTTGTAAACAATAAAATTTAATTACTTGTATATCTTTTTACTTTTACAAGAAATTATTTTACAATGCGGAAGCGTAAATTTTCAAAATTGGCTAGCTGTGAAGTGTTATAATACAGAGGTGACGAAATTCCAGTGATATCACTGTCTCTTCATCGAATGGTTTTGGAGTAGGTAAAATAATACATCTGCAGTGGCATTCAGGCTTTAAACCATCCGCTAAAGAGAGCAAATGTATCAGTATAAAATGAAGGTCCCAAATCAGAACTTTACCATTACCCAATAATCAATTGG
This sequence comes from Sinonovacula constricta, assembly GCA_007844125.1. Lineage (NCBI taxonomy): Eukaryota > Metazoa > Mollusca > Bivalvia > Cardiida > Solecurtidae > Sinonovacula > Sinonovacula constricta. Next base: position 59,421,258 of record CM017564.1, read on the forward strand.
CATTTTAACCAGAGCAGATGAGAAAAAATACCATGTGCTCACAGATTATTATCTACTGTCAGATTGACATCTGTCTTGTATCAATGTGGACTCCAATTTACCCTTAACATGCTGGAAAAAGCATTTATCCCATTAAAGTAATATAAATCCCACCCTAATGGTGTTTCCAGCCAGGGTTTACAGATTTATTGATTTTTTACTTTCTGCTTTTGTCAACATTTGTTCTAGCTTGCTTCTGTTTCTTTTCCCATTCAATGTGTTAGAATTATCAAAAATCAGCAGACCTAACTTAACGCATTTCTATTATAGGGTGTGAAACTAAAGTCATGCAGTTGAATCCCACAGCAGCACATAGCAATGTTCACAATAGTATGTCCAGCCTATTTAACCCTTTCTTGCATGTATATGCCATTTTACACTTAACAAACCATTCACAATCATGTTCCATTTTACGCTTAATAAACCATTCACAATCATTAGCAGAATCTGCATGACTAAGAGTTTATGTATAGACTGGTTTAGCTTTAAATTTATATATTATTACAAGTTGAACCTACATTTATTAAAATCCTTTTTATCTCTTTTAAAGAAAAACAACAAAGTCAAGTGAATTTTCAAAATTCATGATTAACTATGAATGAAGGGTAAAACAGTAAAGTGTGACTATAAAATGCAACACAAATTGAAGTACCTAATACAAAAAACCACCTTCTAGAGCATGTAGAAATATAGCATCCCGTGAAACATGAAACATATTATGTAACCAGCACAGGACAACAGAGATTCCCACTCTCAGACTTGGCCCTTGACCTTTAGCCTTCTACTTTTCAAATCTCCACTCTCAGTCTTGAACTGTGACTAACTTACTACTTGGAATTATTTACCCTTGCCATAACTATTGTTATTGGGCGATCATTAATTTACAGAGGGTTAAAATATAAAGATCACAGCAGTTTTATATTAATGGCGTGAGGGTTAACGTATGCTGACAAATTTAAAATTGTGCAATATAAAATATCATGAAGTTTATTGTTATTATTTTTTTTAAAATATCTCGGTGATCAGCAACGTTAAATATTATTTATTAGTCCAGTGGTATGTAATTATGATGTGTATATTGGTGTTTTGGTGTGTAATTAAGAATATTGTAAGATTCTCATTTTAAAATTAGAACAATTACAAATTTTATCGTATAGTTAATAAATCACGAGTTTTACCATATAGGTAGTAAGTTACACATTAAATCTATTGTATCATCATACATATAAATAAGGTTATATATACATTCTATGCACAAAGTGCTTTCCTTTTACAACATGATGTCCAGTCCACCTTTTTAACAATTATGATTTAAGTCACCCTTTTTCCATTGCATGAACTGTAGCCACCTCCGGACATGTTTTGGTGTTGGGGACACCACTAAATATTATTATTATTATACATTTAAGTAGTGTTAAAATTTTATAGACTTAAAAACAACAACAAAACAGAAGAAAAAATATTTTAAAATAAAAGTTAAGAAGATTTCCCACCATTATCTAGCCTTTATACAGGACTGTGACCTTTAACCTTCTGCTTATCATATCTACACTCTCAGTCTTGAACATTGACCCTTAGTCTTCTGCTTGTCATATCTCCACTACATTGAATGCGGAACTGTATAGTTTAAGAAGGAATGCTTTATCTAACACAAAAACTAAGTATGACAGTTTATCCACAACGGTGTCCATTTTCTCAAAATGTGACCACTTTCTGACACAGTGCCTGCTGCACTTGAATTACTACTGCCGACCACTTCATAAAACCTACAACAACAGCAAATGGTGCCTTCATAATGAGACATGCACATCTGTAAATGCCACACTCTGAAATATTCTGCAACAAATTTGCACAACCAAAAACCACTTCCCACTTTAACCTGTTTTCCTTAAGTATGCTAGTTTCTATTTAGATTTACGCCAGTACATTTTGGCCCAATGCTTGAAGTGACTTCATCAGAGTTGGCCAAATACGTTTTTTGTAAATTTTTGTTCAAGAAAACGAAACTTGGTTGAATTGCAATAAATAATTGTTTCAAATATTAAATTTGATCAAATATTCAACCCTTTGTGTTCTCTTTATTTTGGGCAAATCAAAATCGTTGACTTAGTGAATCATACAATTTATATTACTTTTAACTGTTTCAAGCATAAAATTCTGGTTTGGTTTTTGTTACATTATACCTACACAATAATGGTTATTGGCCACGTCCAGCAAATTATTAGTGAAGGAAGACTCCAATCTTAGGACTGGGTGGACTCACTAACACACTGCAGGTTAGCTGGAAAACATCCCATTAAAATTCTCGCCCCAACTCGGACTCGTACACATGCAGTGAGAGGCTAAGGAGTTACAAGTCGGTGACTCTTACACTTCGTACACGGGTGCCCCCACATAATCTGGTGTATCTCCAAACGCAGCATGCAGGAATATACATTATGTGTATATATCAGTAATAAACAGTACACTGATTTGCTCGAAAGTGATGTAATAGTTTAAAACAAAATATGAAGTGTGAATCATGTAGTCTACATGTGTCAAGTATTAACTGTGACAGATTAAAGAAATAAGCTACAGAAGCTTTTAGCAGAGGTTTATGTGTGTGACACCAACATCATAATAGGTAGAATAAATAAAGTTTAGCAATATAAAGTATGCATCTTTAATGATTTTGGATATTCCCATTGCTTGCTCTCTGATTGGAAAATATTGTATTAATATTGAATAAGCATGTTTATTGTTTGAAGGTTCAATCGTTCTACAAACAGTATTTCAGTTATCTGGAGACAGTGTCCACTTGAAGCAGATATAGTGCTGCCTTCACAGTGTATAGCATGCCAAGAACACCTGACATGATATCACCCCCAGTCACATTATCCTAATACCAGGCCAAACCAGTCATGGACTTAACCTTAAAATTTGTAAGAGCATTAGCAAGAGAGCTATACCACTTTCTTTTTTATCGACTTTGCTAACTTCCAGCCCAGATCAAACACTGGGACTCTCGTACCTGGAGCCAATGCTTTATGATTGCTCTACCAGATATGGTCTGATTAAGTATAGTATTGTTAGAATTTCAGGGCAAGCTTTCATAGTGTAAGCAGAACTATACCAATTGTCCCTTTGGGTCAAGAATGTCATTTGATCAATAACTGAATCACCAATGAATAACAGAATAAGGGATGGGTTGGGATTTGCTGGCATTTTTGCCGATACTGTGCAGCGACATTTCTATCATTATAACACAGGGGCACTTATGAGGTGCCCAGGGACTGAACCTGGCCGGCCCAATATACTGACACTGGCGAGTCAGGCGCAATGCTGTCCCCTTAGCCCCAAGCCTTAGGCGGGAAGCCACTACTAACAACTTAAAAGTCTTTGGGTTGACCCGGCCGGGGTGTGAACCCACGACCTCCGATCCGCAAACCGACGATCTACCACTTGAGCTATTGTGGCCGGTAAACAGAATAATACTTATAAAGGTAAGAAGCACTGAACTTATTTCAATGGCTATTTATCCCAATAATAATTGTTATTATTTTGTCACAAATATGTGATGTATCTCCTTTAAACCCTTTACACATATTGCTGTTAGTATCAGCTCTATGAGCAATGATCCAGTGGTCAAAATTAGCGCTAGCCAGACAGCAAAGAAATAGTAGATATTCTCTTGAGCTAGTAACAATTCCCATTTTACTAGCCCTATGGACTTCTATGGGCTTCTAAGATCCTGATCGTTAAAAAATCATTGTACTTTAATTTTTAATTTGTAAACTTTTGAGCAGCTTATTTCATTCGGCAAGCAGTCGCTTGTATCATAAACATGTTATGCATACTACACCGATAATATGTTTACATGTAATGTGCAGGAACCACACTGTATTCTCGTGCCCGCATGGTACATTATGTTCTACACCAAATTAAAATCAGCTGGGCCACAGAACAAAATGGCAGAGAAAATAAAACTAAAACATGTTTCTGGTGCAAAACCCGGGGAAAAAAAACATGAAGTTACAAGGTGATAGATACTTAAATGGTGCCTTTTTCCGTATTTATCTTAGCTTTTTTTGTGTGGCTTACTTGTAAAATTAAAACAGAACTTAATTCAGGCTAATGAATTTTCTTTCCGGCTAGTGAAAATTGCTTAGTTACTAGCTCGACTTGCTTGTAAATTTCAATCCTAGGACTGATGATCTGAGACAGTCAAGATGGAATTATTTGACAGCTGTTAGATAATGGAAGCAAATTGTACTACAGACAAATCAATAAATGTTTGCAATACAGGATCAATGATCTGGTTCAGTTAGAAAATATTATTAGCCCAGCAGAAGTGATAATATATAATATAAATATAGCTATAGTAGTTGGTTTGGTTTAAAATACCAGCACTGACACCAGCTCTGATACAATTTTGGTTTGTTGGTTTTTTTTGTTCTTTTTTAATACACAGCAGTGACCTATGTTTGAGTGACGTCCTGCTATTTGGTGGAGGAAGACTGAGACAAATGCCTAGGTAGAACCAATGTCGAACCACAAGTCAGCTGGAAGACCTTCCCACATCAATACAGACCGGGACTCGAACCTACATGGTGAGAGGCTAAGTAGTAAGCGGAGTTACAAATCGGCGACTCTACGGCTAAGCCATGGGCATTCTACTACAATTTTGGTATAACTGGAGATGTCTAACTATTACTAGTGGAGGCACACCTGGGACAAATGTCTTGGTAGAATCACTGGCAGATCAGCTAGAGAACCTCCTCACAGTGAAATTCCCGTTCAAACAGGAACTCACACAAATGTGATAAGGGATTACAAGTTGGCCACTCAAACAGCCTTGCCATGGGCGCCTCTGTAAGATACATTGTAGCCTGATTTCACTTATATAATAGTAAATATGTAGTTAAAGACAACTCACAGCTGTCCTGGTTTTATAATGAGATAAATAACTTCATAAAAACAAACTAAGTTATGCTTATCAACAAAACAAACTAAATTAATCTTATAAAAACCCAACTTAATTATTCTAAATGAAAGACATACTAAATTATGCAAAAAAACAACAACAACAGCTTATACTTTCATAGGGTTATCCCGTTCACTCATTCATGTGCCATTTTACACCTTTTAAAGCAATCACAATATCAGTAAGATTATCCCGTTCACTTATGCATGTGCCATTTTACACCTTTTAAAGCAATCACAATATCAGTAAGATTATCCTGTCACTTATGCATGTGCCATTTTACAACTTTTTATGTTGCTCGGTTTGACCATGGGTTTACTACTAAATTATGAAACATACATGTATAAGTAATACTTAGAACTGTTTTAAAGACAATAAAAAAAATAAATAAAGTTTCAAAATCATATAGAAGTACTATAAATAAAAGGGTTAAATTTACCATTATCCTGCTATATTTAGAGAGACTAGTTCTTGGTCATCTTACACTGACATGAAAAGGTGCCTTGACAAATTACTAGAGATTCCACAGCAAACATTTCAGATCCTGATCAGACAGCTCCCAGAAGGGAGATGGCTGATGTGGATCTACACTACTTGCAAAAATCTTATTGATATGCAGTTAGCAAGCTATGGGTTAAAGATAGTTTTATATATGATTGCTATATTAAAAATGCTTAAGTTATTTCTTTCCCCCATCTCTAAATCCTCTTTCTCTCTCTCTTTCATAATTGATTTATCTAATTTTTCTTCTCACTTCCCCTCAGTCTCTACATTTCTGGTTTATTCTCTCCTTCTGTACATTGTCACATGATATACAACACTTCATCATTCATTCAGCCAAAGCAAGTACTTCTCTATAGTTTGCTCTATTTCTGTGTGAATTAAACCATGCCAAAAAAACCCCAAGAACAACAACCCGGCATCAACATGACTCAAATAACTTGATACCACTTATCAATACATGTTCAAACAACGTAACCATTCTACATTTATACCTCTTAGACAGGTGTGCCATAGTTAAAAATTATCTCCACAGATTCTATCATGAAGAGTATCCAAGGGCTATAACTCCAGATGGACTTGATAACTTGCAGCTTCTTACAAGAGAATCGAGCACAGATTTGTTTATAGATTCCCCCAGAACAACCATTAAATGATGTAATAAAGATGGTGTTACAGAAATCTTTGAAACTGAGAAAGGAGAATCTGAGAATATGATGCAACAGTAGAAAGATGTCTTCTGGACTGACTGTAAACTGATGAAGATGAGAGACATTCTAACTTGGCTAATTGATGTTCTGCTTTATATTGCTTGGTTACGATGTAAGCAGATCTTAAGAGTATATTTATCCTTATGACCCATTCCATGCTACATTTTTCCGAATAACCTATATAAATTCTTAGTCATCTTGTGTGTTCTACTAGCAAAAGAGTCAAGACATATTTTCGGGAGACTCCCAGCGAGAGCTGGCTGATCTGGATCTACACTAGTTGCCTTATCTACTTATGCTTAGCAGGTTAAGATATAAATATAAGTTCATCGTAAACAAACATCATAAATTCTTAGGCCCATATTCACTAATGATTCATAAGTAAGAATTGCTCAATTCATGGATTTCAATCCATAATATCTTCATTATGTACTTAGCTACATGTCTGTATTTTTGCATGACACTTTAACTTTGTTACTTTCAGCCTAAAATCACATACAAACTTCATAAATAAGTTTATTTTTGTTGGTATGAAAATTGTGACTTGGGTTTAATAATGACTTAGGCTTAAGAATGGATGGTGAATAAGGGCCTAAGTCAACTTGTGAGATCAACAAGCAAAAGAGCCTGGACATATTGCAAGAGATCCCCAGCGAGATCTGGATCAACACTATCAACTTATAATTAGCAGCTTGAGATATGAAAATAAGTCATCATACGCAATCATCAAAATTTGATAAAAACCCCCAGATAATTTTTTGCCACAGTTACTATAATTATATCAGACTAAGTGTAGATACTGTTATTCAAAGTAGACAAATGAAAAGTGCCATAACTCAAATCAGCTAGTCATGGCATGCCAATGACATGCACAATTAGGCAGTTCTGTAAAGTTTTATCAAAATCTGACTAATGGTAGCTGAGAAATTGAGCCGGCAAAATTTCATCTGCAGACTGACTGACAGTAGTGACTCCAAAATAAGCCCCATATACTTTTGCAGTTTATAATAAACATTTGAAAACATGTGTTAGATATTCTACTGCCAAATGTTTTATTATTTATTTGTTACTGCTCCTGCATTGTGTGTGTTGAGGTCTACATGTTATTGTAAGTACACCAACAACAACTTTAGAGTCATGCCAAGATAATTTTCATTGAAAGCATGGTATATCATAATAGTAAAATTATTGCGATAAATGCAATTGACAAATATATATATATATATATGACAGGATTTATTTACCTGGTGTAAGTGCTAACAATGGTGAATGTGCATGCAAGCATGTGTACAGGTGTTCTTTAACAAACAAGCTTCTTTTGTTAGTGGTTGTTTGTGAGAAGATTCAGTAACTGATTAAGGGTGGGGTGCATTCTGCACATGACCCAGATAAGTAACCAGAACTTCACTGCTTTGGAAAATAAGTAACATTTTGAAACATTTAGAACTGATGTAGATAAACTGCCAAATATAATTTGTCTTTCTTAAAATACACAACTCAACCTTCACTGTTATGGACATCAGCAGAAGGTTAAGGGTCAGACCACAGAGACCGGCCGCAATAGCTCAGGTGGTAGAGCATCGGCTTGCGGATCGGGAGGTCGTGGGTTCAAACCCCGGCCAGGTCAAACCAAAGACTTTAAAGTTGGTAGTAGTGGCTTCCCTCCTAATGCTCGGGGCTAAAGGGACAGCATCACGCCTGGCTCATCGGTGTCAGTATAATCAACAGGCCAGGTTCAGTCCCTGGGCAACTCATAAGTGCCCCTGTGCTATAATGATAGAAATGTCACTGCACAGTATCGGCAAAAATGCCAGCTAATCCCATCCCTCAGATTACAGAAGCACAGCAAAACTAAGCCAGTGTAATGAGTACGGCATAAAAAGTCCTCACTTGTTACATCACAAGAACAACTTTCACTAGATGTTGTATTTCAATGTGCTCTACTGGATGGCTTATTTATCAATTTGATGTCCATTAAAGGTGGTATCCAACAGTTTGGATTATTTTTTCTCTCTCGAGCAACCAAATAAATTATTGTTATCTTAAAAAATTTCTGTGAACTGCAGTTTATTGGTGCCCTACGTCCATGTGAAAAGTAGAACACAACACCCAACTTGTCATTACAAAGAGGGATTTCCTATCCGAGCCATGCTACATGGTAATTCCAAGAAAACCATGTGACCACTAACTTTTGAGATCATGTTACATGATCATCCAGGTAAATTGCTCTGACGTTGATATCTACTTTTAGCTGGAATCCCCATTATGCTTATTTATAGATTTGGAAATAACAGAACAATTCGTACTGTCTTACAAAATAATAATGTAATGTTATATCTGTCTTTACTCAAACTAAAGAATAATTACATGCAGCGATTATGAACAAAGTCCCCAGAACTGGTATAATATGTATAAGATATAGGCAAACGGTTGGATACCAACTTTCAGTATCAAATTTTATAATCACATTTGCATCTAGTTCAAACAGGCTTGGCAAGCTAATAAGTCTGTTATGCTAGTCAACCTATGTGATTCTGCCTTCTGTTAACATGCTTTAAGGGAAATACCGGTATGTACAACGACTTTTTGGTCACATTTGGAAAGTTAAACTTTGCTAGGTCAGCAGTAGTAACAATGTCTGTTTGTTGGGTTTATCATCCCACCAACAGTGTTCCAGTTATCTGGAGATGGTGTCCACTAGAAGCATATATAGTGCTGCCTTCACTGTGTATAACATGCCGTGAACACCTAGCATGATACCATACCAGGTCACATTATCCTGACACAGGGCCAACCACTCATAGAACTACCCTTATATTTGCTTGAATGTTAGCAAGGGAGTTATACCACTACAATTTTTTTTTACAACTTTGGTATGTCACGGCCTGGGATCAAACCTAGAGCCAATGATGCTCTACCGATTGTGCTACCAGGTCCGTTTAGATACAATGTTTTCACTGCTATTGCAGTAATTCAAACAGTAATAAATTATATCCTGAAACACATCAAAACACATCTCTGGAATATCAAAAAAGATTTTCATAGGAAAGCATGCCCTGGACCCCCTACTAGTAGCATTTCATGTAGAAAATAAGTCGTTTACCATTTCCAAGGGGTTATTTCTTTAGTGTATAATAAATGGCATTTACATGTAGAATACATACTTACTATATAGTAGTTAGGTTATTTAAACATTCTTCATTCCTACAGCCTCATTTGTATACCTTACCTTCAGAATCAAATTAAGCTCCCCACACCCAAGATAAAATCCTATATTAGCCCTTGTGGAGGTGGTTAAGCACATGATAACAATATTTCTACATATAAATTCTAAGCAATGAGAAAGTGGTTGAAAAAGAGCACGATCGAGCACAATGTCAAATATTAGACTCCTAATTGAAGAGTCCCTGATTCAATGCCCGAATTGAGCATAAAATATTAGTTTTTCTGCATGTTGCTTCAGAATGTTTCAACCAAACTACTGGTTCTATCCAGGAAATAGGAAATCAAGAGGAGTTATAATAAGTTGAAAGATCGCTCAACTATAACACAGATTCAAACTAAACTCACCTCTGATACCCAGTGAATGACGTCTTCATTACTCCACAAGGGTACCTGCTGGGAAAGTTTGTGAGGTACTTCTTCACCAATCAGCTGTAACGCCTCCCTTGCCAACCGTGACGCAACCGCATTCGGACTGCTGGCAACTTTCTTCAAGGGCTCCACCACAGCGATTTCGTAAAATATCTATACATACATATATAAAATTATGTTAGGTTTAAGACTAGAGCAAATCTTAGAAAAATCTTAGTTGTTTTTTCTCAATTATACTTAAGACATACTTAAATGAATAATTTAACATTAAACATTAAGGGTGCATTTCATCATAAATATTAAGATCGTTTTTTTTCTCTCTTAAGAATGGTTTTCCTTCTTAAGAGCATTTCATTAATATTTCGGAAATAGCCCTCAGAGTGATATCACTCTTAAATCTTAAGCGTGCTGTTGATCAATTAGTTACCAATTGTACTTTTGATAGTTTGTTGAAACGCACCTAGGAAAATGCTTTTCAATCAATCTTAAGATTTATGATGAAACCATATTTTATACTAATTACTTGATTTCTTTATCTATTTATATTCTCTAGGTACTAATTAGAAACTAATCAATGAGATACTTAAGGAGTACTCACAAGAAAAGGTTTGGTTGAGAATTATGGGATATATTGCTTCACCATATCTGGAGATCTGATTTATGCCTCAGTCACATTACTCGTTCAATATCTCATCGAGCTGTCTTTTCTGCTTAAAAATGACTTTTTTTCATCCCTGTGCAGACAACAGCAACTTGTACAATAATCTTGGGCTTTTTAGGCCCTTGCACCCTGGCTCTGCAAGTTCTTTTTACTCATAGTCAGAAGTTGTCAAACCTTGGCATGATTCTCCACAGTTTTTGAAGTCAAAAGAAGTTTGTAAACAAGCTGCAAGAGCATCGCAAATCCACATTGTGGATATCATGTACGATACACTTATGTTTTTCACGATTATTCGCGTTGGCCTAACAACTTAAGAGGTCCATATGAGGAACTACTTACATGTACAGTATTTATACATGCACCAATCTAGATTATTGTAAAAGGTACACACAATTTCAAGGACATTTTGTACTGGTGTCATGCTGCATTTAAAAGGGCCCTTAGAAAACCTGTCAGATTTCGACTGGGTATAAGAAAAGTAATTTTTCTGCTAACAGAGGTTCTTGTCACAATAGCATAATCCCTGCGTAGGTTGCAAATTCTATTGGATAATGATGATTTTAACCAGTCATAAGAATCCTGATTGGACAGTAGGAGTGATGACAAAATTGAATGAGCCTTGTAGAAGTTACCTACGTGTTTTATAGTTCATGCGTGGGATGAGGATTAGCTGGCATTTTTGCTGATACTGTGCAAAGGCATTTCTATCATTTTAGCACAGGGGCACTTACGAGGTGCCCAGGGACTGAACCCGTCCGGTCCATTATACTGACACCGACGAGTCAGGCATAATGCTGTCCCCATAGCCCCGAGCATTAGGAGGGAAGCCACTACTACCAACTTTAAAGTATTTGGTATGACCCGGCCGGGGTTTGAACCCATGACCTCCCGATCCGCAAGCCAACGCTCTTTCACCTGAGCTATTGCAGCCAGTCTGTTCATGCTTGTCTCAGTTCTTTTTAAATTTCCTTGCAACATATGTTTGATTTCCTACATTATAAATTACAAAAGCCATGTAACCATACACACAAAATTGAAAACTCATATAAATTTTGCAACTGTTTATGAGCATTTATAAACATAAAATTTTATTATTTCTATGGACATCGCACGAGTTATGTGACTAAAGCATTAGCTTGTAGACTGTAGCACGAAATCAGCATCAAACAACATCTATACTGATAACAAAAAGTTTAAACAGTAAGAAACACAATGCACATTTTTTTTGCTATGTGAAGAATGAAATTAAAATCAGTTTTCTGTATTATTTTTCATTACTTATTCAACGGTGTTACTGACAATATTCACTTATAGGTAGAAGATAAGTTGTTTATCTTTATAATTTGGACTGAACATATATTTTTCTGTAATAGGTCCAAATAAGAAGAATAAGAAGTCTACTCATAACTTTTGAACAAGTGTAATGCTAAAAACTTAACTAAAAACAACATATGTGCATAAATTTGTATTGACTGTCTAAACTTTTTGTATTCAGTATATAAAGACATCTTTTTTCTGTTTTTATATTCATTGTATTAAAAAAATATATATACATAGCATTAAAAGTTATATATGAACAAGTGTGATCTATTAAATATTGAATAAAGGAAGATATTTGTAAACAATTATCAACAGATAAATAACTATAGGTGTTGGTAGACTTTTCTAAGGGCTAGATAATTTTTTTTTTTTTTCACAGTTAAAATTAATTTTAAGGTTTAATGTACCTTGCCTATTGACATGGACTCTGCTTTTGATAATGAATATATTCCCTTTTTTTGAAATGAAAAATATGTTTTAGTTATCTTTCTTATGGGAAGGTATTTTCGTATACTTTACATAGGAAATATACTAATTTTCATTTTTTGATTTGCTTATTTTTTTAAAAAGTGCTTAAGCTTTTTAATTATTATCTAAATCAATAAGATTCCATTTCAAACTCATTTTTCAGTCTTAAGAGTTTAATTGAAAGTTTAAAGAGAGGAAAAATCTTATGTTTTCAACAGTAACTCTATGCCAAATACCTATCCACAAGGGAGATAATAATGTATTTTTAATAGACTAAAGTCCCTTTATATACAAAAAGAGGGAATATTTCAAGCTTAAAGAGAACATCTTTGATTGTTTTCAAGAAAATGGACCTTAACAAAAAATGTCAACCACAACCAACATGAAAAGAACAACAAAGAAAGTTAGTACTGTGATTTAAACCAACTAACACCATGATCTAAAGTTCACCCATATCCCTATCCTACATTTTGTTACTACCTGACACTAACTCTACGTCATCTTCTAACATCAACATGCAAAGGTGCCTTTAGATATTTTGTCTAAAACTTACAAAGAATTCGCTTTCTTATATTTTTATTTGTTACATCCCAAAATTACTGTAATATTGGCAACACCAACATATATATATATAAGGAAGGCCCGTAACAGGATGTCTGGGTAGAACCACCAGTGATAGTTACCATGTAATGTCATAGGCACTGATAAATTTAAGGCAGCCATCTTTGAAGACAGAAGTGAATGCAGGCCGAAATCAGGAAATATGTGCTGTATTAAACTCACCATCGTGTTTTTATTTTTCAGTCTATTTTACTGAATTATACATCAAATTTAACAGCTTTTATGAAGTGTTTAAAAGGTAAAAAAAAAATACAACCAAAAAAGATACACTGTTCATTTTGTTTACCGATGAGCCAATACTTTTTATGTACCAGTATTTCTGTGTATTAATTCTTTGTGCATTAATCAATTTTGAAAATATTGCATTCTAAAAATATGAATTTTAAGAGCTTTCTAATGGTGTATAGATATTATTTTTTTGGACCACAAATGAAGAAATGACAAGAAAAATAAAATTTTCACTTCTATACAATTCATCTGAAAATCCCTTGAAGTTGCCATCAAAGATGGCTGCCAAGATAAGGGATCTTCATTGATGTGGAAACTTTCTATTTGATATGAACCAACTGGCAGACAGAATCTTAAATCACAGTTGCAGGCTAAGTGCTAACTTATGGTTTATTAAACTGCAATGTGCAGACATCAATTAGTGAGCCAATTAGGGCTGTTAACAGCGGAAATAAACTGACAAAATGCTTCCAAGAGGGACAACTGCAATGTTTTATGTAAGTGCGTTTGTTTCATTTGTTTATTGTGTTGAATGTTCTATTTATCCCAAGCAGGCTACATTTGCTAATAATCTATAGTAAATTTTTGGTGTTTTTTGTTTTGTTTTTGTTTATTGTTGTTGTTGTTTTGTTTTGGAGGGGTGGGGGGGGGGGGGGGTCGGGGGGCTCAAAAAGTCACAAAAAAGGAACAACAAATTTGGTAAAAGACAAAGCAGCAAACTGTGCAGATCCTGATCAGACAGCTTTCAGAGGAATCTTGTTTGTCCAACACTACACTATTTGCTTATCAGTTTGTGCTTCGTGGGTTAAAGGGGTCAAGATATTGGCAGTATAATATCTTCACAGTAATGTCCAAAGAGTTTGACAGCGATTTTGGTTCTTAATTTTTAGTTATAAACTTATTGCATTGCAACACTGCATAAAATCAAAGGGTTCAGAAAAGTCCAACATTTTCCATCTAAGGCAACAAAGACTCATTGACTAGCATTCTTGTCAAAGAGAGTTTTATAATAGAGGATATAATTGTTACCATTATTATTTATGAATTTAATGACATATTCAAGACATCCCACAGATAATTGTCAATCTTAATTAAAATGTCATCAAAACTTTTTTGGAAAATTATGTTTTGCAAAAGTTGGTTTTCGCAAATTACCCAGTTTATAACTTTATAGTGTCATTTTTTATACTTTTGTCATTGACAATTTTCGTAGACATTTCCAGTAATTTTGGAACCGATATCACAGCTTTTCTGGCTATGTAAGGTGAAGATAACAACACTGTCCATAAGAAAGATAGACAAAGTGTTTCTAACACATGTTTCTAACAAAAATTTTATCAGTAACAATGTAGAGACCCTTTAAAATTAATTATTTCTCAAACAGTATTTCTTTTTCAGCTGTCTCCACGGCAAGAGCATTAACTTCTCTTAGTTTTTTTTCTGTCTAAAATTTGAACAAAACAGAAAGAATGACTTTTTATAGAGAATCATAATTAAACACCTAATTCTATATTATTTTGCTGCTATTATTAGTATACACATTTATTGTCCAACTGTTGCTAGCGATCTTGTGTAATAAGCAGTCCTCCAGATGACTGGGGTCACAAAAATTTGGAAATATGACCTACATGTAAACCTGTGGCATAATGAATGTTTGCATCAGTTTTTACAAATTTGAGAATTTGCCCAAAAGAACAAAATGAGTGTTAAAACGTTTTATTTTAATAACTACATGTTTTAAAACAAAAAGACCTTTACCTAATTGCAAGAAACAAGCATGTATAGGTAGCTGTATAAAAACAAATATTTATCATTCAGATCAAGTAGCAAATATTTTCAAAGTGTTTTTTAAAGGTGGGATCAGACGGTTTGCATGAAGCAAATTCATGTAACAATATCTTACCCTGTTTTAGGCAAAAAAACCCTCATAAACACGATTTTGAATGGTACCTCAGGTGATATACATTATATATGGTGATATAAATTGCTCTAAAAGTTTACTTTTTCCAAACATATAAATAGGCATGATATGGATTTCTGCTAAAAATAGATGATGACAAGGAGTGGATACTTTGGACGATGATACAATGTGATCTAAAAAGTAAGTGATTTCATGGTTTTCTCAGTTTAAAAATATCTTAACTGCACAGCAAGCTCAGAAAAGCTGCACATGCTTGTAATAATGAGTGGAATGTTATCATATGCTTCACTTTTCACACAGATGTAAGATATCAAGAAACAGCATATGTTGGATCTTTTCATGTAACAATAATTTATTTGGTTGCTAAGCAACAAAACTTTTATCCAAACAGTGAGACACCACCTTTAAAACAAATAATGTTATTTTATCCAAACAGTGAGACACCACCTTTCAAACAAATAATGTTATTTCATAGACTTGACACTTGAGTAACTGGGTCACAGAAAACAACAACGAAAGGGTAGTCACTCACATGGGAGGGAGCAAAACAGTTTTAAAAATTTCAGTAGTGAGTCATTCAATGAACATTTCTGTGAAACTAATTAAGGTTAAGAAGTAGCTGTCATAACTCAATCAAATCGTATAGGGGTGTAGAATGGTTGGAGCCGCTTTAGAAAAGTGTCATGAATGTAACATTTTCTGTAAAATTATTTCAAGATTCAAGTTCAGGAGATGTTGTTTAATTTTTTTTTATTTTTTTCACTCTGGCTGGCTTTTTGTGCAGTGGGGTGGGCAACTGTTGTAGAGGGTCATGCAAGAAACTTTTCTGTGAAATAATTTCAAGATCCATGCTAAGGTTTTGGAGAAGTTTTTTTGTTTTGGTTTACAATCTCGCCAACAGTATTTCAGTTATTTGAAGACAATGTCCACTGTCCACTTAAAGCAAATATAGTACTGCCTTCACAGCAAGAAGCATACCATAAAGACCTGACATGAAAAAACACCCATTCACATAATCCAACACCTGGTCAATTAATTGTGGAGCTACCCTTTATTTGCTTGAGCATTAGCAAGGGAGCGAACCTTAATTGCTTGAGCATTAGCAATGGTAGCGAACCTTTATTTGCTTGAGCATTAGCAAGGGAGCAACCCATTATTTGCTTGAGCATTAGCTAGAGAGTTAACCTTTATTTGCTTGAGTATTAGCAAGGGAGGAAACATTCATTTGCTTGAACATTAGCAAAGGAGCTACCCTTTATTTTCTTGAGCATTAGCAAGGGAGCAAACATTTATTTGCTTGAGCATTAGCAAGGGAGCGACCTTTTATTTGCTTGAGCATTACCAGTACCTTTTCTAACTACTTAAGTATGTTATTGCATAGGATCAAACCCAAGGCATCCCGTACCTAGAGCAGATGTTCTTTCAAATGTGCTACCACAATTTGATTAGTAGGAGAAGTTGTTAAAAGGTTTTTCTTTTGGAAACTCTGGGGGCTTTATCATTCAGCTGTGACAAACAATTTGGGTAATTGAAGTTGTGGGCGCATACAAGGACATTTCTGTGATATTATTTCAAGATCCATGCAGGTGTTCAGAACATAGTTCAAGGTTTTCTGTTTTTAAGCTCTGATGGCCATATTGTCCATTGGATTGAATGAAATAGAACAGTTTTATGACTGGGTCTTATAAGGAAAGTCTCTGTGGAATATTTAAAATTCATGCAGTGGTTTTGGGAAGAGATTATTTCATAGCCTTTCTATTTTTTGCCATATTGTGCAACAAATGGAACAATGTTGCAGAAACACTTCTCCATTAAGATTTTAATCAAGGTCAACTTTGACACCTAGAAGAGTTCAGAACACTTTACACAATATAACATGATTATCTTATTATTAAATTTACATTATAATAATTTCTTGTTGAGGTATCGCAATATTGCTGGTGAGAAAGATATTTTATGAGTACATACTGAGCGATAACATTCGAGCTAGAGCAAAATCTCTACTGACAACAGATTCTGCAAGTGGGGCCAGAAGAATTCATTTCTTAAAAAAAGGTTTCTCTATTTTTAGCTCTGGCGACCATATTGTACATTTGAACAATTTTAGTGAAGGCCTTGAGGGTTAAAAAAGGAACATTTCTGTAAAAAAAAATTAAAATGCATGCAGGGATTAATGACTGACAGATGGATGCATACATGTGAACTTTACCGCTTCTGGTGGGAGACTTCCTCTTTTAAGGTTCAAAATTATTTGAAAATGAGAGGTGTTTCACACATTTTCAGAATTTTCCATACTTGGATATAAATAACTCTTCTTTGTTCATATGAAAATAACAAATATCCCACTTTGCAAGGGAAATTCTCCCACTTTGGCCTTAGTTCACATGTATGTGGACTATCGATATAATGTGATAAATTTTTTTTGTAAAACCGCCTTCAGCACATTGTCATAAAGTGATCATTAACAAGTATCTTCTACAAAAAACGTTTTGACAACAACAAGTAACAAGGTGACTGACAAGTCAGTAATAAGTGACTAAGAACAAATAACATAATCCTAACGACCTTGGTTCTCAGACAAAAAACATGAACAATCATAGGAGACAAATGTCACAGGTCTCAGGCCTTTGAGTAAAAAATTCCAGTGGAAAGTGAAAACAAGAAATGGAAGGAAAAATGCATTCAGGGACAAAGGAGCAATTCTGCATGACTTAGACTTACAGACCTATAAACGCATAAGCTGAAACATATATATTCAAAAAATATTATATCCATATTTTGTTCACGTTTGGATCTGTAAGTTTCCGCCTAGTTCTGTATCATTACAAAGGTCACTTGTCATCATATCCTTTAATATGTTCATACTTTCTAATAAAGTGGTGTCCGTCAGTTTAGGTCGTCTCAAGCACTTTGTTCTGGAGTCTTGACCTGTGACATTTTCTCCGCTGCTAATAACTCACCCGTTGTCGCCAATTGTTACCAAATATGTATCGTTAATAGGGGGATATTTTTAGAAATCATGCATTATCTCCCTTGCTGGTAGGTTTTTTTGGCATAAAGTTTCATGAATGGTAGAGAAAAAAAGTTTTTTGTACTATTTACATGTAACTTTTGGGACTGCCCCATTTTGCAAGGGAGATAACAACCTACCTACAAGGGACATAACTGATACATTTCTTTAATTTTAAAATGGGGAATATCAAGATATGTGAAAAGAATGCTGGTTCAGGATATTTATAATACAGTCAATTTATGCAGATTTTTGCACTTGATGCATCCATGTTTATTTCCCAGCATGTAAATAAAAGTGCTGCAACTTGAGTACTCAAGGATACAAATCTTGTATTTAAGACCTGTATAATTATTTCCTTGCTACAATTATGTATTACTCACCGTATTTCGCTGAAGAGAAGAAAATACTTGCAAAATTTGAAATGTGTCTGCATATATATATATATATATATAAGGCATATTACGTATGATTAGCATCAATTTGAAACCTCTGAAAATCTGAATCTTAAATTGACATTATTTTCTCACCAATGTTAAACCTGACATTTTACAGAGTTCAGAGGTCTTAAAAAGTCAGAGCCTGTGACAGAGGTAAATGCACTGATACTTTTGGCTCATTTTGAAGACCAATATTGGGTCCTGTTTCCAATCACAAAAAGTATATGTTTTTGTGTGTGTTTTTTTTAATTTCATGGAGAAACTTCAAAGAAGGAATATACTTGTAATTCTCACCCCTGGTCAAATAAATGAAATAACTAACTACTTCAGGGATATAAGAAATAGATTTTGTTTTGTTTGTTTTTAAAATACACTGCAGTAACCATTTATGATTATTATAGCAACATCCAGCATTTTGGTGGAGGAAGACCCCAGACAAATATCTGGTTAGAACGAAAGGCACACCACAAGTCAGTTGGAAGACCTTAAGTCCTTCGACCCGAACGGGACTTGAACCCATGTGGTGAGAGGCTAAGCAGTCAGAGGGGTTACAAATGGGTGACTCTACCACTATGCCACGGGTGCCACCCCATTTAGTTTTGTAAAACGAGTAAATATAAAAGGAACTGAATGAATCCAATATTTGATTTTGTTTTGTATTACTTTATATATATACAACAGTTAAATATGGTGTGAGTTTTTCCCAATTTTGTCTAAAACAACGAAAACAAATCCCAATTCTGGTGGTCTGGTCATGTTTCCAAAATGGTGAGAACACCCCCTCCCCCCTGAAATGTTACATACTGACATATTATATACTTTCTGTGTAAAAGAGTGTACATTCACACTACTATAGCAGCATATTATGGCTGCTATAGTAATAAATATCTACTAAACTAATAGATCAACTACTATAAGTGTTACCATTCACATGTTTAAAGGTAAAAAAAAAATCACTCATCATTATTTTGTCATAAGCTTCCAACTTGTTTGAAGCAAGCAATTTTGGGAAATCCCTAGGGTGGCTGCTAAATATTGTAATTTATGTAGATATAATTTATGTACATGTATAATTGTCAATAATGAAAATATTAAATATTTTTGTCTAAATGGCTTGTTGAACCTTCTTTAGAAAATAGGGGTGTCTGTAATGATATATGAACAATCATTGTATTGAACCTTATCTTTGTGAATGCTCAATGACCTCTGTGCAATTAAATTAAATTTAAATTTAATTTGAGTGAACCATACCTGTTTATCTATGACTAAGATCAATACAGACTTACAATGACTTGCTGACTGCTGAAGACTTAGATACCACAGGAAGCCTTTATCAGGACTTAAAGTTATCAAGTTTTAAGTCTGAGTTTGAGGCCATGCTCAATGATCTGATTGGTTGGATTTTGCATGAAACTTGAAAAATGGCCAATCAGATGCAAAAGAATGGTCTTGAATTCAGATTTAAGAGTTTCATAACCTCTGTCTCCGGTCATAACTTGTCTCACAGTCTAAAGTGAATGAGCTTTACTGTGATGAATTATAAAGATGGTTTTCTTTCTGGATACTTACATTTTGCTTCCCTTGTTCACACTTTATTGATGCCTCCATCGCAAAATGAAATGCTGCCAGTGCTTGAGCTTCTGGCCTCCGGCTTGACAATAGTGGAATCATTCGCTTCAGCCAGATGGGATCCCGGCCCTGGCGGTGAGCATAATCGCTCTTGGCGAACACATTTGGCTTCTCATTCATCACAAAGGGTATCACAAGATCTAGCGTACCTGACTTGATGACAGCTGCTTCCAGTTCTTTGTTAGCTACAAGGACGGCGATGGACAGACAAGCGTAATATTTGACATGCTTGTCTTCAGAGAAAGCTAATGGAAACAGCCATTCAGGCACTTTCTGCTGGATCATGATTTGCTGGTTTTCGGGCCCACCAAACAGTGAAAGATTTGAGAAAGCTTTGGCACATTTCCTCAGTACGTTCTGATTGCTGCTTCTACACCAGTAGAGGATAGAATCAAGGCCCCCATATTCGATAACTTTAGTAGATGTGAGTTCATTTACTTTGAAAAGATTTTCAAGTATTCCAACCGAGCTTGAAGCCATATCATGATCACCAATTGTCTTCTGTGTCATACGCACAACAGTCTCAAGCCCTTCTTTGGTGATTTTTTCTCGATTCTTCAACGACATAACCTGCTCGAGCAGCGCCGTTGAGGCCACCTGCACTTCTTTTATATCACTAGCACAATTCTTTATAAGCAGACTTAGAACACTTTCATTGCGAATTATATCACAAAGGCCATAGGACAAATCTCTGCCATAAACTGGGAAATTCCAAGCATCAGTCATGGATTTTAAGATTGACTGCAATGGCGAAACTTCATCTATACCAGTTGCTCTTTTTAACTGCGATATATTCTTCTCCAGACTGCAGCAGAACTGCTGATATTTGAGCTTAAGATTGTTTTTATTCTGCCATGTGGCATGATTATCTAAAGACCCTGCCACTGGACTTTGGTTGACAAGTAATGGATACTTTGTATAAAAACTTGCGTGTTCTTGTTTTTCAGGTGTTTCTGTAATAAAATCTTTATCGGCATGTTCATCAATGTCATCCAACAAATCTGCAGAGCTACACGAGTATGAAAACTGAGAGCCCCTAGACACTTCTAATAGCTCTTCTTGGTGTATTGTCTCCAATGAACGATTCCGGCGCACTTTTCTCCTTACATCCTTACGAGAACCTGTCCGTGACTGATCTTCCTCTGACTCGTCAAAGTTTGATAAATCGAAATACACTCTAGAGCTTTCAGATACAAGGCTTCCGCGTGATTGAGAACAGGTGTCTGTTCTATCACAAGCATCAATGGATATGGCGTTAAAAAGACGCCCATATTCCTGCTGTCCGCTGAGTCCAGCGTCTGACTGAGATCGTTGAATCAACAAGCTTGAATCAAAGTCTTTCCTGTCCAAATGATCACTTGCATCATCAGTGTCAGCTCTGGCACGACGTCTCATGTATTCAATTTCATCATCGTCAAAATCTTCGGCTGCGTTGGCCATAACTTGATTTCTTCACTGTAACCCTCTGAAAAGAAATCAGTTGCTGTAATAAGGAATACTTGACTAAAAGCTAAGTTCAGATAAGATGCAAATCTTTGGAACATATTGCAATACGCAAGATAAATAAAAACAAAAGGTGTCAATACTTCTCCGCAATAAATCAAGCTTTACAGAAACGTGAGAGAAATATATTCATTGTTATCAAATCAAACCCAAAAGAATATACTGCTTAGCAGTAAGAAACATGCATCAAGTTGCATATTAAGTGAGGAGACAGTGGCCAAGAGGTTAGAGTTGCAGACTTGTGACTCCTCAACTCCCCACTGCGTGGGTTTGAGTCTCTGTCAGGGCATACTGAATAATTATAAATTATATGCTTTTGGTCCAAAGTGCAAAGAATAATAAATATTTTATTTGCAGTAGTAATATTTTCCTTAGCTGCATAAAAATGTGTTACTCTGGCAATTTTAGTAAATACCGGTAGTTGAGTTCTAAACTCCAAATATCCTATTAAGCAAAGAAATTTAAGAGGTTCTTAACATAGTAAAAATTAATAAACTTTAATTTCTTCATTACTAATTATTCCAACTAATATTTAGTTTCAAATAAAGTAACTGCTTGTTTCTTTTGAGATAGTATTCAACTTTTTTAGGTTTAACTTGCTACTTTAAGGATTTGCACAGAGTGGATGACTTACCTTGGGACAAATGTGAGATAAATCAGCATTCTTTAGCTATGTGTAAACACAAATTATAAATCCAACAGGTTATTTAGACTTGAATGTAGACCACTTGGGATAAGATTATTACTGATGCTTTTATAGTGTTTTTTTTAACAGTAGATAATTGTTCATAAAAAAAATACCATAAAATATTTTTTAAATTTGTTTTTTCAAGTTTTTCTCAAACTCTGTACTTTATTTGTAATCTGTGTTTGTATCCATCAATGTCACTGGTTCAGAAATGCAACCTCTTTAAGAATTCATTAAAAAGAATGAACTAAAATCAATGTTACTACAGATGACATACTGTAAATTAAATTAAATTATCAGTTTCGTCTTCGGCAAATATGTTTCAGACATTTGTCACCACCCAGGCCTTTTTCATGTGGCATTGCAAAATGTTTAATGTTCATAAAGTATGCGTATATGTCAGTTTTTCAGCAAGTTCAGCTTCTTCAAAATTTGGCTATTTGTTACTCCATATACAAGTGCAGTAGGCATCTCTTTTGATATTTTATGCCTACTTTTTTAATTAAGCGCAAATTGTTAGATTTTCCCTATAGATAGTTTCCACATCAGTGAAAATTCCTCATCTTGGCAGCCTTCTTTGATGGTAACTTCAAAGGATTTCAATATGAATTGTATTAAAGGGTAAATTTTATTTTCTTGTTATTTCTTCATTTGTGGTCCGAAAATTAAAGCTATACACCGTTGGAAAGCTCTTGAAATTCATATTTTTAGAATACAATATTGATACAATTGATAAGAATACACAGAAATAAATAAAACTATTGGCTCATACTTAAAACAAAATGAACAGTGTATCATTTTCGGTTCTATTTCTTTAACCTCTTAAGCTATCAAAATAGGTTACCTGTCACTTCGGTAAATGACCACTTTGATAAATTCATCTTATGTAAGGATGAGTCCGGTCGTTTCGGTAAATAGGTAAACATATAGTATAATACCTGATTGAGACGGAGAATTGACCCTATGTCCATGTGTTTAATCATTTGTTCATTATTTATTGTTTTTTTGTTAAAGCTAGCAGAGAAGCACGTCAACTAGAAAACTAAAATAAAATTATGTAATAAATATAACTTTAAGCATCTAAATATACACCACATAATTTTAAGCTTTACAGATATGTTTGATAATAATACATACATAAATATTCATATTTATTATTTACATCCTGAGTTTTTTGAGCAAAGAAATTGTGATGGGCTCCGGATGTTAGTATTTTCTAGTTGACATGTGTCTCTGCTAGCTAAAATGAAGAGACAATAAATAAATTAATAAATGATTAAATTGTCTGTCTCGGGCTGATGTGTGAAAATCTTTTTACACCTAGACATAGCCAATTCTCCGTCTCGATCAGGTACTATACTATATGTTTACCTATTTACCGAAACGACCGGATAAATCCTTATATAAGATGAATTTACCAAAGTAGTCATTTACTGAAGTGACCGGCACCCTCAAAATATAGGTTTGATATTTAAAATACTTTATAAAATCTGAAAAATTTGATATAAAATTCAGTAAAAAAGACTGAAAAATAAAAACACAGTGGTGAGTTAAACACAGCACATATTTCCCGATTTTGGCCTGCATTAGCTTTTGCCCACAAAGATGCTGCCTTAAACTGTCTTATCAGTGTCGATGACATCACATGGAAACTATCTATTAACACTTTTTAATCATATTGTCATATGACTATTCTTGACTATTTGTGACAATTGGCTATTCAGATAATATACTTATTTCATAATAATAAAATATTTAGATTTACTATCTACAATAATTTTTTAATGGCATAAACACGTAAAAATATATAACAAAATTAATTTCCAATAAGCAACGACGCGGTATGACTAAAATACGCAACGGAGATTTATTGGCGAAACGGACGCAACGGGCGCAACGAAGTACGAAACGGGCGCAACGGAGTACAAAGTATAAAACAGATGACAGTTCATTACTTAGTCCTACTGATACCAACAGATACAAAGATTGTCGCAACCTTCGTTGCGCGCAGCGGAATATGAATAACCTGTATCAAACATTATATAATTAACAATTTATCAAAATTAATTTGGCGTGCATTCTGCTCTTAAATAAAAGTTTTCTGTGCACTTACTAAATTTGTACTAAGTTTGTACGCCGTTGGGCCGCTGCAAATGAATTAGATCTATTCGGCATATAAATATAAATAAAATATAAACCTTTGCTTCATGTAAAGTCAGAGACATGATTCTGGCAATATACTCGAAGCACAAAGATTGTTAAATTGGTAAATAAAATTTAACCTGGCGTGTATTCTATTTGTAAAAACCCCTGACATTCGTTAAGTTTAATATATATAGAGTAGTATTGCCAATCTTAAAATAACGTTACATTATACGTTATAGACGTTATAGATATAGAAATTGCACTTATGTTCACTGTTTTTTTTTTAAACTTTATATCGATACCTTGAATATGGCGTAAAAGAGAAGAAATAAAAGTTTATACTAATGTTTGATACATAATTGTACTACTTAACGATTGAATGTTGTATTCCTTATAATATTTAAAAAAAAACAAAAAAAAACAAAAAAAAAACAGAAAGCCGACTATTGATTAAATAAACAATCATAAATGCCGACTGTTAATTGGAAGCAGATTGCACGTGCTGCTGATTGGTTTACCACCTTTACGGGTCACCCGGTAGCAGTTGGTCACGCGGTTGATAACAGAAGTGTCAACTGCTTGGTTTACTGGATGAAGACCGATCTAATGACGATTTAGATGACGGTGACTCTAAGTTCCTTCCAGATCTTTCCACAATTGACGAAGAAGTGAACATCACAACCGGTAGTGGCCAAACATCACCATGTGGGGTTAAACTGTCTTGTAATATGCTTTACTGCTTTATTACTATGCTTTTAGTTAAATGTGCTTTTATATTTAGAATGTCAAGTGTTGCTATATGCTCTATCCATTCATTCATTCATTCATTCATTCAACCAGTCGTTTTTGTGTCTTCGTTAATTATTGCATTATTCTTTTTTTCTTCATTATTTATTATCTGTATAAGCAGGCGTAAAGGTATGCGTACGTGCGTACGTACGTGAAGAGCTATGTTGCATACTGTTGCAATAATTGTTCAGTTCACCTATTAAACTTGAAACCTGTATAATTTATCTCCATTGCATTCATTGCACAGAAAACAGAGGTTTAATATTATTGTGATTCCTATGATATTTAGAGTAATCTATTCAACGTAACTAATAAATCTGACAATCGTTACCTTTTATAATAAAGTTTAAATTAAATCAAAATACTATTTGTATGCTACACTGTACTATATAGACCAGCAAAGCCCCTATTGGACAACTGACATTGACGCAACATAATAATAATAATACTTATTATTATTATTATAAAACATTGCTTCTAATTACGAATGATTTAAATTTAACGTAGGTTTTAAATGCTTTTTCTATGTGGTTCAATATTTAGAGTAATTATTCAACGGAACTTATAAACATGTAGATCCTCCCTTCGTAGCATAATGTTATATATTTTTATTAACGGTATGCAAATAAAAATGAAATTAAATCTATTTATTTTTGTATACGTACTAGATCTACTATGCCAGCGAAGTCCATTTTGCGCAACATACATTGGCGCAACGGAGATCTCCATTTCGCGGTAAGCCTACTGTATATGGAATATCAATAGAGAAATGTTAAAGACTCTTAATAATGTCAACAATTACTGTAAACACAAAAGTAAATCATATAAACGTAAGCTAAGTGTTTTTTTTTACAAGTAATCCGTTTAAAACATATCACAATGTTTAGAAAATAAAATAAAGGTAAAAATTATCTCCGTTGCGCCCGTTGCGTCCGTTGCGTATTTTAGGCAAACCCGCAACGACGTGTTATTTCTGAAATGCATGATTCATAATTCAATTGAAATTCTGAATTCTGAAAGTCTTGTCAATGTCACTTGTCAGACGCCATATTCGGACAATTTATAAAACATTAATTTGAATTAATATATATACTTACATGAAATCACTGTCAAGGGCATTCGATCACAGATTACAATGTTAAATCCGTTGACAATTCAGACCGTGTTATTTGACAGATAGATCTAAATTTGGAAATATTCGTCTTACCTCCAACATGAAGAGCAAAACCGGAAGTTGGTAACTCTAGCATTTCAAACAACAACAAAGATCCCTTTTTCTTCTTACATTTTTATTTGTTCGATTTACCTAGAGAAATGGCACAAGGGGTTGGGAAACTGAAGGGGAAGAATAATATGAAAAAGGAAAAACAAAGAAACAAAACACCAAAAATGAAGAAAGGAGGTAATAATTTATTGTAATGGGAATTCGCAATATGATTTAAGAATGCGAGACAACTCACTTCAAACCAACTCGCGCCAGGTAAAGGTCGCCCCAATTTTGGACAACTCACTCCAATCGAATTCTGTATAAGCGACAAGCGTTGAAAGTTTGTCGTTTGCACCTTGACTGTAGGTGTTAATTTTAATCTGACCATTGTTTAAGATGGGTCCTACTAAACACTGCAAAAGACATGCAAAGACACACAGAGACATGCACAGACACCACAAAGACAATTTTGAAATGTTTTCATGACATTATAGAAACAAAAATTAGAAAAAAAGACAACATAAGGCACAAAAACATACATAGAAATACCAAAAGACAGCCAACAGATGGCAAAAACAGGGTCCTACTGAACACTTCAAACTACAAAGTGAGCATATATTTGACACACACATGCAAAATGATATTATTATGGATCAGATATAAAATATTTGTGAAAAGCGCTTTTGATTAATTGAATTTTATATGAATCCAAGTTAAGCCATACAATGTAATTTGTCTAAATTAAAAGAGGAGGCATCGTCGGATACCCCCGGTTGCTCTATTACGTTGCTCTCCATTCATCACCCGTGGGCAAATTGCTACTTATATCGTCGTTTTGTTTACTATGAAATGCCGCAATCCGATTGGTTCGCTAAGAAAATCCAGCGGATCTGCCAACCAATCAAGTTTACGCTTACATACCACTTCGATAGCACTGTCATCTGACAGACATACTTTACACTTGCGATGCGCTGTACCGGTCGCCATATTTACGTTCTCAGGTCACCGTATTGATCTTCCGATTGAAGAGTATTTAATTTTGTAACCTATCATCTGATTGGATAATGTCTGTTCTGTTCTATTCAAACAAAACGACGAAATGAGTAGCAATTTGCCCACGGGTGATGAATGGAGAGTAACATAATAGAATCAACCGGAGGTATCCGACGATGAAGATGAGGACAAAGGCAGACAAAGTCGGCATACAGATGAACAAAGACATTCAAAATGGGTTTATTAATGACTATTTATGAAATATTAACAAAACGATTATTTCGTTTATACAAATAACGAAATTAGAAGCCCAAAGATAATTTGAATTTGATTTTAATGTCTTTATGGAACTTAATTGAGAAAAACAGCACAAGATTAATCACAAAAACATACAAAGACAATTTTTAGTAGCGTCGGTGCATATTAAATGCGAGGGCCGTTCGTTTGAACGTCCTATCCGACAATTAATACAAACATTTAAAAAATGGCAAAAAGCAAACATCATATTTACAGTCAACTATTTAAACAAACAAATTTGTGTAAACTGAACATATAAGTTTAAGAGAATAGCGTAGGTGCATATTTAATGCTAGGGCTGTTCGTTTAAACGTCCTATCCGACTATTAATAAACATTAAAAATGTTCATTTAGCTCTTGACAACTGACTGGTCAACAGGTATTTTCTATGGGTAATATTATCTTACGTCTATTTTCTGGAAGTTCTGTGCGATCAACATCTTGTTTTCTGGATTGGCTTCTTTGCCAGTGTTGGAATTTTATTGACGGTGTAGGTGCCATCTTGTGAGGTGACAGTTTGTGCTGAACTTGATGATTTGTTGTCCTTTAGGAATTTTAAGAATATCTTTGCCTTTTCTTCTTCAGTTTTTGTAATCCATGATGTTTTTGGTACTTTCATTTTTGCATAACTGCTGTTCAGAATGAGTTCAGTTAAAGAGACAGTTGCCATCAGCGGTAGTCATGATCGGCTGATAGTCATCAGACACTGAACTGTGCTCCAGATATGACATGGCTGTGTAATCAACCAGCTGATTGCTGTTGTCGTGTAATAACTCTATTTCAAGTGGAGGCATCATTTGTGTTTCTCTTTTAGCAAGCAGGTGCAAATGATCGATTCCATATTCAGCAGCCTACAAAATTAATTAAAACTGTCACATTTCTGATAATAATGAAAAGTAAATTTTAATTGATATTTTCCGCCAAATAGAACAAAAAACATACTTCTAGTTGCATGGCCGTTACAATCCTTTTACTACATCCCTTATCCCTATTATGCTTATATTTCAGTTTAAATGAAACTCTACCAAGTTGTAATTGTCAAATGGCAGCAGACCGAAACGTTCGACGTAAGGAGTGATAACAATAGCAAATAGATACTTTTTACATCTCTGAATCCACCATCAAGCTTATTAATGAATGTGGATATCAAAACCAAACTATATGCATGACACATGACAGATTTGTCTTTCTTGCTCAGACTGATGGACAATAAACAGATTAGTGTCTTTCGCCCATCTTGATGACCAATAAACAGATTAGTGTCTGCGATTTGTATTACATTGTATATTGCCTTGCTATAAAACATGTATGCTGTAATGCAATAAAAAGTTGTATTTATAGAAATTGTAAAAAAGATCTTTGATCCTAAATAATGCAATTACTGTATTGCGTGAATTTTATTAGAAAGAACAACTAGACCTTTTAAGCTAACAAATCTGACAATCAACGTCACGAAGCCACGTGACAGGACCGGGCAAATGTAAGTGATTCATTGTTAATTGGACTGATTGGATCATTGTACGTTGTGATTTAATCCCCCAGGTCAATTAGCTCAATTAGCGATAGCATGAAATGGTTAAAACAACAGTTTAGTTGCAAGCAGTTATCGGTATTAATTTCAATTAACTTAATGGTGTGTAAAAGTTTTTTGTGGTGTAGATCTAACATGTGCGCAACAACTATGAATAAAAACAATATGAGCAATCAGTATATACCATGATGATTTGTGGGACAAATTTTGGTCTTAACATAGCTTATAAAACATATAAAACAATCACATGGACAGACCTGAAAAATATGTACACATATGTAACAATATGAATGGTTCTAAAAAGCACAGTATATGGCAGAAGCCGTAATACAGTTGATATTAACTCACCTCAGAGAGTCTTGACAATCCTTCCCGAAAGTTGTATTTTCCCCAATGTATTGTCTTTATACACTTAGAGCACGTGAACGAACAATCACCTTGAATAGTATCCAGATCACAGTTATCTAGCGATTCACATTTTGCATGAACCCACTGAGCACACGTATCGCATTGTATTGAATTAAGTTCACAATTTTGATAACACGCTGAACATGGAAAAAGATTTGAGCTTAGCTCGCTTTCTAGCTCGTGCAACAGGCATCATGGAAACTTTGTTTCTAACACAATCTTTTGCTTGTTATCAATTAGTCCAATTTTAGTTATTCAGAAAAGAATCCACTCATAACACGTCCAACTTATATTGCTAGGATAAACATCCGACCAAGATATGGTGCAGAGTATACTTTAACATTACGTTTTATAGCATTTCAAATCTGGTGTTAATTGCAATAATTATTAAAGTTTGCTCCACTTACCTTTCAACAAGGAAGATGCCGCATAGGTGCGAAATGTATTGCTTTAATTTTTAAACCTCTCGCTTTTGTTATCATGGATATTCCACATTAGGTGTTAATTATATGTTTTGATCAAGACAAATTATAACCACTTCAATTTTCAACACATTTCTTTTCAACTGCACCCGTGTTATTCAGTTTTCTTACCGACAAAACATAGAAAACATTTATCACTTTTATTGTGTTTATTTTCAAAGCAGTCATAAATATTTGACATATCTCGCTCACAAACGGTAATACATTGGTCATGCTTTGTAATTTATGTTTTAATGTTCATATCTTACATTTATTATTTCATACAAGTAACGCACATAATATTTAGTAAATACAATAATATTTTCATTGGAGATGATGTGAATTGTATTGACACATGTTTATTGTTATTTATGCCCCTATCAATGAATTGTTGATATATATTTTGTAATATATGAATACATATATACATTAAAATTGTTTTTTATGTCTTTGTGGTGTCTTTGTGGTGTCTTTGTATGTCTTTATATGTCTTTGTCGAAGCATTATGTATAGTGTATACATGGGACCACTTGTCCAATATTGGGGCAACTTTAACCATAGTGTGACTTTACCAAAGACAAATATGCTTAAAATGTTGAATTTATGTTACACCAGGATACATACTATAAAACGTATAGAAGAGACCACAGAGACACATCAAATGATTTATATAATCAGTAATGTAACAATTTTAAGTAGATGGTTTTCTAAACTAGCAAATTTTCAATTTAATTGATTTCTTCATTTCTTTTTGGTCGCCCATTTAAGCCTATCTCAAGATAAAATCTATTTCTAAGCAGTTTGAGCAAATACCAAACACATCTACTTTTGGGGTATAGTTAAAAAAGCATTCACAAGATTATGAGATTTTATGAAACTATGAGAAATGAGTACGTATATGTATGTGTATATATATCATATATCATAGTTTATATATATATCGTCGAAGGCAAGACTTACTTTTCACCTTTAGGTCCACAGGGGCAAGATACATTTACAGTTCCTTTATTATACATCACCACTTTGCCCATGTGGCAAACAATTTATTATGTTGTCTTCACGCTCATACAAGTTACTGCACAAACATCATATGATATACATTTATAAAATTACAATTACAATTGATTTATAAATACAATCAATTACACAGAAAATTGTTAAATACATGCAGACTTCTACTAAATATAATAATGTAATACCAATGAATATTAAAGTCGTGTATCAATCACGAACCAGATTTTAATTTAATATTTTATTTCTTATTTTAGCTCGGGTCATAGCGCCGAAGAAAACAAAGATTCTGGAGCAAGCAAAACTCAAAAAGGTTAGATTGTTTATTTTTATACTGCATGATACATAGAGGATAATTAAGTACATAGAGTTGATATCAGTTTTATGTAATAGGAACAGGTTGATATTCCTTCCAGAATAACAGCATGCTCTAGTGGCATAATATTCATTAATTGCTATCAGTTAATTATTCTATTTATTTTATTAGTTTTATACCTTCCACAATTATATAATAAAAATAAAGAAATATTGATCACTAGGAGATAGCCAAGTAGATGGAGAAATAAAATAAGATACAAGCCTTAAAAATAACAGCCATAGTTTTAAAGTACACATGGATTTAACTCTCTTGAAGTGATAAAATAATGAATATTCAGAACTCATGGATGGAGGATGGATTTAATTGGGGGAAGAATAAATGAAGGTAGAGTTAGTTAATGATGACTTCATGCAATATAACAAATGTACCGATACTCGCATTGCTCGCATGTTAAATTTTATTTATATGGCTTATTTTTATATCTCTTTTACAAAAAGTTAACATCCACTTGAAATTTAAGCACAAGAAATTTATTTAATAATAATTATAAGAGGGATATCATTGGTTTTGAATAATTTATTTACTTAAAATGACAAGAAATATATAAGCTCATAGGAATAAGTGTCATAAAACAAAATTGTATTGCAATATATATCACAAGTTGCTAGGAGCATATAGCGATACAATTAGCAATATTTTATGCAAATTATAAACACATGTTTGTCAGATATAGGGTAACAAGTGCATAAAATAATAGTAGTTTAAGAGTTGAAATCTTCTGTATTCAATTTTGAAACAAAAGTCAGAGGAGACCCAAAAAAGCAATGACTGGTCAAGCTCCAAGAAGCCACAGCTGTCTGATGAGTTAGTAAAAGATGTTCAGGATTGGGTGGTGTCAGTCCACTGGACCACCAGGTGTGGAGAAGGGGAATATGATCTCAAGGGATAGCCAGGCCTCACCCTCGCAAGAAAATAATAAGAGTTCTTGATAATAAATATTGATGTGGATGTCTGGATCTGGTAAATTTGGGGGCATAAACATCTTGTTTATTTTCTCTTATTTATGCATTTTATAAGTATTGTGTTGTTGTTTTTCTGTTTGGTTTCTAATAGGCCTGTCAGTTATGGTTGATTTTGTCAGTAACATTTTATGGATTCAGGTTTTTCTTATACATGTACTTTTTATTTTCTTCAGGGCCTTGAGAAGGCAGTCAAGATGAGCATTGAGCAGGAGATTTCCCAGAAGACGAAAGCAATTGAAGCTAAAAATTTCAAGGTCATTGAAAATCCGCCCTCAGACAAAAAGGGTGCAGCAAAACCTCCCAAACTAAAATAAAATATGTGTAATAATTTTCTGTAGTTCTTGACTTTTACTTTTGACTTAATTTAAGTTTCCTCTCCATTATTTGGGCCAATTAAGACTAAGCTATACGCTTATGGTACAACAAATTGTAATCAATTTGACACATTTACAAAACTGTTGATTTCTTGTTCTGGATTTTCCTTTTTAAGAAATGTACATTAATGCAGAGCATATTTTAAAAATATTTTATGCATTAATTGATATATCGCAACAAAAAAACTCGCACATCTCACCCACAATAGCTCAAGTGGTAGAGCATCGGCTTGCAGATCGGGAGGTAGGGGGTTCAAAGCCCGGCCGAGTCAAACCAAAGACTTCAAAGTTGGTAGTAGTGGCTTCCCTCCTAATGCTCGGGACTAAGGGGACAGCATTACTCCTGACTTGTCGGTGGCAGTATAATGGACCGGCCGGGTTCAGTCCCTGGGCACCTCATACGTGCTCCTGTGCTATAATGATAGAAATGACTCTGCACAGTATTGGAAAAAATGCTGGCAAATCCCATTATGGTGTGAAAGCATAATGCACATAATAATAGAACTGCACTTTATATGTTGTTAAATTATTGCACCACAATCGAGCAAATCAGTGTGCTCTGTTAAGGACTTTCGTATTAACAAATTCAAAAAGAGATAAATTCATGTATGTGCATTTTAGAGATATACACTGCTAGGATTTTTTTAACTTATTTTGGCTAATAAAAGGATGATTTTGATTCTCTAACTTGACAACAGAAGTTTTCTTTAATTAAAAAGAAAATGAATATAAAATGAATAGGTATACGACTAGCAATTTAAATGTACTGTTATTTCAGCTTTATTACATTTAAAGACAATTTTCCATCTTGTTTAGTGTGTCTTCACAATGAGTTAGTCACAGTTCAGTGCAGTTACATCAGACATGTCACCACATCTTCGACACAATTGTTTATTTTTTTTGCGTCACTTTAGTCCAACAGTGTACTGTTTTCGACTGACATTTGACCTCGTATACTTCCTGATCAGAGATATACTAGATTGATCAGTTCTTAAAATGAATAAGTGATCCTTGCCAGATGACACTGACAGTCAACCATGTTTTATTACAATGTATTGACACAAACCATATTCAGTTAAAGTACTTCAATGTCAATAACAATCTTTTTACATGTAGGACACCGTCCGACTTTAAACTTGCTCGCTTCTTAAATTAGATTGGTATTCTTAATCAAGTATAAACTTTTTGAACTGTTTGTCATGCTAACCTGTTTTCCGTTATAAGTCATATTATTTTAGCTTTATAGATTTCTTTATATTTCTACTCACAAATTAATGTGTTAATTATAACCTGATTATACACTATTCGCCTTTAACTTTACCGTATTTAGCGCAGTATGACCTGTTAAGAGTTGTTGCCTGGAAAATACAAAATACACATTATTTTAACCTTAAAGATTTTTATATTTCTACTACGTATCTAAATTTTAACCTGACCAAATACAGTTTACTTTAAACTTTATTGTTTTCAGCGCCGTTAAAATTTACAAAATGCAAATTTAAACAAGTCATTTCAAAAAGTTATAAATGCTTAAGAGAATTTAGAAATGTGTTGTGATATTTTTAGGCTTAGTATACAATTAATTGTACCTAAATTAAGTAATACAAACAAAATTAAATTAGTCAAAGAAAAATATTTAAAATAACCAATTTCCTCTATATGTTTGTGTCACAAAGAAATCTTGAATCAAAATTAAAATAAAGATTAAAATGGCATGCCCTTTTTTCCCCTCTTTTTTTCTAAGCAGTGTTAAAGATTTAATTTTATGATAATTGAAAATTTGGCATACAAAGCTAACAGGCTATATGAGAGTTGATATAGACATTAGCACATCAAATGTATAGTTTTTGTTGTATCAAGGTGTAGTTTCAGGATTATAACCTCCAAATCTTTGAAAGAAAACATGACAAAAAAAATAGTTTTGAATATGAAAAACAATTTATTAAGATATTTGTCACTAAGTATGGCATCAAATGTGTTGATTTGTGGAAGGTAATCCACATGTTGAATGAGGAGCAGTTAGTAAACTATCATTTCTCCACTTTGTTATAAGCTCACATGTATACAGATACAAACAAACAAAAAACAACAAAAACTCCACACACAAATAAAAGAAAACTGGCGTTAAAGACCACGATCGAAGTTTGTGTTGTCCATGGGAGGCTAATGTAACCATACTATAAGAAAGCATTTGTATGGGTTGTTTCCCTTTTACATCCGGCGCACTATGTAGATCATAAGGGATCTGTTCCAGTTCAGAGTATCAGCCATAACATCTTATAACTTACAGTATTTCAATAAAACTTCACCTAACAGGCATTCACTTTAAAGGTTGTATCCGAAAGTTTGTTCATATCAAATGCACGTAATAATGTCTTTCCACTGTTTTTTAGGCGTAATTTCTGCATAAATTTATACTTAAGTCTTAGTAAAGACGACCCAGATGACTATAACACGATCACAAAAGTAAGTTGTTACGTGGTTCTGAAAATAGCCATCTCTGTCGCGCTGCGCAGGTAGGAAATACCAGTTTGCAATGAGGAGTGGGGATTTAGGCTGCGCTGTTCACACATCCATGACACATATGAGCTACTGTAGGTGGTATGAAACAGAAATGCTTTTCCTTACAACTTGATCAAGTTAACTTAAAAAAGTTTAGTGCTTATCTGTTGTTTTCGTCATCATTTGTAAGTTTATTAGTTTGCTGCACATACAGTATGTAATAGTTAGCAACAGAAATATAAACATTAGGGCCGTCATCGATTCGGCCGATATTGATACATCGATACACATTTTAAATTATCGATATATCGATACGTATTTAAAAATATCGATATATATCGGCGGAAAAAGTTAGAAAGAAAAAAGTTAGAAAATTCGTTAAAATCAACATTTTTTGACACCTGGAAGTCTACAGAACGTTGTATAAAAGGGAGGGAACTGTTGTAAACGTAATACCATTGACAACGATCAGAAATTCGACAATTTATGAAAACAAAATCATCTAAGCGCTTAACATATCATTAACAATTTGACGATGTTGTATTAAAGTTTAAAAACAGTTGCAAGTTCATCAGTTATTATGCCCATAACACTTTTAGTATTAACTTTCAAAGTCCATTACCTGTAAGTAGCTTATTACGCCAATACCACTTTTAGTATTAACTTTGAATGTCCATAACCTGTAGGTAACTTTTTATGCTCATAAAACTTTTATTATTAACTTTGAAAGTCCAGTACCTGTAGGCAACTTATCACACATATAACACTTTTAGTATTAAACATAGAAAGTCCCCCACATATAGGTAACTTATAACGCCTATAACACTTTTGGTATTTAACTTTGGAAGTTCATCAAATATAGGTAACTTATAACGCCCATAACACTTTTAGTATTTACTTTGAAAGTCCATCGTCAGCAGGTAGCTTATTACGCTCAATACACAATTAACTTTAAAAGTCCCCCACATATAGGTAACTTATTACGCCTATAACACTTTTGGTATTTAACTTTGGAAGTTCATCAAATATAGGTAACTTATCACACCCATAACACTTTAAGTATTAAACTTTGAAAGTCCCCCACATATAGGTAACTTATTACGCATATAGCACTTTTGGTATTTAACTTTGGAAGTTCATCAAATATAGGTAACTTATTACGCCCATAACACTTTTAATATTTACTTTGAAAGACCATCGCCAGCAGGTAGCTTATTACGCTCAATACACAATTAACTTTAAAAGTCCCCCACATATAGGTAACTTATTACGCCTATAACACTTTTGGTATTTAACTTTGGAAGTTCATCAAATATAGGTAACTTATTACGCCCATAACACTTTTAATATTTACTTTGAAAGTCCATCGCCAGCAGGTAGCTTATTACGCTCAATACACAATTAACTTTAAAAGTGCGTCACCTATAGGTAACTTATTAGGCCTATAAAATATTTAGTATTAACTTTAAAGGTCCATCTCCAAAAGATAACTTATCACGCCCAGTACACAATTAACTTTAAAAATGCGTCACCTATAGGTACGTTATTATTCTCATAACACATTCAGTAGGCCTATTAACTTTGAAAGGCCATCATCTATAGGTAACTTATTACGCCCATAACACAGTGACGTTGAAAGTGCATCTTCTATAGGAATGTTATTACGCCCATAACACTTTTAGTATTAACTTTGAATAGGTAAATAAGAAAAGGTCCTATTAAATTTTTTACAGATATTTAAATTTTATCTACCAGTAGACAAAGGCAAACAAGGTAAATGCAAATGTGACAAAAACACAGAGACGAGACATAACACACATAAAGAAAAACCACCAGTTACCGCCTTGGAACGGTCAATCGGCAAAAGGGCCAACTGGGGTGCTTAAACCTGGTTTGTGGAGCACTCCAACCTCGCACTTCCTGAAGGGTTTTCTAGCAAACAAACAGTATATATAACAACATCCCGTCAAAGTGAAACAACTAACAGTAAGCACCTGCATCGGGAGTTAAAACTGATACAAAGAACTTATATACATACATAATAACGAGTAATAAAATAAACTATTTTCATTATCAAAAAATGGAGGGATTTATGTTCCCAAAGTTTTCCCCCAAATATTTTTTCAAAGATAAAAGTATTTTCATTTTCTTTTTATTCTCGTATGTTCTGGTAACTATATCTATTAAGAATATATCAAGAAAACATGAATAACTCTGATAACTTTTCATAAAAATGATTTGAAAGGTCAAGACCCCCTCAAAATCTGCCTGTTGCAAAATTAAAATCTCTACTTTATTTATTTTTTTATACATGAAATATTCTTTAGTTTAAAGTTTATTTCTTATAATCTGTTAGTAACAATTACTACAGCAGACCAAGGCAGTTTTTTCCCACAAATTACCCTTCCATGAAAAAGTTGAAGCATTGAGAAAGTCTGTTTCAAATTCCATGTCAGTGATGTTACTTTTTTATTTTTGCTGTTGCTTTGGAGTTGTCTTTCTTGGTACAATAAAGCATGCAATAGATTCTCCCAAGGCACTTCCTGTGTGTGGCAGACGCTAAAAGAACATTTGGAAAAAAATGAAGATTTGGCCACAAACAACGAAAAAGGTGAGTCAAGACCATGCATACTTTTTTTCCCTAGTCATTGATGTTACAAGGTTTTCATACATAAACAATCACTTTTGCTAAAACTGAAAACTAATGTAAATACAAGCAAGGTTCACATGTAGCAGAAATGAACTTCCTGTTTTTCAGGGATCAGTTGTTGCAAAATAATTTATTTTTTGTAAGAATTTTGTCAGTGATGTTACAGTCAGTGATGTTACCATAAAAAGCGTAACATCATTGATGGTTTTAATAACATCACTGACATTTTTTTATTGAAATTTAATTACTTTTGACTTCAACTAATTGAAGATTAAAATAACTCGGAAAACTTTTAATTTTAGAAGAATACATATTTTAATAAATTAAAAAATATATAAAAAACAACTATTTTATACAGATATTGACTGTCAGTTAATATTATAAAGAAAACATAACATCACTGACATATTCAGTAACATCAATGGCAATATTTACTAAAACAGCCGATATTCATTTTCAATATGTTGTGTACATGAATAAATAAGTAAAACCTATAAAAAGACCACAATAAAGGTAAAACAACATTAAAAATGCATAAGTTGATGGAGATTTTAATTTTTAAAAAAATATAGAAGTTCTTTAGTAACATCACTGACTGAAAAATGTAACACTACTGACAGAAAATAGGACAATGACAGTTTATTAACTGAAAGATTAATATTTGGAGTGCAATATTATTATTTTATGCATTTCATTAGTGTAGATAACAGAAACTGATGTTCATGACCAAAATTTGTTTGATGAACTCCATACATTCCAAATGGTAACATAACTAACATTATTGGTAACATCACTGATTTGTTTCGGTAATATCACTGACACGTCTTTTATTTTACTACATACAGAAAAAAACAATTACATAAAAAGCAGAACAGCATTTTAAAAGGATTAAGCTTGAATCATTCAAATATTGCCATACACATATAGAACTATATTTCAATAAATGTTTTACTTCAAACATGCTTATCAAGACACCATAACATCACTGACAAGAAAAGTAACATCACTGACAAATTCATGAAATATTGGTTCTTTTCACATCTATAATGCTAAATCCAAAAAGTATCAAAATATTGATTAAAGAATTTATAAACAAACAATGCACCACTAACAATATCTTTTTTTCATTTCTTTTTCAGAAATACTGAAGCATTTTTGAGTGTGCAGAGAGTATTAAGTCTTGATCAAATGCCTTCTCAAGAAGTAAGTATACCAGTTAAGTGCTGCATATAAAGGTAACACATAGCCGAACAGGAAGGATGAATCTTAAATGCCAATTACGAAAAGACACAGTAAGGTTATAACATTCCGGAGGAACCGAAGACCACAATGGTCTTAACCTGGTACAGTCATTTAAGAAAATGGTGGGTTGAACCGGGTTTTATGGCGCCAAACCTGATTCTTACATTGTAAGGGCCCGGTAGTAACACAGAACACAACATGGTTGTGAGACACGACTGATTAGATTTTACAAACCCAAGAAAGAACCCATGGATACCTCTTTATTTAAAAAAGACAATAAATGACAACTGAAACAAGAAAAATATATGTCAGATACAGACAAATAGTAGTCATTACGGCACTTGACAACCATTATGAACAATGTGAAAGAAAGAAGAATTGCATTTAAAATAACAACCGTTAAAACTTAGAGTAGAGGACTTGATTAAATAATATATCCTCTGTTTATCTTTTCAGAAAAAGCAGGCACTTTCTAAAGCAGAAAAACAGAGGAGATATCGTGAGAAACGTGATCGTGACCCACAAAGAAGAACTGAGTATCTGGCAAAATCGAGGCAGAAGTATGAAACAGATAAAAGTGTTGGGAAGAGAAAGACTATTGCTGAAATGTCCGACAGAGAGCAACGACACACAAGAAAAAGATGGCGAATGGAGCAGCAAAACCATAGAATAAATCTCAAACAAGACCGCGAGGCCTTGGAATTGATTGGTACACCGCCAACTTCACCTGATGACCACATACCGATTCCAGGACCAAGTAATCAACTGGAATCACTACAGACTCCAGGTCCTAGCAGACAAATGCAAACAGCCAGAAAACATAAGGCAAAAAAGAAAAGTCAATGTAACAGAGATAAGGCAAAACTTGAGAAAAGGGTTGAAAACTTGTTAAAGAAAGTAAATGTGTACAAACAAAGGTGGATTCGAGAAAAACACAAGCATGGCTTAACTCCAAGAAGCAAAACAAGAGCTCTTCTTCGAAATCTTTCTTTCTCAAAGACAAAAGACAAGCTAAGAAAACAACTAGCATTTAACAGTGTGTTAGTTGAAGAAATTAGAAAGAAATACCAGAAAGGAAACCGTAAAGAGAAGAATCACATCTTAAGTATTGCTGCAGGACGCCTAATTAAAAGATCACGTTTACTTGGGTTTGCAAGCAAAGAACTAGGTGTGTCCAACTCCCATGGGGATAGAAAAAAGAAAAAATGCATTACGATCAGATTAGGAAAACAAGTAAGAGAGTTCTTCGAGAGAGATGACATTAGCAAAATGACCCCAGGAGTGAAACAGACGATAACAAGACTTAAAGTCAAGATGCAGAAGAGAATTTTAGTTGACAGCCTAACTAACCTTCATAAGAAATTTCTGGAAGATCACAGAGAAACAAAGATCAGTTATACCAGTTTTTGTCGACTCAGGCCATTTTGGATCGTAAGCCCTACAGAAAAGGACAGAGATACATGTGCCTGCAAACTTCATGAGAACATGAAACTACTTGTACATTCTCTTTATTCCATTGAGCTTTTGCCATCAAATAATATCAGAGAACTTGTTTCCTCGTCAGTGTGTGATGTTGAAGATAAAAACTGCATGTATAATGAATGCGTCACATGTAGAGATCAGAGCATTGTAAAGAAAGAATTTGACCACACCAAAGATGTAGAATGGACTGAATGGACAACTAAACGGGAAACCCGATCTGTAAAATCCGAGAAAAAAGAAATAACCATTACAGTCAAAGAAAAGAAGGAAGGAAAACTCTTGGATTTAGTTGACAGGTTTGACAATGAGATGGTTAGATTCAAACGGCACACCTTTAATATAACATCTCAAATGAAGTACTATACCGAGCTTAAAGAAAGCCTACAGGAAAATGAAGTTCTTATACACATAGATTTTGCAGAGAACTATTTAACAAAAATGTCAACAGAAATTCAGAGTATGCACTTCGGTGCCTCCAAGTCCCAAATCACTCTGCACACTGGTGTTTACCATCTTAAAGATCAAAGCAATCCGACATCCTTCTGCACAGTATCAGATTCAATGAATCATAGTCCAGCAGCTATTTGGGCTTACTTAGATCCAGTGCTAAATGAAATTCAGGAGAAATATCCTTTTATTGACACAATTCATTTCTTCAGCGATGGTCCATCGACACAGTATAGACAAAAGAACAATTTCTTTATGTTTACTCAAGAACTAAGCAAGAGAGGACTTCAGAGTGGAACATGGAACTTCCATGAATCAGGCCATGGAAAAGGGGCACCTGATGGAATCGGAGGGGCTATAAAACGTACAGCAAACAGATATGTCCTGCATGGAAAAGATGTTACAAATGCAAGAGAATTTGTTGATGCACTGAAAGAAAGTCAAAGCAATGTATTACTTTATGAAGTCAAAGATTTTGAAATAGTAGATAAACAGCAAATGATCCCTAGCAAATTAAAGACAGTTCCTGGTACACAAAAAATTCACCAGATCATTTATGAATCAGAATGCCCTGGAGTGATTTACGTGCGAGGCATCAGCTGTCGTTGTGGAATTTCGGACACTCATGAGCAGCATGTGCTTACAAAAGTTGTTATCCCAAGGAGAGAAATAATTATGGTTAACTCTCAGACTCACAACACAACCAAAGAGCCTACAGAAGCTGTTGATGAAGAGGCAGAGAATCCAGTCACTCCAACGGAAACAAATGTAACAAGTGAAAACAATGAAATGGCAACAAATGTAACAGATGAAAACAATGAAATTGACACAAATGTACCGGCAGATGAAAACAACGAAATGGAAACATATGTAACAGATGAAATGGACACAAATGTACCAGCAGGTGAACACAATGAAATGGAAACAAATGTAACAATCGAAAACAACGAAATGGCAACACATGTAACAGGAGTAAACAATGAAATAGAAACAAATGCAACAATTGAAAACAATGAAATGGCAGCAAATGTAACATATGAAAATAATGAAGTGGAAACAAATGTATTGGGTGAAAACAATGAGAGAGGCATAAACCAGAAAAATGGAAATGGTCTGAAATCATTTGAAATAACATACACCCCTAGTCAGTTAGTTGGACAATATGTTGTAGTTCTCTATGACAATACGCCATATCCAGGGTTAGTAATTGATTCAGGGGATACAGATGTAAATGTAAGATGCATGCATAGAGTTGGGAGAGGCACAGCAAATAGCTCATTTTTCTGGCCACGGACACTTGTTGATGAATGTTGGTACAGTATGGAACATGTCCTTACAATTATTTCGGAACCTGTTAAAAATGGAAGATATTACTCCATCGACGAAGCTATGTGGAAGCAAATACTTGACTATCTGAAAGTTAACAACAGTGGCTAAAACTGAGTTTGTCCTACAAAAATATTAGAGTTACTTGTCAATGGTTCTTTGATTGATTTTTACGGTTATTTTTTAT
This sequence comes from Sinonovacula constricta, assembly GCA_007844125.1. Taxonomy (NCBI): domain Eukaryota; kingdom Metazoa; phylum Mollusca; class Bivalvia; order Cardiida; family Solecurtidae; genus Sinonovacula; species Sinonovacula constricta. The sequence continues at coordinate 59,463,947 of CM017564.1, forward strand.
TTGGAAAGTAAGGATTGATCCAGTATAACATATTTAAGTGACAGAAAAGACATTTGAGAAACAAATAATTGAAATTTATTGTCAAAGTCCCTGGCTTTGTGTTTAGTGTACCTCATATCTCTTTATGGTGTAGTCCTAATTCAGGTAGCATACAAATTCTTTCAAATTATATATATATATATATATATATATATATATATATATATATATATATATATATATATATATATATATATATATATGTTGGTCCTCCCAGTAAAAAGTAGAGCTTCAAATGTACTTAATCACAAATCTTAATTTGTAAGTGCTCAGACAGCCATATATAATTCATTTTTCAGGAAAGCATTTTGTTTCATCCAATCAAAATTAGCAGACCAAATGTAGCTTTGATTACTGCTGTGACATTTTCAATAATGTTCCAGCTTTTATAAAAAGCATCATATTTGAAAGAGTAATGCATGTCAGTGATGTTACATGTCTTGTCATTGCTGTTACGGGTAGATAAAGAAGTAGTCTAATATCAATTGTAAGTTATGATACTGTTATTGTCTTGCATGTAATTTTTATATTGAATGAAGATATGAAGGCTCAACCATATAATTGATAACCATTTTATCTTTATGGAAGTAAAAGTCAGTGATGTTACAAAGTTGTCATTGATGTTACATTTTGTCAGTGATGTTACAACTCGTTTTAATCAGTTTTGACAAAACATGAAAAAGGAATTTTACAAAACTGTTTATGATAATAAATTCATAAATATGTTAATCAACAAATGCATAAAAATTTCTAATGTGCTTTACATAATTTTGTCACTATTCAAAGTGAAAATCTTGAAATTTGATCTTTTTCATATTACAACATATTTTCATGTTTTGTTTTAATTTTGGCAATATAAAGTCTGGCTATTTATTCCTCTTTTGAATCGTTCTTTAAGATAAAACAAAATAAATGGCTTTAAAAAGAAAAATACATTTTATGACATACAAAAATGGACATTTTAAAAAGGTAACATCACTGACATTGGGTTGTTACCACTCATTCCTTTGCCATGTTTACAAAAAAAAGTGTGTTGAATTAAGGTAGAATTTTATGAGATTTACATTGTGTGATGTTTAAACAATGTTTATGTTCCAATAAAGGCTTCTTTGGAGTTAATTTATTTTTCAGTTTTTTTTATTTCAAATCCCTCCATTTTTTGATAATGACCCATAAACATATGTACAGTATGTAGAGTAGATAAAAGCCTCGGCAACGTAAAAATAAAAAATCCAAACGAGAGATTAGTTTGAAATAAAACAGCCCAAGCGCTGATATATATTATAAGACATTATAGGAACAAATAAAACAGCCCAAGCGCTGATATATTATAAGAACAAATAAAACAGCCCAAGCGCTGATATATTATAAGATCAATTTAAATATAGCATATAATGCCATGACATCATGTTCCAAAAGTGTCAAAAGTGAAATGTAAAAAATACGAAAGAAAACATCGAAATTTAGAAAACAACCTACCAACAAAATAAAATGTAGTATTTTTAAGAGCGAATAAGTTAAAAAACCAGTTCATGAAAAGCCGAGGATTTATCCGCAGTTGGCATACTATATGCAAGAAAGGTACTAAAAATCCCGATGTTATACCTACTGTGCAATCTCACGTAAAGGGTATGGAGACTGCTCAAGTTGTCTCACCTATATAGGGCACGACTGAAGAGATGAAGAGACAAGAATTCCAGCAGTAACTGTCCAATTATGGCTTTTAGTCACTGTTTTCATATAGTCTCAACGACCTGTCCGGTCATCGTGTAATTTAAAAGCAATGCAAGTTCTTGGCTGTAAAAGGGTCAATTGCAAGCAATGCAAGTACAACGAAGGATTCCCGGGTTGTAACCGTCTGTTAGCTATGGTAACTTATTACGCCCATATCACACAATTAACACCTTTAGTATTAACTTTGAAAAGGCATCTCCAAAATATATAACTTATTACGCCCATACACAATTAACATTGACAATCAATCACTTTTAGGTAACTTGTTATGCCCATAACACAATTAACTTGTGCATCTTCTATAGCTGACTTATTACACCCATAACACCTTTATTATTAACCCTGAAAGTCCATTCCCAATGGATAACTTATTACGCATATAACACTTTTAGTATTAATTTTGAAAGTCCATTACCTATAGGTAATTAATATTGCCCATAACACAATTAACATTTAAAGGTTATCAACTATAGGTAATTTATTACTACCATAACAGGTTTGGTATTAACTTGGAAAGGTCATAAACTATAGGTAACTTATTACACCCAACACACAATTAACATTGAAAGTCCATCTTTTATAGGTAGCTTATTACACCCATAACACTTTAAGTATCAACTTTGAAACTCCTTACATGTAGATAACTAATTACACCCATAACACTTTTAGTATGAACTTGGGAAGTCCATTGCATGTAGGCAACTTATTACGCCCATAACAGTTTTAGTATTAACTTTGAAAGTCCATCACTTATAAGTAACTTATTACGCCCATATCACACAATTGTAGGAAACTTGTTATGCCCACAATACTTTAAGTATAAACTTTGAAAGTTCTTCATCTATAGGTAACTTATTAGCTCATTACACCCATAATACCTTTAGTATTAACTTTGAAAGGGCATCTCCAATACATAACTTAACCCATACACAATTAACAATGAAAGTCCATCACTTTAAGGTAACTAAGTATGCCCATAACACTTTTAGTATTAACTTTTAAAGTCCATTACCTGTAGGTAACTTTTTACGCCAATAACACTTTTAGTATTAACTTTGAAAGTCCATTACCTGTAGGTAACCTATTATGCTCATAAAACTTTTATTATATAATATTAATATATAACTTAACCCATACACAATAAACTTAGAAAGTCCATCTGTTTTAGGTAACTTATTATGCCCATAACACTTTTAGTATTAACTTTGAAAGTCCACCACTTACTGGTAACTTATTATGCTCATAATACTTTTAGTATCAACTTTGAAAGTCCATTACCTGTAGATAACTTATTATGCCCACAACACCTTTAGTATTAACTTTTAAAGTCCATTAAGTGTATGTACCTTATTACGCCAATAACACTTTTAGTATTAACTTAGAATGTCCATTACCTGTAGGTAACTTACTACGCCCATAAAACTTTTATTATTAACTTTGAAAGTCCATTAACTGTACGCAATTTATCACACCCATAACACTTTAAGTATTAAACTTTGAAAGTCCCTCATGTATAGGTAACTTATTTTGCCATATAACTTAACCCATACACAATTAACAATGAAAGTCCATCACTTTTAGGTAACTTACTATGCCCATAACACTTTTAGTATTAACTTTTAAAGTCCATTACCTGTAGGCAACTTATCACACCCATAACACTTTAAGTATTAAACTTTGAAAGTCCCCCACATATAGGTAACTTATTACGCATATAGCACTTTTGGTATTAAACTTTGGAAGTTCATCAAATATAGGTAACTTATTACGCCCATAACACTTTTAGTATTTACTTTGAAAGTCTATCGCTAACAGGTAGCTTATAACGCTCAATACACAATTAACTTAAAAAGTGCGTTACCTATAGGTAACTTATTACGCCTATAACACTTTTGGTATTTAACTTTGGAAGTTCATCAAATATAGGTAACTTATAACGCCCATAACACTTTTAGTATTTACTTTGAAAGTCTATCGCTAACAGGTAGCTTATTACGCTCAATACACAATTAACTTAAAAAGTGCGTCTCCAATAGGTAACTTATTAGGCTTATAAAAGATTTAGTATTAACTTTAAAGGTCCATCTCCAAAAGATAACTTATCACGCCCAGTACACAATAAACTTTAAAAGTGCGTCACCTATACGTAAGTTATTATTCTCATAACACATTCAGTATTAACTTTGAAAGGCCATCATCTATAGGTAACTTATTACGCCCATAACACAGTGACGTTGAAAGTGCATCTTCTATAGGTAGGTTATTTCGCCCATAACACTTTTAGTATTAACTTTGAATAGGTAAATAAGAAAAGTTCCCACAACACCTTTAGTATTAACTTTTAAAGTCCATTAAGTGTATGTAGCTTATTACGCCAATACCACTTTTAGTATTAACTTAGAATGTCCATTACCTGTAGGTAACTTACTATGTCAGGTCAGGTTTTTTTTTTTTGAAACCTGCTACTGGTACCACGTAACCCAGTACAACCTGTCGCGGGTCGAATGGTCGGCGACTAAACCGATTCCTCCTTGACTGGAGTGGGATTTTAGCAGCCCAGCAGGACTAAAAATAATACCTGTCAAAGGGCGGATGAACTCACCAATGAGTCAACGGCCAGCTAGATAGAGATGGTGTCTCGATAAAAACACCCTTGGGAAGTCCTCGCGAGTGCCCAAGTAAACAGCGACTTACCTTCCACAATGGCAACACCAAAATCACGGCCCTCAGTCCCGGGCACTCGAAAGAGAGAGGGTGCTAAGAATCTCCCGGTTGAGAAGGATACTTCTTCTCTCTCCTCTATTGCTACATGGAATGTGAGAACCTTGAATGTTGATGGTAAACTTGAACAAGTGGTTATGGAAATGGAAAGGTTTAACCTGAAGATCCTTGGTTTAGCTGAGACACATTGGAATAAAGATGTAGAAGAAGCCTTTGAGAAAAGCAACTATGTGGTGATACACTCAGCAAGAAAAGACACCACATGTAGGCAAGGGGTTGGCTTCATAATTGATAAGACCGTTTTCCAACAACTCACTCACTATGAATGCCATTCTGAGAGAATTATTAGTGCCACCTTTAAATTTGACACACAGGAATTCACCTTCATTCAAGTCTATGCCCCAGACAGCACATATAATGAGAGTGCGATTGAAGACTTCTACAACCAATTACAATCTATTGTTAATAACACCAATAAGAAAGCAAATATCATCCTGATGGGAGATTTTAATGCAAAAGTAGGTGGAAACTCACATGAAAACTGGCCCGAAGTAGTTGGTAAATATGGATTAGGCACATCTAATGAAAGTGGCAACAACCTATTACAATTTTGTTCTATTAACAACCTTGTAATCACTAACACCATATTCAGGCACAAGAACAAGAGACGAGCAACTTGGCTTTCCCCTGACGGTGCTACTTTTAACCAAATAGACTATATTATTGTCAAAGATAGTCTCAGAACCAAGATAACAAACTCTAGAGCATTCCACTCCGCCGACGTCTATACTGACCACTTCCTCGTGATTGCAAACCTAACCATTTCCACAGGTCAGCCTCTGAGAAAGAAACCCTCCCATACTAAACGGTTTGATGTTGACAAACTCTTAAACGACCCCGCATTAACAAGACGTTTTGAATTATGTCTTAAAAACCGTTTCAGTGAACTTAGTGATTCTGAGCAAAATGACATTGACACTCTCTACTGCTCATTTAAAGACACAGTAAATATGACAACGCAGGAAATTGCTGGCATAAGTAAGCGAAAGCACGTACACGGGCTGGATTCTCAAACCATAAAACTATGCGATGAAAGAAGATCTGCTAGAAAGGAACTGATGATAAAGCCAAACAACTATCAGCTCCGAGCTCAATATAATGACCTTAACAAACAAGTAAAGAAGTCAGTTAGATCAAAGAAAAAAGCTAACTTAGAACAACTAGTTGAGAGCATGGAAGATGATTTTAGGAGAAATAACACACACAATTTGTTTAAGAATGTCAGACGCCTTGAAGGCAAAAAGGAAAAACCCATCAATGCAACAAAAGACGTCATGGGTAATATCCACACCAACACTGATGAAATACTTGATTGCTGGAAAAAGCACTTCAAGAGTCACCTAAATACAGAGTTTCCACATGAAGAGGAAGCCTATGACTCCTTACCTGATCCACCTAATAATGTAGAGACACACACAGACATCACTATACAAGAAGTAACAAATGCAATCAAGAGAATGAAATTGCACAAAGCACCAGGTATAGACAATATCACTGCAGAGGTATTGAAGGCAGGGGGGAAACCAATGTGTGAAATGCTTGTCAAAATATTCAATTCAGCCTGGAAGGATAAAAGCATACCAAAAGACTGGTCTAAAATGATAGTCACTCCAGTTTATAAAAAGGGGGATAAATTAGATCCTGCAAACTACCGTGCAATTTCCCTTCTTTCCATTCCAGGTAAAGTGTTCTGTAAAATCCTTTTAGACAGAATTAAGCTAAGAGCAGAAGACCTGATGAGTGAGAGTCAGTTCGGTTTCAGACCTGGTAGGGGAACAGTAGACGCTATCTTTATTGTTAGACAACTAATTGAGAAGGCCAACGAACATAAAGTCCCCTTGCATTTTAACTTTATAGATTTTAAAGCTGCATTTGACACCATCTGGAGGAAAGCACTTTGGAAAATGATGTTGGCGATAGGAGTTGATCCAACAGTAGTATACCTTATTGAAGAAATGTATAAGACCACAGAATGTGCAGTGACAATCAATGGGCAGCTCACAGAATGGTTTGAAGTCAATGTTGGTGTGAGACAAGGATGTCTGCTTTCCCCAACCCTTTTTAACATCTTCCTTGAGTTTGTAATGAAAGAGCTAAGGAGCCACACCAACAGTTCTCTTGCCCTGGATAATAACCTTACTAATGACATTCGATATGCAGATGACACCACACTTATTTCTTGCATTTTCGAAAAGCTGAAACTATCATCTGAAGCACTCGAAACAGCGTGCAAGAAATGGGGCATGAAAATAAACTCCTCTAAATGTAAGATCCTTTCCTCAGAAAATGATATAGACATTACCATCGATGGCAACCAAATCGAACATGTTAACAACTTTGTATTCCTGGGAAGTAATATACCAGACACTTCAACGGAAATTGAAAGAAGGATTGGAATTGCATCATCTGCCTTTGGCAGGCTGAAAACCAACATTTGGAACCAACTATCAATAACAAATAAATTGAAAGCACGCCTCTACAATTCACTCATTCTGCCAATTGTACTGTATGCCTCCGAGACCTGGAGTGTCACCACGTCAGATATCAGAAAACTTGAAGTCTTCGAAATGAGATGCTTGAGAGCAATTCTAGGTGTTAATAAGCTTGAAAGAATTACCAACATCACTATAAGGAAAATACTTAATGTCCAAAACATTAGTGAGGTCATCAGGATGAGGAGGCTAAAATGGTTCGGACACATTTCGAGAAGACCAGACGACAGCTTTGTCAAAACTGTCCTAATACAAGACTTCCAAGGCAATCGCGGTAGAGGGAGACCACCACTGAGATGGCAAGATCAAGTTAGGAAAGACACTGGTATTCCTATAGCTACTGCAATAAGACAGGCACAAAACCGCAAGAAATGGTCTGCTACTGTGAAAGGTGCCAAGGGCCACCCGGCCTGAGCATTTGATGATGATGATGATGATGATGATGATGACTTACTACGCCCAAAAAACTTATATTATTAACTTTGAAAGTCCATTAACTGTACGCAATTTATCACACCCATAACACTTTTATTAAACTTTGAAAGTCCCTCATGTATAGGTAACTTATGACGCCCATAACACCTTAAGTACTTACTTTGAAAGTCCATCGCCAGCAGGTAGCTTATTATGCTCAATACACAATTAACTTAAAAAGTGCGTCACCTATGGGTAACGTATTATTCTCATAACACATTCAGTACTAACTTTGAAAGGCTATCATCTATTGGTAGCTTATTACGCCCATAACACAAGTAACGTTGAATGTGCATCTTTATAGGTAGGTTATTACACCCACGTTTTTAGTATTAACTTTGAAAGTCGATTACCTATAGGTAACTTATTATGCCCATTGTCACTCAATCAACTTTGAAAGTGCATCTTCTATATATAACTTATTACACCCATAACACCTATAGTATTAACTTTGAAAGTCCATTACCTGTAGGTAACTTATTACGCCAATAACACTTTTAGTATCAACTTTGAAAGTCCTTCACTTACAGGTAACTTATTACGCTCATAACACCTTTAGTATGAACTTTGAAAGTCCATTACCTGTGGGTAACTTATTATGCCCATAACACTTTTAGTACATTATTATTGGCTAATTTTCAGGTCTTATTTAAATTTCAGCCAATCAGGTCTTTGGGGATGATTTCAAGCTCAAACTTGTTTAATCTTAGGCCTGGATTTATCAGTCTAGTCTCATTAAGAAGTTTATTATTATTTTGTTATAACAAGTATTACAATTTTGTGCTAGAAAACCCAGTAGGCAAAGGACCTTCTTAAAATGCAATTTAAAGGATGGTTTTTTCTCTCTTTTTCTTTAGTTAAAATGCTGGCATTTCAATAAACAAGTTTTGAAAGAATTTTATATCTGTTGGAAGTACATGATACTGTAATGGTTACATGTAATGGTAAATGGTTCAATAAAAGACAACTATAAAACAAAAATTTGACCAGTTCAAACGTTTTATTTTAGAGTAAAAGTTGACATATACATGAAACACATAACCCATTCAACAAAAGGTATAGAGATTGAGACATAGATGCCCATTACTACATCAAATATGCTTAATAAATCCTGAACAGTCTTGTCAAAACAACCCTCGTCAGATGTTGTACACACAACAGCATGGCCACCATACTCAATTGTAACTTTACAACCATTTATCGCAAGTCATCTATGACTTTAAACGACTCTAAATTCTTGTTTATCACTAAACGTGCAACATTCTTAATTAGAAAGCAGCTATCTGATAAATTGTTTTATTTCTGCAGCCATGTCTGCTTCATTCCTGGAACCACGCTGCTGTGGCAGAGGTGTATCCAACGAGTGCTGTCCTGATGGGACTGCTCGTTTCTCAACAGTTCAGAACATAGCAGGAATTAGGGTCATTTTTCTCACACTCATAATAATCTACTGTTCGTGATCAGTAATAATTGCAGGGATGTTCTTGTTCAGATTTTATAAACTAAGGAATCGTTTATAAACATTATTTTTCAATTTTGTTTGGAAATTTACACATGCCACAATCATTTTGTTTCGACAATGAGGATTTGCTTAATTTTCTGACAAAAAAGTAATCAGGAAAAGTTCATTACCTTTGCCAGAATTATTCCCAGGCTAAAAACTCAATAATTACTCCCAAAGAGGTATTTAACTGAATACTGCATCAATATGGATAAATAGCCATCAAAAATGATGATTTGTTGATTTTTTGGATCACCACACCTTAAACTAACTTTGAACTTTTGACTCCACAAAAAATGGACCCTTTGGCACATAAAATTTATCCCATGTCTACTTTGTTTTCTTTCAATTCATTTAAAACTGGCTTCAAGACAAACTGAACAGTTGCAGAATCTATCACTGGTAAGGCCCTAAAACAGTTTGGCCATTGTCAAAAACAACCGCTTAGAGGCTGCTCATATAGCTGCCAATTTTAACTCTTTTAAATGGCATGATTTTTTTTAAATAAATAAATAATGCAAATAATATAAGATCTAGCTCTACATAGTACAAATATGTACCAAATTTTACAAATTATTACTACGAGGAAGGAACAACAACAAATTTTGTTCAAGAACTTGAGATTCACCTAAGTTTTATCAATACACTACATAGTTCGCTTGTGATTTTTTTCTTTATCTAGAAAAATGGGATGCCAATTCTAAATGAATTTTGAAAGAAAATAAAAATAAAAAATACTATCCTATATATTCATTAACATGGTGGTTACCTCAAAATGTTGCATAATCAAAATTTGACATGTAAAATGGCAATATACATTATTGCTACTCTAATTAATAACATTATCACTGAGTCTCCAACAAAACGTTTTAGAACATTATATTCACAAACATCCACACCAAATCATCATTTACACTGTCTATTTTCCGAGTTGTTTTAGGACTTCCCAGGTGATACTTAAATACACACTTTACAAGTTAATTGTATATGTAAGGGGGCTTTTGGTTTCTTAAATATATAATAATAAATTATTTACAAAAATAATTTAGTTTTTAAAATTATTTACAATCTCAAAAAAAAACAAAAATAAAAAAAAAACACTGACAACAAAGCTTTGTAATCTATATGCATTACTAGAAATCTAATCTTAATACTACAGCTAAAGTATCGATACATTCACACGTCTAAGCGAGATGGTCGTACACAAATAAACGTCCCCCTAACTGGGAGAAATGCGGGATTAATTTTTTGGTTACATATTGGCTAAACAACTATAGACAGATTTGTGTATCACCTGGGAGACCAACCAACTTTTCGCAAACTCGCATTTTTGGTCTAACTGGTACAGAAACTTGGTCACCACAGCAACGAGAACCAAGTATTTTTGGTAGTATGGGATGATATGTAAAACGTCGAAAAAAAATGTCCAATGATATCTGCATTCACAAAATGAAGCTTATCTACGTATCCATGTTATTATCCCTTGCACGTGAAAGTTTTAAAAAAATTATTTTGCGATTTTTCTTTTATCTGCAACAACAACTGTTTACAATCAGAGCTAAAGAAAACAGCTGGATATAAAATCCATGTAGACTATTTACATGGATATCTTTAATAAGCTTTATATTGTAATTACAATTACATACAAATAATGAAAAAAGTCAGATGTTTCAAAAGAAATTTACAAATGCGTAGTCCACTTTTTTACTAAATGATAATACATTCCTGCATGCTTAACAACAATTTAAACAACAATATATACCTTTTTCAAAACAACAAAACATTTGGTGGGATATTTTTTCAAATAGAATATGTCCTTGAAACAAAACGTAACATTTGGTGTGCAGAAAAAAAATGTTTTAAAAACAAGGTGCGTGTTTCTTTTGGTTTATTAAGTGAAAAACAGTTAAAGCACAACATTGTGTTTTTGTAACAGAAATGAACTTTTTCTCCTAACCATGCACCAAGTTAGGTAGAAAAAAATAAGCAATCCTGTACACAGAATGTTTCTTGTAAGTGTGGGGGAAAATGGGTGGGGTTGAGGGAGTAGACATTATTTACAACAGTGACCTCTGAGGAATGGACTGGTTACCAGTTTCATTATTTGCTGATCATAAAACAGAAGTAATTCAGCTGGAACCTTTCATGTTACTGCAAATTGTATACCCAGTATAAACAAGTATTAGTTGCCATACCTTTTTTACTTTTACCATAGCTACAGTTTGCTGCATAATAGTATGACAGTAACATAGGTATCAACAAATTTTAGAATATTTTTTTTTTTAATTAAATATTTAAAATAAGTGACTTAATTGTCAATTTCTAGACTATTTTAAATGTATTATTTCAAGTAATACTATGTATGTATCCATAATATATGGAAACATTCAGAAACAAGGCATATCTCAAATGTTACTGAATTCTCTAAGTATGCAAATGCAGAACATGTTGTGACAAGATATTAAAAATATCAAGAATGAGACAGAGGAGGAAATATATGTAGCATTGTAGTACATGCATCATCTCTTGAATGCTCACATATTTCCGCACAAATGCATTCCTCTGTGGTTTAATCCCTCATAAACCAATTCTTAGCATGTCATGAAATATAAATCAACAACAAAAGAGAAAATATCACTGTACAAAATTGTCACAAACATGGCTCAAACAAGGTCATGAAAGAATTTAACAATACATACAAAGTAATAATAAGTTTCCGTTTCTTCACACTTTCATTTTTGTCATGCATGCATTAACATGTTCTTTATAACCCCTTGCAACAGTTAACGAAAACATCCATTCATGCATAGATAGAAATATCAATCGCCGGGTGGTGCTTATGTATCATTTATATGACTGGCGTTCTTAGTATTCCTGTCAAGTTCTAAATATTCCGATCTTCTAATTTCGTTGGCAAATTACTTATTTCATTGAAACACTCATGTCTATACACAGTTCAATCACGGCTACATTAACTTTCAACAATAATTAGGTGAATATTTAAAATACAATGTATACACAGTTCACAAAATTTAATATTGTATGCAAAAATAAACAACACCCATGCCTGTTTTTTTTTTATAAAATACTTCAAACAAATATATAAGATGATCCATATATACCTTAGTAATAATAAAAAAAAAATCCAACAATATGTAATATGTACAAACATTTTAAGATTCTTTAATCATTTCCAGAAAGAATACAAACAGTTAATTAAATCCAAATAATGATTATATTTAATTAGGTAGTTTCTTCTTATGCTGTGTGATTAAATTGTGTGTAGTTGAAACTCATGAATAGATCTTGACACAAATAACCAATGTTTATATAAATATAATATAAACAACATTTACTGAGACAGTAAAAATGCTGATGTGTTTTTTTTGTAATTCATGCATTTATTCATCTTTAATAAAATCAGTATCTTAGAAAATCCATCATAATTCCAATATTATGTAAGCATTTTTTTAAAAATAAAAATAACTTTTTAGACGCTTGTTCTCACTATAAATTTTCTACTAGAATGGAACTATGTGAACCAAAAACTCGTGAAATAAACAATTTGTCAGCTTATTGTTTAACAAAGTTATACAAGCACAATATGAATAAACATAGATATATGAACACAGCAGCAGGAAACCCAATCTTTTCCCACATTTCTTTGTCAACAACAGATTATTAAACCACATAATTGGTTTGATTCATTGATAAAAAGAACATCTAGCAAAATTCTGGTAAAAAGGATGACAACAAAGGTTAAGACACTTTCAGTTGTTTTTTTTTAATCATGACCCTCACTGCACATTTGTAAATTTTTTTGTAAAAACAGACTTTTCAAATGTTTTAAAAATACTACTTTTGTCATCAAATTCAGACTAATTTTTAATTTGTCAGAAGAATTATAATTACAGTGTTATTTTGTCATTACATGTATAATCATGGTGATACATTATTTTGACATTTACCTCAAGGTGAATTGTTAATTTGACATAAAAAAAAAAAGAGGTGAATTGTTAAACTGACATTAAATTCGAGGTTCATTGCTAATTTGACATCACAATCAGATTGGATTTCTGGCTGCTTTGCTCATTATGTCATATATATAAATAATTATAACACCCTGCATTCAGAAAAAACACATTAAGAATGTACAATTCATATTATGATCGTTGTGTAAACACAATTTTCTTTTTTCGTTCAAAGGAACACAGTGTTACGATGAGATGATAACTTCAGAATATACTAGTTAGCCGACATGATAAAATCCTTTCAGTTAATGCTGTACATAGTTTTTGTCTGATATTCCGTTTTCATTACAATAAAAACACATCACAAAAGACAACTATATTAAAGCATTCTGTATATATATACTTATATAATGTCAGATTTAACAGTATGTTAAACACTATATGATTTAAATGTAATTTAATCATGCTTTAACAAAACCAACAATTCAATCAGTTATTTTGAATTGATAATGTGCTGAAAATCATTTTAAATTTTAGTGTGCAAGACATATGGGAACTGAAACATGTAATAGTAAATGTCTCACAAACTAAATGTAGAGATATAAATAATAATATTGTATATGATACAATTGTTAACATGCTTATCAAAAACAATGTAGAGACAATTTGGTGGCTACGCGTCGGGTAAATTGAATAAAATTGTATAAGGTATATGCATCAAAATTGACAGATTAACAACCAAGCCTTGTATATATGATAACAATTTGAGAATAATAATGATAAAAAAAAAACAGATTTAAAAATCTTTTAATAAAACTTTTTTTTTCTTACAAAATATCAATATACAATTTACTTGAACATAACATCCATCACATGTGCACGGTACAACATGGAGATAAATAACTCTGCATTTGCCTCTAGACATCTCTATGTTTCAACACTTAACACATCCATATAGGAACAAATATGATAACAATGAAATATATTTTACAAAGTCATGCATTTTTAAAATGTGGCACAACAAGCCTGTATTGTACACAGACCTATTGAATTTTGGGATACTGGGTCCAAGTCTCTTGCCGTGCCAATTAAACATGCTCAGAAAAATTGCTTCCTGCTGGACTCATATAGAAAAATGATCAGTTCCTATTGCCATATTTATCTTGAACACTGAAATCCATTTTAATGAAAATACTTCGAAGATACAAAATGCTGCTATCAAAATATTTAAAAGGCATTGCTTAAATACAAGTCCTTTTTTGCCATTTATTTTCATATCAAAACTAATTTAAAGAGTAACTTGTAAATTAAACTTGCTCAGCTTAAGAAGAAAGCCTACAACGCAATTTATGACAGAGAATAATTTATATTCTCTCAACAAAATGAATGTACTTTTTCAAATATTTTTTTCTTAAAATTATTTTGTTCTTAAAGCATGTTAAATGCTGGCATTGACATTAACCCAGCTTGCCCAAACTAGTTCTAATTTGTTCTAGACGTTCTAATCTACTGGATTATTGCTTTCATTAAGTTAAATATTAAAAATACCCGATTTGTTTCATTTTTACAAGAAATGAACATAAAAATGTAATCTTTGTACAATAGGTAAATAAATTTGTTTAAAAAAATACAGATATCAACAAAAAAAGTATCGTGATAATAATGAGACTCGACTGAGGCATTTGACATAAATATAAATCAAGAACTCTACAGCAGCATCAGAAATTAGAAGCAAAACTGAACTGAAAAGAGTAGCACTAAGGAAAAGTAGTTCCCAAATGAAAAGTTAGCGTAGTAATATATTATTTGGGGGGGCTGGGGTATAGTTATAATATCATTGTGCAGTTTCTAGCCGACAAAAAAATGAGACTTTTAAAGAAAGATGTATGCAAACTTACACTGACATAGAACCATGGTTAGTAAAGAGAAATTAGAACATAAGATAAGTTGGCAAATACTTGAATATCCAGTTTAAACATTAAATGCATGCCATGCATGATGGTAAATACTAGGATGTGGCAGCTCAGCCTACAAGAATACAAACAGTGCCTATTAAGATTCAATACAATTGAAAGCCTGGTAAAAACAAAATTGTTAACCCAGTGTCCAAACAAAAACAGGGTATAGAACTATAGTCTATTTTGTATACCATGTACCTGAGGACAAGGTCTGACTTTTTTTTTATTTAACATGATAAAAAAATAATAATAGCATTTCTACTTATTGAAAGAACCCCTAAAAGTGCACAATGTATAAATTTGGGAGAAAAGCATAATTTTGATGTGATTGAGACTACTATTTATTACTAATTATTTTTTTCATATTTCTTATTAAGATAGAAAAACGGGTTATTACACCATATATAAAAAAATCCATTCAGCCTGGACAGACTATATGAAAATGCATTTGCACTTAATACATAAAACTTCTGTTTGCGTAATGTTTAATTTTTAACACTGGACTATGCGTATACTATATGCTGTTTACTACTTTCAAATTAGTGTATATTGTAGCACCGCCATTAATTTTTAATCAAACATTTAGCAATCCAACAAAGGTTTGCAAAAACAACCTAGACACATAGAATTAAATGCTTTTGAGACTAGTTTTGTAGACCGAATAAAAAAACACAAATAGTTCTCTAAAGAGGAGGATATCAACAACTCATCTTAAACATTTGTTGTAGTTTGTTTTTTTCGCTTGCAATTTGTTTTGCGTAGCAATTAAGCACTTAAAAAACAACATAAAAAAACAACAACCATCTTTGTAATATCCTCTTCCAATGAAAACTATATACATAATTTGGTCATATGAACAGAAGGTAGTAGAACACTGAAGTAAACTTTTGACTGAGAAAGAAAAAGATGTATATTTCTTATTAAAAGAAAAAGTAAACATAACAAATAAATGGTGTACATTAAGAAGCCTTAACTTAAACAAAGAAAAAAAAAGACAATGGTGTAATAGATAAGCTTTATCACACAGTTAATAACGTTGCATATAGTCACAAAATGAAATAAAAAAGAAGGAAAAAAATCTTCAAATGAAAAGAAAACAAATCTACATAATATTTACAGCATAAGAAAATGTCTCGTATTTCATGAAGATGTTAATTTTTGGTAAAACAATGTTACACAAAACTTCTGACAAAACTATTTACAAAAAGATGATGTATTTTACTTTCTTCAAAAAAGAAAAGAAAAATAAATCGACAGCAGCTTTCAAATTGCTATAACCTGTAAACCTAAAAAAGGTATGGAAGCCATTTTTTGTATTAAGCATGCAATAAAGAGACATATCTGTATTTGTCTAGAAAAAATTCCTTTCTCAAAGCTTACGAAAGCCTTAAACATAAACAAATACTTGAGAAAAAAAAAGAACAAAATACATACAGTGATAAAAAATGTAAGTAAATAAGGAATTAAAAAATAAAATTGATAAAAATCACAAAAATATGAAAAGGGGAAAAAAAGAAGAAAAAAAAATCATCGCAACAAAATTGTTCCTGTCATGTATATAGATCTATACAATTTAAACGTTTACAAGTTACAAGCAAAAGCCAAGCAAAGTTAATCGGAAAACTAATCAACAAAATGTGTTTCAGAAAATCACTGATTTAAACAAAATATATACATTATTGTTTAAAGCAAATGAAACTCTGACAGGTAACATACATGTTTCTGCTCAGAAAGTAGTTCTTATCCTTAATCCTCCAAACTCTATATACCTGGTACTCAAAATATTTCTTGATAACTCCAAAGAGCACCAACAAAGTTAAATTTGGTTGAGAATTGAGAATTATTGGATGTATTGCTAAATACAATAAAAATCTACTCTCCCTGTCTCGAGCTCCCAAGGGTCACCGACACATTTGCAGGTATGAAATCTCCTTGATTTATTGTTATAAACCCCCTTGCCATTCTCAGGTTAACAACCACAGTACTTGTCTTTTGCATGTAACTTGTAAATGGGACATTTTTTGGTCATAAAGTGTTAACAATATACCTCTGTCTTTGCAGAGGTACCTCTTAACAACTCATCTTAGACTCAAACAAAAAATTTAAGTCGATCTCACTCTACTCTAAGGATGGACAGATTTCAAAATGGCTCCAGAAAATTGGTCACATGTCCTACATCACATGATGTTTTTCCTATAATATTTGTCATATCACTTATATCATGACCTTCCAAACACTTAAAACCATAATTCACATTAATATGTTCCCTTGTATTTTTCTCAAATCGCTTTTATGAGTTTCATTGTGCCAGAATTTAGACACATTTTTTTAGGATTTTTTGGTGTTTTTTGTTGTTGTTTTGTTACATCATACTGACACAATTATGGTCAAATTGGCGACATCCAGCCATCCATCCTGTTAATTTTTAAACACTTAATAAAAAATGTTGAACATGACAAATGTTTGTACTGTATCGTAGGTGTGCTGCATTCCAGACTGGTGTTTAGTTGTTGCTTCAGCTCACTGTATTGTTTTAATGATTACTGTTGTTATCTCAGAAGTTTGAAGCCTCTTCAGTGTACCTCGATGATGTATCACGCCTGATCATCTAAGAGGAGAAATCTGAAGAAAAAACAAACAAGAATTTAGAGAATTATTTATATTGAATTTTAATACCTCAAGAATATAAAAGCAGGTAATAAATTAAAATATGCAGGTTTATTTTGAGTTAGGATTTTTAATATAATACATATTAAATATAAATTTTCAGCTAATATTTATAATATTTAATAATTACAATATGCATTCAACAAACATTTCTTTAAGAAGATTTTAAATTGTTTGTTTTCAATAAAACAAAAATGCAAACAATTTAAAAGTTGCACTTTTTAGATACATAAAATCCAAGCCATTATGACCACATTAGTGATGCCAAGCTTTTGTTGATACTGGAAAAGACCCTAGACAAATGTCTGGGAGAACAATTTTCTAATATAGTTTTATGCTTACTGTAAAACCACACATGATTGTAAATGGTCGCCATTAATAAAGGTAAATATATTATTTACCTGTCCACCAAGGGAGGTTACTCTAATGGTAGCCATTCTGGAAGCTGACTAGCTGTGCAGGCTACAAAAGAAGAGAAAATTTTATTTAAAAAACCAACAACTGAAGGGTTGTATTTATAAAATTATGAATAATGTGCCATTGCTTGGCTACTTCAAGAGAAAAAAGACCTCCAACAGACAGCTGGGTAAAAAAATTGAATACTACAAGGTCAGCTAGAAAATCAAATAACTCATAGCTGGCTAAACAGCTATTGATAGAACTTAGGCAAATATGTCCATGACAGCTATCTCACTACTGGCTGATCAGAATACACCATCAAAAAGAACCTTTAATGGCTAGAAGATGACTACAAAATTGCATAAGTAATTAAAAAACAAACAAACAAACATCCACACTCAATGGATCATAAAAGGCAAAGTTTAGATTTCAGCTATTGGCTCCACAAAATGTCAGAACTGATTAATATTTTTATGTATACGTACATTCATGTTTCTTATCTTGTCCAATATAATATGGCCAGTTTCTGTATTTCATATAGTTCCAATTTTTATTCTAAAAAATACAGAAAAACAATAAAAAATAAATTTGCTAGGAAAGAGTCGATGTCTTCATTTTTTTTCATTTTGAAGTTAATGATAAAAAAATTGTTTCAAAATTTTGAATGCATGACATAATCATAGAATAAAACTTTAAAACTATATGAAATACAGTGGCCGTATTTTATCGGATAAGATTAAACATGAATGTAGAGACACAAATATATTATATACCAGTATTAACAAATCTGACACTTTGTGGTGCAAATGGCTACACATACAGATTTGACAATTTATGACTACTCATTACCCCAGAAAAAAAATATTCCTAGTAAAGAGACAACATCTAATATTGATTTTCAAGTTCATGATAAAAAAATGTTTTGAACTTTTAACTAAATCACACAATATCATAAGTAAAAGATACTTACATTCTGTATGGTATAATGGCTGGATGGCTGAAAAGGACATAAATATCAGATTATAACCAAATATTACATTTCATATAATAATAAAAATAACAATAACAACAAAACAAGCAAAAAAATTAAATAAATAAATAAATAATAAAGATAATAATAATAATAATAACAAGAGGAGAACCCATAGGAATGTCTGAGTACAACTGCTTAAACACAGCACGTCCACTGGAAGACCGTCCATTCTAATGTGAAATTTTTTACTTCTGATTGGGACTTGAACCCACGCAATGAGCAGCTTAGGAATTACAAGTCTGCATTTCTCAAGAGATGGGTTAAGATGAATATTCAGTCCATGTATGGTAACCATGGTTACTTTGTATATGGATTTGAATACCTTGAAAGGGGAACAAATAATAAAGATAGAGATAAACATGAAAAAAAAAAAAAAAAGCAAGTATAAAGACAAAGGGAAAATTACAAGAAAAGAGAGAGTAGTTAAGGGAGACAAGCAAGAAAAGATAAAAACCAGGCAGAGAAAAAAAAGGAAATTGACTGAAAGAAGTTGAAAATAAGCAGAAGTGATAGAGAAATAAACAGACGATGATATTGGTAATAAAATAGTTAAGTATAACTTAAGGAACAGAATGGAAGAAAAGGTGAGCGATAGAATAAAAGAGAAATGTTCAAGAGATGTATAGAAAAAAAGAGTGACAAAGAGATAATAAAAAATTATATCACACCTGATAGCCCTGGCAACTCACCCTGGTCAGATTGAGGCCGCCAAAGCCAGTTGGCTGAGGGCTGGTTGCCTGCAGGTAGCTGAGAGGATCTTGTACTGAGATCAGAGAGTCCAGGGGACCAGGGCTGCTAGCACCCTGCATGAGGCCCCGCGTCAGGGGAGAGGTAGCTTGGGGGAGCTGCATCGATCCCAACTGCATCGCTGTTGACACATAAGAGAGAGGACTGATTAATAACATGCAATAACTCTGTTGAGAAAAGGGAAGTGAAATAGAATATACACAAGTGTTCACTGAAATAAAAGCAATTAAAGTAAGTCTAAAAAGTTACATATATTGGTGAAAATAAAACACAGGAGTGTGTTACTATAAACTTACAAGATTAAAGGTGAGAGGATCTGATTGATTAGTCATTGAGATATAAGTAAAAAAACAACACAAACATGCAGACGTAATGCCCAATGATGTGAAATATATTTGAATTCTGCTCTAAATGAAGGTGAAGGCTACACAAATCCTGAGTGTTATAATAGCTATACATAACAGGGGCCTGCATTATATTTGTCAACAACTATGTGGATATATACGGTAGGTGAACTGGTTTGTCCAATAGATAGACATGGAGAGACAAGTGGAAAAACAGAGATATACAGAGGCGCAAGAGAGGTAGTGAGAACAAGAAAGGGAGATAAGGATGGTGTAAAAGATTAGGGGAAAATCATGTATACAATCTTAACTTTGACAAAGCAATAACTTTGAATGTAAGAAAGTGGTTTATAAAATTCTAAGTTCATCCATACTACCAACATTGTCTTAGTTTTGTAGAAAATGAGAGAAACACAATTAATATGTTACTTTCAGGGAAACAGGAAAGAAAATAGTTTTTTTGGTGTTAAACCACCCACATGAGTCAAACACTACAACATAAAAAGCTACATGTATGTTTGCATGTTTTTATGAAACAATATGTGCTACATAATGAAAATAAATGACATAAAAGAGTGAAAAAAAAAAACAAGTAAAAATGAACAGCGAGGACGGGTCCAAGGAAATATAAATCAATACAACAACAGCCATAATTAAAAATAAATCCTAGCAAAATTGTTATCCCTTAAAGGGAAACAACTAGTAGAAACATAAATGGAATATCTAGAGTTGACCCCCTTACATATGACACATTGAAGCAAATGAGAAAGGGTTAAACAACACAAATTTAGCGTGTAAGACAATACAAAGCCTTAATGTAAAACTAGACACTAAACAGCTACACATATTGACAAAAGGAAATTGACTTTACTAAGTAAAACAACAAACAATTATTTGAAGCAGAAAAAATGTCCTGCCCGTTCCACCCAGACCAACGAGAGGTGTAAACAACTTGAGCTTTCCCTCACAATCTACATAATGATTTCCATAATTAACTTCGCATTTCATTTATCATCTCAGTAATCCTCTTAGTAGTATAAAATCAATGAGAGCTTTCTTTGCTGGTTCGGTTTTCTAATTTTGCCTTTTCAAAGCAAAAAAAATTGATCTAAGAACTTTAACTTTGACCATTAATAATGTTATTTTTGAGCAATTTTATTAATAGCTGTTGCTCAAGAACATCTGCCTAAAAATATTTAATTATAAAAATAACTTCTGAAAACAGCAATCAATTTTCCAAGTCCATGAGGAATAGTTCAGGATTACCAAACTGAAGTATGATTCCGACCAATGGCATTTCTTAAATATTTTTTTTACAAAACCTATTACTTCCACATTTCATTATGTAAGTTGAAAGACAAAACCTTCTTATATCATATTCATAATTTCAAAAAGGAAAGGAATCTATTCACAATTTCAGTCTAAATTATTTTGTGTATTATGTTTCTCAATTATGTTATTTCTTAATTTTAGGAACACGCGTGGGAAAGAAATTTTGCTAATTATTCCTTTTCTATCAAAGGCATCCCAATTTGAAAAGCTTGGCTGATATAAAGGCTGACAGATGTTGATGTCTAGAGAAAGCTGTTTAACTGGCATCAACACTATAAATTGATCAATTACAGGGAAAGAAAGTTTTAAACACATTCCTCAGATATCCGTTGAGTTGTTCTTTTTTTTTTTTTTTTTGAGAAACTAGGTTGTATAATTTTTATTTGTGAATTAGAAATGCATAACATTGAAATTAAATTCCACAAAATAGAATTCTATTGGGTGATATTTTTTTAAAATTAAAAATTACAATTATACGCATATTTTTATCAGATTATCATTTAATGTGAATTAATAGTAGAATAGTTAATTAGAATGCCATGATGTAGTATTAGTGTTTAATGAGTGGGTTTTAGAATTACAGATGGGTACTTTGAATTCTACAGTTGTGATCGTGAAGAAGAGTTTTAAAATTATTAAATAAATTCTACGATAATTTCAGGACTGTAAATAAAATGCGGATGAGGATTTAATGGAAAGGATACACAACCCTAAATCTACAAAGATTGCCATATTAACATTGAAAAACACCAACAAAAACAACAACTTGAAACCCTCAGAAGCAAGTCTAATGCATGTTTTCGCTTCATCTGTACTGACTCTCTATGATCATTCACAATTTCAATTTATAGACTGGTCGACTTGGAAAATGGTGATTTATGGGAGCTGGGGAAAAAACTTTTCATAAATGATGCCCGAGATATTAAAATCAATAGAATTAGACTGGAATAGGCAGAATTATATTGATCACAAGAATACATTAGACTGGATAAGGTATAATTTAGACACAAAATCGGATGTGTTTTAGACAGAGATTCTGACAAGGGGAATAACTCATTCTTAGTGATGTATTCAGTGTTGTAAGTCTGTTATGGTTGTTTTTGTGTGTGTTGTTTTGTTACATCGCACCAACAGTTACAGTCATATTAGCGATGTCCAGCGACTTATTGGTGGAGGAAGACCCAGACATATGCCTAGTTGGAACTACCAGCACACCACAGATTAACCAGAAAACAAAACTGTTTTCACCAGAACTGGACTTGTATCCATGTTGTGAGGGGCTGAGGAGTTATAAGTCTGTGACACTAACTGCTCAGGCAAAGGCACCCCCTCTATCATGTTTGCTTTTATAACACTGTTCCTAGATTTTTGCGACTGTATACAAATATCTGGATTGAACATAAACCAGGAAGGTGTATGAAGAATATTTAGATATTCTCATTTAAAGTACGTACATGTGCAAATGTACGAGCAAATGAAGTAAAAAATGGGAATTTTTTTCTCTCTAGTGACCTGAAATGACAGTAAGCAGCTTTAGATTTGATGAAATGCTTCTGCCCAAATAATTTATTAGCTATTTTTAGTTCACACTAGTAATGAACAATGACAGATGCGTTGAAAATGAGCAGTGGCTGGACTTCATAAAAAAAATTTGTAAGCATAAAGTACTGTCTACAAAAGACAAAAAAAAGGTAAATGATGAAAATTCACAAACATTATGACCCCAATAAAAAGAGTGACTTCAAGAAACTATATATAAGAGGTCTACAATGAAATACGTATAAGTAAGTGCAAATAAGTGAAACTTGTAAAAAGAAGGGATCTGAAAGTTGGAAACCCTGAAAAATCAAATCTGATGCCAAGTGGGCGTTATCTGACGGTGGTGAGGAAAGAGAAGAGAACTCTGATTACCTGAACGTTGTGCAGAGGCCAAAGCTTGGGCCTGCGAGTGGGCCGTGAACATGGCCTGTGTGTCAGAGGCCCTCTGGAGAGGCGATGTAGTAACCGGCATTTGGGACGCCTCGGAACGCTGAATGGCTGTCACACCGCCGTTCATGTCAGCGATATTGTACAGAGTCGGGGAGCGATCAGTCGTGGGGATCAAGCCGTAACTAGGGAAGCCTGAGGTAGAGCAGAATGAAATTGCTCGGTCATTTAAATTAGTCTCCTTTTTCTTAAAATCCAAAATTATTGGTTTTATTGAAAATGGTCTCCCATCTCTTTTAAATCCAAAATTATTGGTTTCACAGATTAGGGTCAAGTTCAATAATATTTTTTTTCAGTCTCATTCCAAGAAAAAGGCATTCTATGATTATATTTTGGCTAAATTATTATTGGTGCTATTTTTTGTCAATGTTTGAAATCTAAAATTGGAAAAAATGAATCTGCTTCCCTTGTTATTGCTCTGCATTTTATGGCCAGTTATAACTGCACACATTCAGTCATATTTGCTGTTTACGTCAAAAGCTTGTCTTGTTGCTTGATTTTGGGGGATTTTTGATTGAGAAACCAAGGGACAACTACAGAAATATTTTAGAGGTACAGGTTGGTTGGCTGTTTTACTTTTTTGGCTGCTTTTATTCTTCTAAATCTAGCCAGAGTATTTTTTTAGACTAAGCTAGACGCTACTAAACTACTACAGTTGATATTTTTGTTATACAATTTTTTGGGTGCATCACAAAAGAACGATGCAAGAGCTTAAAAAAAAATAAAAAAAAGGAAAAAATAGGAAATTCTGAACAAGTAACATGCAAAATAGGACTACAAGTTATCAAGGCAGGAACTAATTTTTCTACAAGCAGACGACTTCTGTGTGCATTTCAACTACACCATGACATGCAGAGCAATTTGTGAGGAGCATGATGTACTAAATCTCAATTTCTTGGACTTCAATGAAAAGATCTCAAGTTCTTAAACAAAAAAGTATGGCACAAATCTTGGGTAAACTTCTTGGTTAAGGAAATTTTTGCAACGTTTTGGATAAAATTTTAAATTTCTTGAAAGGAAGAAAAAATCTAAAAAATGTCAAACATTTTAGTAAAATTATTATTTTCCAAAGCTTTTTTGCCTTAATGATAAAATAAATACCTAAGTTTTATTTATCAAAGCAAAGAGACTTGCATGAATATGTCATGAGAAAAACCGATGTCACATTATTAACTAGATAAATCATAATGAAATATTTTAATCATAAATACTGAAAAATCTTCATTTTAAATTGTTTAAATGGAATGAACAATCTATTAGCTTTAAAAACAAACATACAATGGATAATGAACTGTTGTTATAAGGTAAACATAACTATTGGGATCATTAGAAGTTCTGAATAATTTTTTTAAATTGCCACTAAAATATGAAAAAAATTGATTGCTCTGAAATGCATCATGGGACAAACAATGCTGTCAAAAATACAAACATTGGTTAACATTTCACAAACATTAATCAACCTGAAATAGGTTCACATATGACTAAATCTGCATGAAATCTTGCAACAGTAAAGAGAGAGAACAAGGGGCGGAGTTAATCTTAAAAGTGAGACACTCATTGGTTGAATACAGCAGGGCACACTGCACAAAATTGTGGTTATAGTGTACAAGTACAAAAATACACAAAAAGTCCAAGAAGAAACACATGAATACAAAATACATAATAATAATACAGAACAGAGTCTAAACTATATTGTTTGGTAACAATAGTAACCTTGTGTACTGGAATAATGTCAATTTACACATTGATGTAAGCAATAAATCTAAGTATTACTATCACATTTCTAAGAAAGAATAATATGCTCAACAAAACAGTGAATGCAAAGTGCTTTGATCTGCTATCTATGTTCAATATCTTTGTTTACTTCTTATTAATAACTGCTTCCTATTTATTTAACATTTCAGTTTAGTCCTGTTCTAAAG
Organism: Sinonovacula constricta; assembly: GCA_007844125.1. Lineage (NCBI taxonomy): Eukaryota > Metazoa > Mollusca > Bivalvia > Cardiida > Solecurtidae > Sinonovacula > Sinonovacula constricta. The sequence continues at coordinate 59,489,327 of CM017564.1, forward strand.
TAAACGTTTTATCAATGGAATACTTTCTCAAAATAACACATTTATCTTCAGGACTTTGAACTTACAGAGCATTACACGCGACATCTATGGACCCCAAATTAAAACATTTAGCCCAATAAAATGACAAAGACAAAAACACTCCAACAAATTATCACAAGTGAACAAAGGCCAGAGCAAGAGATAAGGTGTCGTGAGAACCACTCAGGAGTAAAATAAGCAGTGGGCGTGTAATACCGAAATGGAATCTGTATAATAATTATGTATTACCTTCATGACAATGCTGTATTTCCTTCTTTATAATAATTATGTATTACCTTCTTTATAATAATTCTGTTTTGCCTTCTTTATAATAATTCTGTTTTGCCTTCTTTATAATAATTCTGTATTTCCTTCTTTATAATAATTCTGTTTTGCCTTCTTTATAATAATTCTGTATTGCCTTTTTAATGACAATGCTGTATTACCTTCTTTATAATAATTCTGTATTGCCTTCTTTATAATAATTCTGTATTGCCTTCTTTATAATAATTCTGAATTGCATTCTTTATAATAATTCTGTATTGCCTTCTTTATAATAATTCTGTATAACCTTCCTAATTATTCTGTATTAGCTTCTTTATGACAATTCTGTATTACCTTCTTTATAATAATTCTGTATTGACTTCTTTATGATCATTCTGTATTGCCTTCTTTAATACAATTCTATATTAACTTTTTTATGACATATGTAATTCAATATTACTTTTCTTTTATTAGTTTTACAACAGCTTTATTTCATAAAGTAGCATCTTTTTCTCAAAAATGTTTAAATATCATAAAAATAATGTGGACTTTTTTCTTTCTTAAATCTCACTCAGTGGCTTCATAAAACACATTGAAAAACATAATATAGGCATTTGCATACATATCTTCTAGGTGTATATTTGTACTTTACCAAAAATATGCTAAAATCTATTAAGGTTTGAAATTACTCAATGTTTATCTTTACTGGTATTGGGTATTGGAAAATATGATTTTGGAAGTGTGTAAAGAGCATTCTACAAAGCACAACACCAACAAACCAGAGGGTTGACCAAACAATTATTGCAAATGAATTTTTGTTTTCTTTTACAGTAAAACTTTTTAAGGCATTAAAATACATTCTGGTCAGCCCTTGATTCCAATCAGAGTAGTTACTGATTCTAGATAAATGCAGTGACTAGAAACTTCAAGCCAATACAGTAATCTTCTTTTCCTTTCAAATTGGTATTTTGATATTATATTATTAAAATATGCAAATTAGTTCCATCCTTTCATTTGAATATGTAAATTGGTTACTCCCATCATTTGTCAATGCAAATTATAAGAAATAAGAAACTAAAAAATAAACAAAAAAACAACAATATTGAAACCTGCAGTTTGCAACTGTTTTCTTTTAACGAGTGGGTAAGAAATAAAAATAAATGCAATAAAAATGAATAAATAAAATAGTAAAACAAGTAATATTAATCCCTGTTCCATTTTGCTTTACTAGCAAGCAGCTTCAACTTTAAGCCCCGAAACCCCAAATGTTCCATCTGTTTTTCTGTCGTGTTGCTAAGTTTCTAGTTTCAAAAACAAGTTTCTATAGAAAACACATGTGATTCACTGACAATATAAGTACTGTTACAAACTTCATTTTCTTTTCTCATTTCTTTCTTACTTATTTCTTTTATTACAACAATATTCTATAAACAGTTATAAGGAAATATAACACTTCGCCATTAAGAAAAAAAAATGCAATACAGGCTAAATCCAAATGAAAGAAAATTAATGTCCTTAGTTTTATTTTAAGCTGGAAGACATTTCCTTAATTTCCTTCTGCTTTTACTTGTTATTTTATTGAAACAATATTTAAAATGAACTTAAATTAGTAACACCACTTGATTTTGACATATCTTCGGGGTACAAAAATGCCTCTCTGTCACTGTATAATTGTTTTATTTTGTTTGTAACAGTACAAGTCTGCACTAGAAACTGCAATGTTAACAAGTACTGTGGTAACAAATTAATCTAAAATGTTTCTTTTTTTGCAATGTCTATAAAAACACCATTTTAAGGTGGAGCAGAGCTCGAACAATCTATGATTTAAGCAGCAAATTATTCCTTGAAAAAGAAGTTAACATAAATAAAATGGAAATAAAACAAATGATACAACTACAGTTAATTTCAATTTCTGTCATGGTATTATCACCTTTTGCACTAGATAAAAGAATTCTAAATTTAAAAATAAACCATCTTTTTGTGCACTGAAAGATTAAGCTATCAACAAGTTTTACCCCAGACAGTTATATCAAGGTATTCACTAAAAAAAAAGATAATGTCAGATTGTACACCATAACATTTTATTACCAACACCTTCGTGCAATATTATCTACCTTTGTGTTTAAATATCAATTTGAAATAGAGCAATGTGAAGGTCCATTTAAATTAAATTTCTAACATTCCCACAGTACCTGTCAACAAATACAGAATGAAAGAGATACGTAAGAAACTGCGGAGGGAAGTTACGAATCTTACCAGGCGTGCGGGATACGCCAGTGACAGCACGAGATGTGAGTGCCAGAGCGGCCACCGTGTTTTGTGCTGAAGACACGGCTACTGGCCGTGGCATGAAAGCACTTGACCCAAGACTGGCTGGCATAGAAAAATATAGAGTCGACATAAATTTGGGGCTAAACATTTAAAATTATTGGCTTCCTTTTTTATTGTTTTCAGTTTTGATAAGTTTAGTATTGTCATGCTGAATGAGGGCAGGCGCAAAAAAAACTTAAAAAATAGACTGGGCATAACATTTTTGAAGAACTTGGATATAAGAAAGAATTGTCGGTTACACAAGGCTGCAATATTTGAAATGGTGGTTGTTTTTACGATTGCTTTGTGAAATATAAACATATAATCCTTGTTTCTTTCAAACTATTATGAGGTGTATGAGCATTTTTGACACAGTAAAGTTTAAAAAAAGCCAGTGGACAACGGAGGTAGGCTGGTAAGCTCAGTTGGTAGCATATCCCTTGATTTTGAAGTTTTTGGCTTTGGGACCAACCCTTGGTGTTTAAAAGACAAAAAGGTAACCAACCCTTGTTGTTTAAAAGGCAAAAAGGCAGTCAGACTTATGAGACAAAAAAGAGGCTAAAGCTGTACACAATATAACTTGCAAATTCATAAACTGTACTCTTGCAATAACAGGTTATCTCACTTGCAGATTTAGCAATGAAGTAAATGGTTCTTCACATGAGAATCGTGCATCTTGTCTCTGCCTATGCAAATGTTTAGACAGAACAGAAATGTTTCAACTCAGGTTAAATTTAGAAATATATTGCTATTCTCATATAAACAAATGCATAAAAAACTAAATCTAGTGAGTGACTTCTAATAAAGCACCCAACCAATCTATATAAACTACATAATTTGATTTGAACCAAAAAAAATTCTATACTGAATATATTCATTTGATATCTGTATACAAGAGAATGCAAATAAGAACCAGACAATGAATGTAAGAAATAGAAAACATAAGAAAAATAAATAAAGCAAATCTTAACTGCCTCATTCAGTTTTGCTCTTCTAAATGTCCAAATTAAGAAGAAATTATAAGTGAAAGACTTTAAAAGTCAAACCAAATATAAGAAATAAGTATAGTCCTTTTCATCTAAACTATACACAATAAATACACTGTTTTAATCATGCATTTGTATATTGAAGTTGGTCTGGAAAGTGGGGTGGAGGGGTGCTCTTAATAGTGAAGTGTTCTTAAATGAAACCCTACGTTTGCAGAAATATTAGGAACTACAATGTTATGGACAGTCTGAGAAAGATGGCTACTTTCTGTGATTGTTTTATGGTTAAGAAGGGATACTAATAATGTTAATATACATTGAAACAAAAGGAACAATTGTACACAGAGACTATAGCACATGTAGAAATAATTGTACATGACTACATTGCATCCTTTACAGCTTAAAGTACATTTGGGAAGGCAATATGGATAGCTTGAATGTTCAGCAATATGTAAAATAATAGTTTTCATCTAGAATATCATAATGGTATAAGGTTATTTTTGCAATGGGGAAAAATGAACTGAAATATAAAACTAATTTGGCAAAAAAAAAGGTGTTTTACCTCAATATCGTTTTGAATTTTTATGACAAAATAAGAGAAAAAAATCCCTATCAACGAAAGGTAGAACCCATGATCTCAATAAACACATCCGAAAGAGTTCTCACTTCTGATAGTTGCCAATGTCCATAATTAAATTATAATTGTTACCAATATATTTTATTCATAACAAAAGTTTCTCTTTCAGTGAGCAGGATTCAACTGGATTCTGGTTTACACAAACTTCTCACCATTGGTTTACTTTCTCGCTTGAACAGATTTCAGAAGTTCATTTTTGTATATATTATTCCTGGAGCAAATATTTGACCCATTGAAGCAGAAAGAGAATGTGGTTGTTGTTGAGCATCATAGTTATAAATGTCCATTATTAGGAATCATAGTAATTGTTAATTACCGTATATATTGGTGATATAATTATCAATTACCATAATTAACATAATTGTAAGAACTGACATAACAAGCACTAGCAGTTCATTTTAGATCTCTACGCTTGTCAAACATGAACACACACAAAAACACTTGCAAAAAAAACACAAAAAAACTCATGATAAGTTTTGTTATCAAAGGCTACACATTTAGCTGAAGACAGTTATCTGCAAATAAGTAAAAAAATCAATATATCTACATACATATACATTTGGTTACAATACACAAAATTTAAACTTCTATAAGCCATCCATTAGATAAAAAGTACACAAATATATGCATCAACAAATGCTTTGTTATCAAAGAACAAAATTAGCAAAATGCCACCTTTAAAACATAAACACAATAAATAGTATATTTATACTTTCAATGGAAGCTTTCTGATTGTTTAAAAAATGAAAATATGCACAAAAGGTGACATTGAAAATAAATGAGCAATACTGCTTAAAACAAGCAACAGGACTTATGCAGTAGATGACAAGTCAGCCTGAAAAAAAAAAGTATCTATGATAAGAGACTACATGTATAATCATTGATACACATTTAGTGGAGTGTTTCCATGCAGAAGTATTGCTCATTTATTTAGTAAGGTATGTCCACACTAAAACAAGATCATTGCATTTCAACATTGACATTCAAAGCTTACTATTGATTCAACACACTCAATCCTGAGACATCATGAGATTTGTTGTTTGAAGCAAAATAGAGTTATCTGATTTTCTTTCTTCAATTGACTGATGCCTGGTCAGAAGCTTAGAAGTGTCTATCCTTAGCCCCCAGTCTTCCGAATTTAAAAATAAATGCTTCCAGGTGTCTGAATAATTCAAGGTCTATAATAAAAATTAATGTATCATAATAAAAAAGTTAATACTTCTCTCAAAATATGTATTGTTTTGCAACTGCAGTAATAATTGTAGTGAATTAACTGCATCTGTCATAAAAATATTTTATTTTAAGAAAATATTCATTTTTAATCTCATGATTCCTCTATACCAAAACATGCATGTTTAAACAGCCAACCATTTTCTGTCATAGAAAAAACATACTGTGCATAAAAATTTATTATTCATTTCAACACAAATAATAAACTTATAATATTTCATAAATATAACATCATGTGCACATTTTATAACAATATTCATTTATAAATTTTAAAAATCTGGTACAAGAAATCAAACTAAGCAAAATTCAAACCATATTCAATAATTTATTTTGTGTCAAATTTTGATATGGACTGTTGTTAATACATACAACATAATGGCAAAAATGAAAAATGAGGGTACAAGAATATCAAATATTGTATGAATGAAGACAGTTATATGAAGGTTATTTATCTTTCAAACACTTACTTCGCTGATCAATGTTGCATTTCTTTTGCCCTTTTTTCTTTCGTAAAATTTAAATGCACAAAAAGGTTAATGTTATGATTTTAAAAGGTGGTATCTGACAGTTTACCAATGTCAAATACATGTAACAATATCTTACCACTGTTTGGTGGCATACTGGCAGGATCTCTTCATAAACTTATATTTTAGTCTAAGCAAAGACGATTTTGAACACAACTTCACTTGTCAGGACAGTATAAATCATGAAAAAAAAAAACCCTCTAAATGTTCATTCTTTTCAAATCTATAAATAATCACGATTATATCGAAAAATAGATATCGATGTCAGAGCAGATTAACAGGATAATGATATAATGCTATCTTAAAATTAAGTGGTCATGTGGTTTTCTTAGTTTAAAAATAGCTACCTGTGCAGCATGGCTCAGACAGAAAATACCTGTTTGCAATGACGGAAATGGATCAATGCTTGACTTTTCACACAGATCAAGAGCATTATTGAAGAGCATTTTGCAGGACCTTTTCAGGTAAAAATGACTTTTTTAGTTATTTGAGAAAAAAGTTGTGTTCAAACTGTCGGAAACCACCTTTAAAGGTCACAACAGTCTTAAGAAATGAAGGTTCTTTTCCTACAACTTTGATGATAATTCTTTCTTACTAGTCTTAATCACATAACAAAAAATTTTCAAAATATTTCCATCATTTATCCCCCTTAACAACAACATTGACAAATATAATACCAGTAAGTTAAATAAACTAAAGTATTAAAAGCTTCACTAAAATCCTGAAATATTTAAATTTCTATAAGAAGTTATCGAAGTTGACAGCTACAGATACATAAATTTAAACAATGGCCAAACAAATCCCATTTAAATTACATGCCGTTTTAAACCATTAACTAAAAATCCAAATTCCTTCATAATTTTTTTTTTTCACTGGCAAAAAAAGAGGAAAATAAAGATCCAACCAAAAAACAACATAATATATAAATAACTGGCCTTCCCCGTTTAATACATTCAGTTTACTCTGCACCTGTTATGCCTTAATTTATCAGGCTTGGGCAAATTGTGTAGATCCAGATCAGTCAGCTCCCTATAGGAGCTTTCTAATCAGGATCAGAACTTTTCACTGATTAATCTCTCATAGCAACCTCTGCATAAATGTGTTAAAACTAACAACAGAGCATGGGGTACTAAGAAATGCAGCTGGGAAAGTGTTAAAAAAGTTCTGTGAAGACTGTACCATCTATAATAACTTCCCCAGACTCAAATGCTGTAATCTCATTAACAACGTACAGAAACCACTGAAACATTTTTGGCACATTTTGCTTTCTAGAACATTCTGTAGACAGAAAAAAGTGAAAATGACACACTAAACCCCAGATCTGTATGAAATATAATGGGTAGGCTTATACACACTGCGTCTTGCAATCTTCTTGTGTATTTCAAAGGCATTAACAGAAATTCATTAAGTTTAATCTCTAAAAAGTTTGACGTGAGATTTAAAGACATAGCAAATTTCATTTAACCTACAGATATTTCCTTGGATATATAAAATGTCTTAATTTTCAGTCAAAAAACAATTTAATCTAAGAATTTTTTTTAGAATTTTTGAAAATTTAAGGAAATTTCTTAGATTTTGTAAGAAAAAATGACTTATATTTGTAAGAATACCACCCCCGATGCATCACAATTATAAAAAATGTTTAGCATTGTATGACAAATCGTTGTGTTAACTAAGTTGTTTGTTCTCTTAGATATGAAGAAACTGTTTAAAGTACCTTGAGAGGTTTTCTGTATTGCAATTTAAGAGGTCTGTAATAAAAATGATTACAATAAATCAACAAGAAATCGAATAAATGAAAAGATTTAAATGCATAAAAATGTGAAAAAATTTAACAAGTCATACAAAATATGGGAAATGCTTTGAATATGAAAGGCAAATACATGTGATATAAAAATACAAGGGAAAATACAATGAATAAATACGTTATAAAACAATAAATAGACAACAAACAAAACAATTTGCTATAAGTCTTCAAAAAGTTACACTAACATATTTGTTTTACGAGACTTTTACAATAAAAATGTGCCTGAAGAGATACAATGGAGATCCAAAAACCAAACTGATGTGTTTTTATCTCACATATACATTATTACTTTATAACTTTTTTTATATTTTAACTTGAATCAAGGACAAAGATTTTTTTAATAAAACAAATTACTGTAATAATCGTGTATATTCATTATAACAAAATTAATAAATTATTACAATAAAATATGTACAAACTTAAATAAATAATGGAAAATATTCACTCATTTACAACTAAAATTATTTTAAGTGTTAATTATACAAGTAGAGTAAGCTATGGTACCGTAATACTGAATTCAGAGGGATTTTGATTGAAAAAATTTAAAATCTTAAGGACTTATTTCCTTAATAATATTTATTTTATTTTTTAAATTCTTGCTTATACATGTAGTTACTTTCTGTACAAAATGCTTCATTAAGAATTTCAGGTTAAAACTGTTTTTCCTAGAAAAAAATGCATTAAAAAAACTATTTAACAAAATTTCAGCACTGTTTAAAAAAGTTGCATTGAAAAATCCATTGAATATTCTTATGATGCTAGCGAACATCTTAGGATTGGTTTGTATTATAAAATAAGTAGAAAACTTTAAAACAAGTATGATAGATAAATAATGATTAATAAGATGTGTAATAATGTTAAAACAATGTAGTTGCTGTATGCTGAGTGTACACAATTACAACAATGAAAATGAAAACAGCCATACATAGTTCTTCTTTAAAAACCCCCAGATATTTACAAATATACATCCATGTCTTTTTATGTAATCTCTCAACACACCAAAATACTCTGATATACAATCATTATAGAACAAAATGAACCAAATGAGAACAATACCACTCCTGCTATGATGTAGCCAACATGAAATGTGCATTTATACTTCTCAAGTCACACAAAATGTACAAAATTTTCCTATTAAAGTTGCTTTTGTAATACAAATTTTAGAATAGTTAATCAGACCTGCATGCAAGAAAATAATTTTAAGCAGATTATGAAATCATTTACAAGAATCTTATTGGTCAAAACAAAGTTTTAATATCAACCAATCAGATCAATGGCAATGAGTACTAATTGAAGGTTAAATATTTATCATCGTAAAAATATTGCCTAAGGCCTACTCTGTTTATTTCAATGCATTTTTGATTTTCAAATGCTTCTGCCTTAATAAAAAGCCAAGTTAAACCCCATAAAATTTGTCTTTACCCACAAAGCAAAACATCGTAATTCATCAGTCCTTATGGTATCCATGGCAACCACAACACAAAATAACCATGGCAACAACAAAAATGTCCCTTTTTTGGTCTGGTTTACTGAATTGTAGCTTTGTCACACACAAAAATACCAAATGATCCACAGTCATCAGTTTCATAATGTCCTTAGATACACAAACCATACAAAAATGCTGACTTGTCCAGAAGTAGCTTCCATTACAATCTGTTGCATCCACAAAAAGCTGCTGAATTCACTCGCTGAACTTTGTTATCTTTTGACATCTGGGATTTACAAAGCATATATATGGACATCCTCCTTCAACAAAATATTGTAAGGTGAAGGCCAAAATATTGTAAGGTGAAGGTTAGAATATCACCTCGGCAACAGACTGGCTGGGGAGCATTACTCCTGGAAACCCCTCAACCTTAGTTGACCTTTGACCTAGAAAGGGTACCAGTGTCCTAAATCTAAGATTTCCATACCTGGGTAGTAGTATCCGGCAGGCGCAAATGCTGTCGGTAGTCCACGACCATATGCCGGCTGGTAGGTCGGTAGGGCAGTTGGCATGATGCCTGTTAATATGAAAATTGGTAGAAAAGGTCAAAAAGTGAACAAAAAGCCAAGGTCATAGCTGGTTGCTATGGCAAGCTTTTATGAATAATTGTAAAAACAGTGAACAAAGGAATCAGATAAATTACAATATTTGACAAGAAGTAATTATTAAATAAAGGAAAATAAAAAAAATATGTTTCTGAATGTTTTTTTTTTATTTTTTTATATTTCTAATACTATACTTTGTATAAACATTTACACAATACTTTATAAAAGCTTAGTTTTCTTACTGTAACACCATTTGACTTAAATCTAAAAATCACTGATGTTTTAATGTTTGAACCCACATTCTAAATATAACCCATTATGACATCATTTTGGTTCCTTCTTTTATGAATTCAGGTCAAAGAAAAATAAACCTTCAAAAGAAATCAGTCAGGGAGGACTGAAGTCAATAAACTCACATTTGTTTATGTCAATTAAACAGAGTTATTGCCCTTCAACTGTTCTATTTTTAGCTCTCATCAACCATCTTGACAACTGAACTGATAAAATAGTATTTAAAAGATGATAAAACAGACTGCAAAGGGATGAATGATAGTGTTGAAATCTTCAAACTGATCAAAGCTTGTAAATATTTCAACTCTATCAAAACACCCAACCATAAACAAACCAATTTCTTGGAAAGATAAACAACATTAAAATTCCAACATATTAAGTGTTAAAAGAAAGAGAGACAATTTATTATCGTACAACCTTCAATCAGGTGGAAATAACTATTTTTTCTACTTGTCTGCGGGCAAGTTCGCTTTAAAAAAATCTTCTTGTTCGTCGCAAAATTCCACTTGTGAGGACATTAAGGAATATTTAGCGAAATTCACCAGGACATGCACCCATTTACTACTCATAGCATATACAAGTAAACAACTTGTATTTATGTTTATTATTCTTTAATTATGCATTTAGTTGCATTTAACATGATTTTTAACAAACACATTAGCAAGACATTCCTTTTGTTAATCCCCACTGTGTTTTATAGAATTGTTAGAAATTAACTTTTAACAAAGATTTCTCGATATGAAAACCATTATACAACAAATACTAAGTAGTCCATGGCAAAATTAGATGAAAAATTCCACTTGTCCGACAATGACATTTCCCGGGCAAGTCAAGCATGGAATTTCACCACCCCTGGTAATGCAAGTGCCAGAAATCATAGACAGGTATAGATTGGTAATAAATAAAAATTGTGCTATTTGGTAAAAGTTGTGTACTCAAATAAATCTTATTTGACATTAAAAATTTCTAATCTTTAATATTGGTTCTGTAAACTTTGTCATAAAATAACTTTGTATGTTCATGCTTTCTAAACTGTATTTGGATACAGATGCTAAAACAAGTTCCTAAAATCTACCAGTAGTAACCAGTCATTAAAAAAACATGCTTTTTATTATAATCACTGTCATCACATAATCATAATGTTACCATACCCCTTTTTTCTTATCATCTCACATAGTGTTTTTTTTTTCTCCGTATATATAATTAGTGCTAATAAAAAAGTTATAAATGTAAGTGGTTAAAACAGCACTTGAGAAATAACAGGTACATACACCAAAATAATGTCCTACTGGCATTTACCCCAAGAACATGAAAAAGAATCTGTCGAAAAAATTAAGATCAAACGATGGAACCACAACTCCGCCTCGGGTTTTTTCAGTATGCTCCCAGTGTTTTATTATCTGTTCGAATCCTGGTTTCAATCAGTTTCCATTAACTGATATCTGGAGAATGTTTACTAATATTACCGATAAACAAGATTATATCGTAACAGCATCACTAAAGAGGAAGTCCTTAAAACAGCCATGTTTACGATTTTCTGAAATCATCACGATTTTATGAAACACCCTTTCATGGCAAAAAGGCAAGATGCAGAGAAAATTTAAGTGGATGTTAACGTTTTAAGTTTTATTCAAGCCTATGGTAATGTACATAAACTGAGTACTTAAATATCCCTAAATTACGTATTCAGGCATATGGAAAAATTATTTTCAACTGTAAAATAAAATCTGCTTTTTCACAAGTCTGATTTTCTTAACACATGATTTTTTTTATTTTCATTTTTTTATTTAAAATGTGTGGTAGATTATTGTTTTAGTATTTTAAAATATTTCCATAGGTGATCAAATGAAAGGCAATAACTTTGGTTAATGTTTAAACAATATCACATCAAATATGGTTCAATATAGTACCACAGTAAGAAAACTTTAGAACATACAAAAAGCAAGAAATATTAGCATGAAATATTTATATATATAATCAATCAACAAACTTAAAACATATTATGCAATCAATACATTTAACATGAATATCCATTAAAGTGGTTATAAAATACCTCTACAAAAAATTATACAATTATAACTACAAATTAAAATCATGCTAGTTCTACACCTAATATTGTGTATCTACGGTTTGTTTTTTTATGCTGGGAACCAAATGCCTTTTGTATGTCACTAAAAACAGGGAACCAAAACTGGTAAGCAACAGGCCTTATCTTTGTGGGTGGGTGGGGTAAAAGAATTTTGCACCTGTTACTAGTTTAAGTTAGAATAAATTGGAATAATGCTGGAAGCCCTGCGGGGTTGCTTATCTGAACAGATATGGCATTCAAGGATTCCCCATGGACCAATAGTTTTGTTGTGCAGGTAGCTTGTGAGAGATTGTTTTCTTTTTTTTCCATATTTTCTATCTATCTCAAGTAGGTCAGTAGTTTTAATAGTCTCTAGATGGGGAAGCATTACAAAATTGGAAAAACAGATGTGAACACATCGACTGGGAAGCAGTTCTAGCTTTCTTGGCTTCTTAGGGGATGCATTATCAGAATATATCTAAAATCTATCCTACTGATAAGACCACCCATTAACCCATACACACCCCATACCTTCTGCTGTTGATGTCTTGAAAAAATATGGTCTTGTAATAAAATCATTATCTTAAGATTTATTCTTGGAACCCCAAAGTTTGCTGTCTGATTTTATTGGTTTCCAAGAATGTTTTGATTTGTTCTTGTTCTTGGACAAGTTATTGAGCTTTGATCTGCTTTTGTTGAATCTGTAAATTTTAGTTTTGGTTATTTTAGCATATGGAGCAAGTATGTAAATTGACTTATTATGGTCCAAACAAGTGATCAACTCACTTGCTTTGGTTAAGTGTGTGATTTTCCCTCTTTTGCATTTTTAAGGAGATGTTACGCTATTTATTCATGTTATGCTGAGTTACCTCCCTTGTAGGTTAGAATTTTGTATAGTTATTGTACAAATGTTTCAATTTTTCCACGCCTAGGACTACAACAGGCACATTCAATTTGCATTTTGTTGAATGAGTTAAGAATACGTAATGGTATTTTCGGAATTATGTACAAAAAATTATTAAATTTAAGCAAATTTAATGAAATAAAATTAAGAATAGTTCTTATATAAGGTATATAAAAATACCTACCCACAAGGGATATATATATGGGGAATATAAGGTGCTTTGATTCAAAGGGAAATGACAAGGGATTGATTGCTTTGCTCATTATGGCAGGCATTAACATTTGTTCAAGAACAATTAATGGGCTCTACTTGGCCTTGGGTAAAGGTGAGACCTAACCTTCACTTGCTCTGGTTAATCAGCATACCCACTACAGAGTTATATATACTTGCTTTTATTTAGAGGAAGAGGGTAGAGAGTTGTTTTTCTTGGTTCAATGACAATAACATTGTTATGTCTTATCTGCAGAACACAAGTCTAAACTTGGCTTTGATTGGAGAAAGCTTTACGTTGATAAAGAAGGTGATTTGTGTTCTGAGCATTACAAACAATTTAAGTAATGGGTAGGGTGTATAATTTATTTTTGTTGACAAAAAGCTGGCAATATCCCATGGTTAAATGTTTTTGATAAAATAGGGCTAGGAAATTCTAAGCTCAGTGAAGTATCTAGTGCTTGAAGTAGATACTAAAAAAAACAGCAACTATGGTGCATTTTTAACACAATAAAATGTTTCTGAAGTGATATATATACACAGAAAGATGTTGGTTTCAAAACTTAAAAGCTGCAGATATTAAATATAAGCAACACATCAGTGGTACAATAGAAGCATAGAAGGAAAGACTTTTATTCCTTTTCAATGGATGTTAAAAAGAAACACAACTAGCAAACCTTTTTCTTTGGGTAACATTATCTCCATGTGTTTAAATTTGTTTTGCATTCTTGTAAAAGGTATTGAAATAGGTAGCTTAAAAGACCAAATATTAGGATAAAAAATGTGATCTTGGAGCACGTGAGGGGTGATTATTTTTCTGCGTATGGAGTTTTTGTTGTAAGTGTAAGAAAATGTTAAAAATATGCAGCAATGGTGGCCATTTTTGTGAAGTGGGAGTGGCCAAACACTGTTGTCATAGCAACAAAGTGCACTTACACAGCTCTGGCATTACAATGTCACTGGGCAAAGGATCCCAGACAATTTCTCCATCCTCGGTCACTGATTGGTGGATTAGAAAAAAAGGGAAAAAATATGTTTTAGTGGTAGCAGAAATAAAGCACACACGTTTTTTTGTTGTCTTTTTGTGCACAGAATTCAAGACAGAAATGACGAAAAGGGTCTTTTTCTGGTTTGTTGGCCTCCTGTTGGACTTCAAACATTCATGTGCATACTACACTAAAGATACAACAAACAAGAAGTGTCAAATGGATGAAGAATTAATAAAGTTACTGCTTCGTTACATGTGTGCTTGAATATTGATATTTTTAAAAGGAATTTTTGCATCTATAAAACATGTCTTATTTAAAAAAAAATGGAGAAAATTGTCAGTAAAACTCTCTTTTACAAAGTTTTTAGTAATAAATATGTTTAAGAAACAGAAGTCTTCTAAAAATATAAAATGTGTTTTTTTTTGTGTGTGCAAATTCCTACATTGACTTAATTTATAATTCCATTTCACACACTGTCAAGTTTGCCTAAATGACAAAAGTATATTTTCTGAGAGGAAGGGAGAAAATAATCTTTCTAATAATAGCCAAACACATCTAGATATCGAAGCACACATCCTGTTTCCTTCAGTAAAGCACAAACATTTACTGTTTCTCCAGTTAGATTTCTTGGGTATCACGTTTAAATATCAGCTACGTGTCTCTACAAGAAGCTATCATTTCCACAGTGCAAAAGGCCGCTAAATAAACCCCCATCTTTAGGAGCAAAATATCACAAAACACTCAGAAAGAACCCTTTTCTATCTCGTCTTGATTTCTGGAACACAAGGGGAAACACTTACTGTTTGTGCCACTTTCTCCTTAAAATATTTATTCCTTTTTTTGTTTGTATGTTTTTGTTTTTTGTTACATTGCACTGACTACAATTCTGGTCATATTGGAGTCGTCCAGCCAATTATTGGTGGAGGAAGACCCCAGACTAACATCTGGGTAGAACCATTGGCGCACCACTGGTTAGCTGGTAAAACCTCCCCACATGAAAGCTCTCACCCCGATCGGCACTCAAACCCTATGCGGTGAGTGGCTAAGGAGTTTCAAGTCAGTGACTCTAACCGTTCAGCCACGGTCGCCCCCTATTCCTTTTTTAATTCCGTTACTAGCAAAAAACTGTTCCGAACTATTCAACTTTATTTTAGGTGTACAAGAATCCAAAATAGACACTTTTCTTTTTCTTTTAAACATTTTTTGTTTGTTCTATTTGAATGTACCTTTACTTTTCATCGAACAAGAATTATAAATATTTAAACTGACTAAAATCTGTAGTTGGAAGTCTTTATTCATTAACTTTGCTCATTTAACTGCTGAATATTTGAGCCTAATACAACTTCCACTTCCCCGTTTTAGGGTTCTTTTTCTTGTCATATCAATTATCAACATATTTCTTGGAGAAAGTGTTTTTTTCCTATTGGATATATAGATTATACATTGATCTAGAACCATTCAGACACTGATGTAGAGATTATTTGGTTGTATATGCATCAAAACAATGACTAAACCACAGTCAACTCCCAAGCAAATGATGCAACTACTATGTAACTGTCTGCCACAACATTCAGTCAACATTCAACAAAAAATATTTTAGACATTTTCACATCCTTTTTTTGACACCTGTTACTACCATGTCCTTTGGAAAAAAAAGCTAATTTAATTTTGTGCTGACACTTTATGAACATTTTTATTAATGTTGGAATTTTGGACATTATAATTTGTCAGTAGTGTTTCCCCTTTACTTACACATGTGCAGTCACAAAACTGACTTCAAATTCAAAGTGGAGGCCATATTTTTTGCTCAAGACAATCATGTGACCTTTCCTTAGGTCACATGATCAATCTGATTAGGTCCATTTTGCATTTGAGGTCAACATATTCAACTCTATGGTACACAATTGCTATTTAGAACAGGACAAATATATACAATCTAGACAGTTCAAAATGATTTTTTTTTAAAAAGGGAACATTGTAAACTAATGTGAAGTTTTAACACATTTTGATAAAATTCTGTGTAAAAATACTTTTTAAGCAGAAGTGACAGCATAAATCTATTTATAGAGAACAACAAATCTACAAAAAAGATTTGACCTTTGCTTGACCTCTTGCCAATATATTAGTTGGTTAAATGTGAAACATTTTGAAAAGAACTCAAAAAACAAGATGATTTTCAAACAGAAATTTAGTTTAGTACTAGTGAAAGAAATGTCATTAATTTGCAGTTACACAAAGAACATTTTGTGCATAGATGCATCTGCAGAGCGATTACAATTGTTGCATAAATATCTACAGAAAAAAAAAATCAGACATTAAAAACACTGAAGATTTAGATGTCTATTTACCAGATAAAATTGAGCTTTGTTTTGAGCTAGTTCAAAATGTGTTATGACAACTAAGGTTTGGGTAACAATGAAATGTCACATTGAATATGTTTTTCAAAAGAAAGCCATAAATACAGTCTTCTTTTTGAGTAAATATTCAATAAAACTAAGGCCAAACAAGTTGTATCTTTTCATTGACTACCAAAATTTTGGGCAATATTTTTAATTGACTCAAACAGAGCTCAAAAGGTTTTTCATAGACAGGTGGTTAAAAAGGGCTTCTATATGTCAATTGCCCAACTGACCCAAATAAAAGAGCATGCAGAAATCGTGACCTAGCAACAGGAGGCAAAAGGTCATATGCAATGGATTACAGCATTAAATGTATTCAATGGTCAAGGTCGAACGATTATTTACTTTTGCTGCTGTTTAAAAGTATTTTCATATAACTTTTAAGAGAAAGTGTTATATATTCTATATTATAATAACTTTAAAATACCAATTATAAAATACAGTTTCAGTAATAATTTCATTTTCTAAATGTAGAAAAACAGTTGTTTTTTCTTCTATTAAAAATAGAAAAAAAAATCATTGAAGTGACCTTGACCTATTGAAGGACATTAAACAAGATGTCTACAATACTCATCAAAATTATGTTTCTAGGTAACTAGTTTACCATTTACAAACCCAAACCCCCTACATTAATGGTTACTACGGTTACCTCGTGCGATGCCACGTCCTCTGGCAAGCTGAGTGGGCATCATCACTTCCTTGGGCTGGGCTTTCTTGCACTCAACCTGTTGTCAAGGGTAACATGAATATTAATAACCTGCTGTCAATGAGAACATGAATATTAATGATATGTCACTGAAGATGAATATGTATGAGGCATTTCCATCATTATTTTCATACAACTGTTACAGGGATTTGCCGGCATTTTTGCCAATACTATGCAGCAACATTTCTATCATTATAGCACAGGGGCACTAATGAGGTGCCCAAGGGACTGAACCCGGGCGGTCCATTATATTGACACTAATGAGTCAAGCATAATGCTGTCCTCTTAGCCCCAAGCGTTAGGAGGGAAGCCAGTACTACCAATTTTTAAGTCTTTGGTTTGACCCGGCCGGGGTTTGAACCCGTGACCTCCCGATCTGCAAGCCGATGCTCTACCAATTGAGCTATTGTGGCCGATGACTACTGTTCTATAGTGTAGTATAAATATTACAAGGATATGGTAAATGAAAATTCTATAACAGTGTATGCAAATTGTCAATACATGTACTTAAGTAATATTTTGACATAAATGCCAAATTACATCAAAGTCATTTTTCATGACACAAATTTTCTGATTTTAATTACACACAAAACTATCAAGGCAAGGAAATAGCCAACATTTAAAACCCTAAAATAACATGTACACAAAATTAAGGCTTATTGCTTGATTTAGGTAAAATGGACTTCTAGCCCACAAAACTACTTACCAAAGCATAAACATTCTCAATTGACATATTTTATTGTTTCTTCTGAATTTCATTAATGATTAAATGTACTATAATAAAACAACTATTTCACAATTTCTTGGCCATTCTTGTGACATTTTCCTCACAATCACTCTTTCAAATACATTAAGAACAACAATTAAACAATTTAAGTATAGCAACATGCAATGAAATGTAACATAATGTATGCTTTCTACGTTCAAATGTGACATTAAGCCAGCAAGGTGCATGTAATTAAAGTAATTCAAAATTGCTTTTCAGATAATTTCAGAACCAGGAACAAATTACCCACTAAGGTTTATGCGAGGAAAGGTTTCATGCAAACGACAGTATATCTTAGCTTTACGTGTTTAGAAATGTTTTTCACATTTTACAAAAGTGTAAGTCACTCAAGCACCTGCTGAGAGCTGTTTTCATATTTTTTTCTTCAAAAATACATTGCAGTGACACATTTAAGGTTTATTCACAGCAATGTTCAGCTATTATAGTGAAGGAAGACCCTGGATCAAATATCTGAGTAGAACCACCGGCACACTCCTGAAAGACCTTCCCAAAAGCTGCTTAGTCTCTAGAAATATGTAAAGGCATCTTTGTATGTTCACCTAAGAAGATGACTAATGCACATGTAATGAGTTTATTGGGTTTATCATCCCACCAATAGTATTTCAGTTATCTGGAGATGGTGTCCACTTGAAGCCGATATAGTGCTGCCTTCACTGTGTATAGCATGAAATGAACACCTGGCATGATACCACTACCCAGTCACATTATCCCGACAACGAGCCAACCACTCGTGGAATTACTCTTATATGAGCATAAGCAAGGAAGCTATACAACTACCTTTTTTAATGACTTTTGGTATGTCAGGGCCCAGGATCAAACCCGGGGCATCCTGTATCTGGATAAAAACACTCTACCGATTGCGTTACTAGGTCTGGCTCATTAATTATAATTTTTAAGAAGAAAAGAAAATCCTTTGATGGACTTACCATTTTCTTGTTGATTTCATGGAAATGAAGTTCACAGACCCGTTCAACGGTCTCTTCATCCTCAAATGTTACAAATCCGAAACCTGAAAAATACAAAAACAATAAAAATATAATAAATAGCTAAAATGTACAGCTGGAAATAGATTTACTGCTGGAAGAGCATTAGAGATCTTTAAATATCAACACTGTATACACAAGAATTAAGGAGGTTTATTTACTGGAAAAAAAATCTGAAAATGTCAAACATACAGGACATTTTATATTATTAGTTAAAATCTTGCATACATGTATAACAATCTATTAAGTCACCAAAAAATAATACCCAGTTTATGATAAAAGCTTGGTTTGGAACACTATCAGTTTATGCATTATTTAATTGGTTGCTTTAATTGGCTTTCAAATTGATACAGTTTGATGACGAAGCTGGGAGTTTTAAACATTCCATTGTTTCTACGGTATGCAGCATAAAATCCCTACTTAAGCAAAAAATAAATAGCTCATTAATTGGTAGTTAGTGCCAGCTCATCAATCTTCCTTAGAATACAAGTGATATGAATAAAAACAGAGTAAGCTATTCGAATAAATTTACAATAATAAATTATAAGAACAATTCCACCCCACTATCCAAAAATGTTACATCAAAGTTTCGTAGGCGGAGTGGAAAAAAGAGTAAGACAATTCGAATTTAAACTTATATGTTGTAGAAATTGCAGAATAATAAACAATGCAATAAAATTTATGACCATACAAATCGAACTTTAAATATCATATTTTATTTCTTCCCCAAATTTCACTTGAACATTGACATACAACACTCTACTAAACAGTATCGATCGAAACAACTTTTTTAAATTTCCATAAAACATCACTTTTCTTTTTACTACATACACTTTTAGAATTAATGTAAATGAAGGATGTTTTCCTCATTTCCTTTCAAAAGAATCCAAAGACATATAAAGATTAGGACATAAATTACAAATAAAAAATGGGAAAGTGACTTCAAAATGCCTGTTTTAGAAACTGTTTCACATTCTTTAATGCCTATTGGGAAATGTATTCGTGAACATTCTGTATAAATAAACATCTACTGGGCATTAGCTACTGATATATCCAATCCCAGAATGCATTGAGTGAAGAGAGTAAATGATTCTACGCTCAGGAAGTTCCGATTATGATAAATCTACTAGTGCAATTTCTAGGTTATAAAACATCATCATTATCCTCAAATCCATCATCATAACCACCATTATCATTTATATACATATATCATCAGCAGCATCATAATATTAATATTAAGGACATGCTTGTCCTTATTGTCATGAGCTAAATTTAGTACATATATCATCCATCATCATCATCATCTTCACAATCACCATCACCGCCACCATTATCACCACCATCATCATCATGGCCATCTTCACCATCATTATCATCATCATCATCATCATCATCACCATCATAATTACCACCACCATCATTATGGCCATCATCACCATCATCATCACCACCATCATCATGGCCATCATCACCATCATCATCATCCCCATTCCAAAAGCATAAACATAAGCAGTAAAAACATAACAATCAGTAACATGATCATTTGACATAAAAGGTATCCAAACTACATAACATTTAAATCATTTAACATACAATTATTTTTTCCCGTTTTTCTACGGCTTAAAAAATCTACAAATTGGTTGTGTAGCAACCAGCTAAAACTGAAATAAAATAGTTGAAAGTTGGCAATAGTACAAGA
The DNA here is from genome assembly GCA_007844125.1 of Sinonovacula constricta. NCBI lineage: Eukaryota > Metazoa > Mollusca > Bivalvia > Cardiida > Solecurtidae > Sinonovacula > Sinonovacula constricta. The sequence goes on from CM017564.1 coordinate 59,510,170, forward strand.
TTACTGCTAGCCCTATATTTTTTACCCTAAGATAAACTAAAATAATATATCAAGACTCTATAAAATGGAGAATAATCCACTAGAAGCCTATATCCATTTAAGAAACTGGCAACAGTATTTTCATTTTTATTTCCTAAGTTAGTGACAGAGAGTCAGATACAATTTCTGCAATTTTTTACTATTTATTTCAGTCATTTTTTCCAGTTTGTTCCATTTGCTATATTTTATTGTAGCTGAGAATACTTCATAAGATAAAATTTACTTTTTCACTAAAGGTTATCTCCCTTTCTTATTTTTATGTCATAATATAGTTATCTGTTTTATGTTGTTAATTATGAACTAATATATAACTTATGTAGTTGTCTGCAGCATTTGCATTGGTTACCTCCCTTTACGATACTCAAGTGACCAAAATACAGACAATGATCTAGCACGACTTTAGCAGACATACCCTCAATCTGCCTTATAGCATCAGCCATTAATTCAACCATCAAATCAGTGCAGACCTTTTGCATAAGCAACTTAATCAGTGAGGAACGAAATTAATTTATATCCACAGGAGACGCTAAACTTGGAGACTCTTCAATAGTGTACACGCCAAACATGCCAAATCAGTTGCGGAGATCTGCCAACATGGCTACCGACCGCCAAAAGAAGATGGTTTTAGGCAGAAAAAAACAAGAACTCCCAAATTTTTGCATATTCATTGGTATTCAGGTTGTTTTTCTACTTTCTTCTTAGATAGGTAGACTAATAAATGATTTTTTGTGTCTGAAATAGATAAGTTTAGTTGTGAGTCGTAGGCTCTTCGTCAGTAAACTGCCAAGTGTTTATTGTCCATACTAACGTTTTAAATTATTTGATAATGTCATTCATTGGGAACAAGACATACTATAAACTCTAATTATAGAAACAAGACAGCAAATATTGTGGATTCGGCTAGACAGCTCTCAACGGACAGGGACGATCTTGATCTACACACTTTGAATGAGCTTGTATAATTTATGCTGAACAGGTGAAGAGTTTGGGGTAGGTTACAGACCACAAAAATCATGGCTATTATTAAACCATATCAGCCTGAGCTAGAACTGTAGCAATGTGGGGTGAGATGGGAATAGGTGGAGAGTGTTTTTATTTTTTGTATATTGATGAGTATTCCAAATCTTTGGTATTTTGGAAAAGATTACATCCTTGGTTAAGAGGAGGCTGGGTTAAGGTTGCTTAGTGTTTTTTTCCTTCCTTTGAGGAAATTTATGCATAGTTCAGTTTTTTTGTGTGCAAAGTTAGTAATTTGACCAAATGTTTTAACAATAAATTTCAAGTAAAAATTATCTTTTTTTCATGTTGATAATTTATATATTAGATATTTGTTACAAATACAAGGCAACACATTCTCCATTTATGCTTTTATTTGGGCCTTTTTTTTTTATTTTAAAAAAGAATATAGAAGCCACGTTTTAAGTCATTCCTTCCATTGCCTGTATTAAATTCTGTAAGTCTATCCCTTTTTTGCGGATAACATTAACACTCAATAATGTTTGTTTTAACAAAATATGTAACAGGAAATGGTAAGGAAATATGTATTTTTTGTTGTTGTTATTACACAAAAAAGTAAAAATATAATGTAGACCTATTTGAGCATATACTTATTATACTTATTTTTTTCTCTCTTTTATGAAAGTTGTGAAAACACAGGGAGAAAATCTACACTATTCAGGACGGTACTTTGTGCACAACATAATCTGAAAGCATTCTATCATACAAATGTAGTTAAGCACTAGAATCGATCTATTGCGATAGGAACATTCTCCCAGCGTACACAAAAATAATCAACCATCGCCAGCACTTACAAATAATATATACTCTTTGACACTACAAGAGTAGCTAAGTAAAAAAAAGCTGCCATAAAATAACAATACAGGACTTAAAAACAATAAAAAACATGAAAAATATTTTCTTTTTACACTCTACTATTAAAGGGGCATTAACTTGCAGTGTGGCAAATGTATAAACATAGAAAAAAACAAACAGCAAAAGACTGCTCTTTTTTCAAAATACCATGGATGTGAGAAAGAGGAATCATGCTAAGTTATGTATCTACGCCCATGCTTTTAAGGAAAAGTTTGGCTTTTTCGAAGAACAATAGTGCAAACGCTGGATGTATTGGTTCTACTGTGGAGATATGACATTAATTTGCAGCTACACATGTCTAAATTACCAGCCTAATAATAATACAGCCCCCACCTTGCATAGAAGTCATACTGATATATAACTGTACCATGCTCAAACAAGCTTTCTGGTTTCCATAACAACGGAACACTGATAAGTTTGAAAGATTTTGTTTTTCTCATCAAATAACAGAATTTTCTTTTTTAAAAAGTCAACTTAAACAACTGTAACCACAGTTTTAGGTTATATATTTTTATCATCAAATACAAAATGCTTCTATAGTAATGATATAATTTAATTTTAGATTTGGAAAAGAATCATAAAAAAATGTAAACCACAAAATATTTCATTACATTTTTTTCAAACTCTACAATAATCTCTACAAAAATACACAATTATTTCACATCTAAAAATAAACTACTATATATAAAGAAGGAAATTTAAAAAAAGTATTGTTTTTTTTTATTTAGAAATGAAGAAAAGACAAAATCTAACATGGATGCCACGAAATGAAGCTTGGTTGGGCATGTACTGGTAACAATGCTAGTTGTCATGGTAACATAATTCAAGCTACAACAGGTTGCTTAGACACAACAATACCAGAAAAAAAAAAAGATTTTTTTTTCTTGGCCAACATAAGCAGAAATGTTTTCAACTTTGACAAGGGCGCTAAGACTTCTACAACTAGGTTTAATTTCGTAACTAAAGACTGAATTTACCACTTTCAGAAACGCTCGAGGTTTCGAGGATTTTGTTACAATACTTTTGTCTGCTCGTAAGAAACCTGAAAAAGTAGGTTCAATCAAAATGTTAGAGAGTTTCAGGACACTATAAGCTTACAAAAATGTCTGACAAGGGTTTTTGGTATTTTTCTTTGGGGTAAGTATTTATCAATCTAAAGAATGTTTGATAAAACCAACATTTTGTTTCAAAGAGGGATATAAAAGAAATATGAAGTTAAAATAATGTCTTATGTAATTGCTAATAACATGGAATGTTCAAGTATACAGAACAAGCTGCACAACCATACAGATTTGGTAATGTATTGTATAACATAAAAGCTGGAGTTTCAAACAGCACAAAACTAATAACTTTTGTGCAAACCATGAAATAAATCTATGATTCAATGAAATCCTTTCTTAAAATTATTTTTACTTTAACATAGATGCAATTTTGTAGGTAGCAGGGGAGATCACTCCAAAACACTCATCTATTTATAATCTTTTTTTAACAAGTTGCTTCCCTTACATCCAATACAAAGACATGAGAGCATTAAAAAATTCTCAACTCAAATTTATTAACAAGCTTTTCCATTCATTCATGCAAAGCATTCATTCAATTATTGGCAAATTCTATTTATCAACTTGATAAATAATCTTTTATACATTTAACAACATTCAATATAAAAAGAGAGAATACAAAAATTGCAAAAAATGTAAAAATTTGCCAATCATTATTATCCATGTGGGAGTGGGAAATACAAATCAAACTTTAGCGACACTACAACAAGGCAGTGTTGTGTGACAGTCACTATAGAGTTTCTAGGTGCTTAAAAGCTTAAATACTGTTTACACACAAAAGGTGGCGAGAAAAATAACAATAAATTACAAAACCCAACAAGACCCAGTCTATAATGTCTTAAAGGGTAAACAATTAAATGAGTTTTAACAGGATTAAACTTAATGTCAAACATCATTCTGCATTCATGGTTAAACAATGAACAAGATTCATACATCCAAAAGAAAGAAGCCACAGTTTTCTCCCAATATGCACTTGTTCAGTTAATAGCTTTTACCTTTACCAATTCAACTTCTTCTTTGTTGAGTTGTTTTCTTGTTCTCATCTTTCATTTACAAAATTTTATTTTAAACCATAGCTTTCATTTTTTTTTGGCAAGTCTTATCATTCTTCCATCTTCAATTTAAACATTGTTATGTTCAAATCTGTTTGTGTGTGTCATTTATATATCTTCATTTCAAACCAATGCTTTGTTTATTTTTTGTCACTTTTTTTCGTATCCAAAAAACCATCACATACTGTTCTGACACATAGATATATCAACGTTCAAATAACTTTGACAAGACTTATTTTTTGGTTTAATGTGTATTCTTTCGTTTTCATGAGGTCTGTATAAAACCACCAGAAAGCATACATTTTAAAGAGTATTTCAAATAGTAATTAAAAGTGTTTTTAAATTGCTGAGCATTTTGGGTCACTGACAAACAATCCTTCACAATACACAATCAGAAAAGAGAAAATTGACTCAACCCATCAGTCTATACAGCTACTGTATGACTGAATCTTACTTCGCCAACCTGAACTTGTTTCTCAGCAGTGGTTCTACCCACGCAAGAACAAAGTGTCTTTTTGAATAAAATATAGATAGTTTCCACATCAGTGAAATTCCCTTATCTCGGCAGCCATTTTTGATGGTAACTTCAAGGGATTTTCATATGAATTGTATAGAAGGGTAAATTTTATTTTCTTGTAATTTCTTCATTTGTGGTCCGAAATTGAAAGGTATACACCATTGAAAAGCTATTGCAATTCATATTTTTAGAATACAATATTTTTTACAATTGATAAATGCACACAGAATAAATACACAGAAATAAATAAAACTATTGGCTCATACTTAAAACAAAATGAACAGTGTATCATTTTCGGTTGTATTTCTTAAACCTTTTAAACTATCAAAATATAGTTTTGATATTTAAAATAGTTTATAAAAGCTGTTAAATTTGATATAAAATTCAGTAAAAAAGACTGAAAAATAAAAACACAGTGGTGAGTTTAATACAGCAAATATTTCCCGATTTCAGCCTGCATTAGCTTCTGCCTTAAACTGTCTTATCACTGTCGATGACATCACATGGAAACTATCTATAGACAGATGCCTTCAGTATAACATGAAAAAATACCTAATTTTCAGGAAAATACCAATTACCGTATTTTCAGGAGAATACCAATTAATGCATTTTCCAGGATATAACCCTGCATCTAATAAATTAAATCAATAGATTTAACATAACAAGCCAATGGTATTAATTAGAAACAGTTGATAGAAGCACTCCCATCTCCACTTTTCAACCTCCTCTAAGATCACATTACACTAAGTTTTCAACCTGCTCTTAGATCACACTACACTATTTATGTTTTCAATTTCAATCTGGACCCAGCAGCTTCTTAATTAACAAAACCAATAAGCAACATGAAAGAGTAATTAATAGGGAATCTTTTTTTACTTTTTATTTTATACAAAGCACTTGCCTAGAAATATCCCAGAACTTTTTCTCCTCTTATTTATGTGTCATTTCCAGATATCAGTATTGATTGTTGCTTAAATACCAGAGGCTATAAAATGCTGAGTTAAAGTTAAAAACCAGATCAAGCATTTAAAGAATTTTTTCCTTACATTTTATCTTTTTTTCTAACACACACCAAGACTGATTCAAAACTGGATTGTTTAAAAAAATGTTCACCCATTGTCAGAGATTCAACAAGGTTGTTTCCTGGTCTTTCTAAATGAAGAACAGCTTGCCCCAATAACTGTAATATTTGACCATCTCAACCTTAGACCTATATTATTTCAAACCAATTTTTCCTGCCCACCTCACTGATCCAACTTGATAAGCAATCAATTATTCTAGGTTAGCCCCACACCCCTCACTTACCATGACAAATAAATGATAAATGAATATAAAATTTCCTTATGACCTAATTGTCATTTCCATTTTAAAACCCTCAAAGAAAATAACAACACAAAAACTCACATCTCCCTAAAATATCCCAGAGAAGTTCAACCCTAATCTTTCTACAATGTATTATATCTAAATTCAATGAAGTATCATTTCCCTGAGATTACCCTGACTGATTTGTTTGAATTCCAAATCAATCAAAGTGGCATCAGCACTGTGCGCATCAGACTGAAGGAGCCCCAGAAGAATTCCTCAGTGAGTTTAACCCTTATCATGCTACATTTATTCAATAGCAATACAACATCTTACTTATTTCCTAACAATGACATGCAAAGGTAACCAGATAACATATTTCTAAAGACTCTGCAGCAAAGAGAGCGAATCCTTATCACACGGCTCTCTGAGGGACCTGCCACATCAGGATCTCCATTTCTTACCTAAGCCTGATCAATTTGTGCTTAGCAGGCTAAGTTAAGGCTTATGGCATTTTCATTAATCTGAATAAAAAAATCTACCAGCATTTTTCAAAACCAAAAGATTTATAAAAAATAATTTATCTTGACCTAGTATGATATTGCTGCAGTGATTAATTATTGCTGGAAAATCAGCATCAGCTAAAGTGTTTAAATAAACCAGAGCTCTATTGGTGTAAATGTATTTGGGTTTTACTGGCACACCGATTCTTAATAGGTCATACAGGTGCCGATATCTGTGTAAAGTTAAATTGTATGCAACAACGGAAATTAACAATGTTTATTTTTAAAATCCCTCTTAGTTTATTTGAGAGATTAAATCAGGGATTATAAAATCATACAAATGAATAAACTAACAAAATTCTCTTGAACCTGTAATTTTTTAACTTTTTCCTCCAAACTTTCCTTATGACACGTGACTTATTTCAGGATCATATATTTCTGCAAACATCATCATATGTTTCAAAACATCAGTAACTGTTCCTTTTTTCCCCCTAAAACTTGATGTTTCCTCTTACCAGCATTTCCAAAGCCCATTCATAACACCACTCACAAGCCTAAAAAAAACCCTATTTAAAAACAGAAACAATGGCAGACAGTTTCACCTTTTGAACCCAGTTTTTTTTAACGACCCAGCCCAAAGTGATTTATTTTGCATTACATATTTCTGCAATATTCATCATACTTTCCAACACAACAGAAAGTGGTGTTTCCTCACAAAATAGTTTTGACTGCAACCCTTGTCCAAACACAAGCACTTCCAATTTTCAGTTCATCTTCTCACCATTTTCTTCTAGCAAAGATCCTACTGTTTTAAATGATGTTCCAAGACACCATCATTAAAAACAGTCAGGCACCAGTAGACACAATAACAACTTGCAGATTCATTATTCAGAGTCTGTTTTATTGGGTTTACCGTCCCACCAACAGTATTTCAGTTATTTGAAGACAGGTGTCCACCTGAGGCATATATAGTGATGCCTTCACCATGTATAGCATGCTGTGAAGAGCTAGCATGATACCACACCCAGTCAAATTATCCCGACACCGGGCCAACCATCATTATCTTCTTTTATGATTCTTCAGAGTATTTTGTTGGTTTATTTTGGCTGACCCTTATTCAGAAAAATTCTTTAATCATTAAATCAGTTCTGATTTGTTTTCATGTTATATTTCACTGACACAATTACAATTTTTTTTTAGTTTGTTCCATCCTAAAAAGTTTGAGAAAAATAGAAAAATCGGGAAACATAGGAACATCTGAAAGAAGAAATTGCAGTTGCAAACTCCAGCCATCACACCCCACCAGACTTCTTTCTACCGGCAAAGTCTGCACGGATCCCAGTCCTAATTGCATGCTTGTTGGTGAACCGTATAATTGGTAATTAAAACCCAATCTACACCAACTGACTCCCAAAACACTATATACACGGTGATTCTACTGCATGAAGCCATAAGGAGGTATATGTATTTTACTGTACTTTTTGTGTATTGTTTTGGTATCAAAGAATGATTTTGTAGTGTTATGTGTATTGTTTTGGCATAGTAACAGTGTGCAGTATTGTTGTTTCGTTAATTAGATATGCCTTTTGTTTATGTTCTGTTTCAGTATTAATGCTGTATTTTGTTGGATAATTGTCGTAATAAAAAAAAAGTACATGTCTTGATTGTTTTGATATAAATGCTGTATTTTTGTGGATTGTTGTGCTAGAAATAAGTCTATATAATGCAGTGGCTGTGTAAGTATATGCTATTTTTTATGCATTGTTGTGAATTGTCTAAAATTTATGCTATGTTGTGTATTGTTTTGGAATTAAGTTAAAACTTACTGTACTGTCTTTGAAACTCAGTCAATCACAGACAAAGGACTATAACTCTCATTGAACATTATCGTTCACAGAACGCAGACATTTTAATCAAAGTGTCACAAGAGACCAGACTCAATCATATCAAACCACAGAGATGTCAAAAAGACTGATTTTCAGATTAATCACAAGCTCTGTTGTTTTTTTCTCTTTCTTTTTCCTTTTCTCTCTTTTACATGTACCAATTAAATGGCAATCACTGGGCTTCAATTTGCCTTTCAGTTCTAAATTAACCCAGATTATCTTGAATGTTTCTCTAAACAAACTAATAATGATCAGAATATAATCAAGTTTTAATTGTGTATGTGACTTGAGAAGAAAACAAGCTAAGTAATGTTTTAATGGTAGTCCCAAGGTGGAGCCATTTAAGTTTCTGCCTTGGGCAGATAGATTATTAAACATTAAAATGAGGTCTATATCATATTAGCCAATATAAAGCAAGTAAATTACGCCACTTAAAATCTTCTACACCTTTCCCACTACGACATAATGAAAACTCATGTTTTGCAGACTTTCTATGGGAAAAGGTCAAATCCTTATTTATTCACAGGATTTTAAATCCTACATCAGTCTTCAACAAAACGAGATGCACCATAGCCGGAGTCCACCAAAATCTCTGTTGGTCCATTCAATTTGATAAGTTTTATGGACCAACGGTCCACTAGAATCTTTAGCCATATCATTTTCATAATTCTGAATTATTATGAAAACATATATACTAAACTAAACTACAAAACCCTTTCCATACTTTTACTGAACCCATCTACTTGTAACACCACGGTTAGCTTACCAATTTTTTGTGTCAAAATGCCAAAATCCAATTGGTCCGGTAAAATTTGGTCCAGTCGTGCAGATTTACTGCCAGCTTGCTGGACCAAAGGTCCAGTGTTTTTAAATTTCTTTCGTCTGCTTTGTGTATAAATATTCTGTGAAACCAAAAGCTTCTAGCAGATGATATTATGCTGCCTTCACTGTAATATATGACATATTGCCATATCAAGTTATTTTATATCATCACTGGGCCAAGCAGTTAAAACAGCTCATAAAATCAGAATGTGGGGAAGTTTTTCAAGCTATCCTGTAGTGCTCCGGTGGTTTTAACTGGACATAAGTCTGGGGTCTTTCTCCACCAGTAATGAGCTGGACATTGCCATTTTAGCCATAATGGTGTCAGTGCAATGTAAAAGAAACCCACTAAACAAACAAAAACAAAGCAAACTATTACTTTAAATAGCTGGACATCACCAATATGACCAAAATTGTATCAGTCCTAGTATTTAAAACCTAACCAATTAATGTATCTATTTATATTTTATCACAATATCTAGTGATCATGGACTCTTGACAAATAGGGTGTAAACCAGAAACCCTCTAATATCAGGGGCAGCCGTTCTATCGGCATCATACATACTGATACTTTGTCACTGTCAGCCTAAACTTATCTGCTGGGTTTGAAGTCCAGCCAAAAATGCTACAGTCAGTTGCACCATAGCTTCAGCATATGACTTACATCTACACAAGATGAGGTTTCCCGTGTTTTTGCCATGTTTATGCAAAGTAATTGTTTCCCAAATGCGACAGAAAGATGAGAATAGTACGAATAAAAAATTCAAGTCGAATACAAATCTGGTAAATTTCTTAAGTGAGGTATGAAAAAAATTACTGCTTGCCTGCTTTTCTGTTTGGCAAGAAGTATTCTTTCTTACCAGGCACCGTCAAGATGCAAGTTCAAAGCAAGGAAAAAACACAACCACAGGCAGGGGACTTATAAAATGTTTTCATAATTGCATAACACGTCCTGTGCTTTAATCATTACCTGGAGAAAGTGGCGATAATTACTTGCAAGTAGTAGTCAATTATCTGTTACGCAAAAACCTTGTGAGCTTCTTTCAAATTTTTCACGGGAAGTAAATTACTGGCAGTGGTATTATGATTTACTGAGGCTTCGAATGGCAACGTTAGCATTTTGAAGCCCAAATTGTTGAAATGTAATACAATTAGGGAGGCTGTTTATGATCTCTACGCTGTCTTCTCTGGAAGGACCCCATCAGTTCACTTCCTGGAATCTGTAAAGAGCTTTTTAAATGCATCACCATCACAGAGTAAAATGGAGAATAAAGCCAGTGGGCTTTGTTAAAACTTCTGTGTTCTATAAATGACAAAACTAAACTTCTGCAAGCAACTTTTCTCCTTGTCCTTTCATCATCGGTGCTACATTTAATTTTCTTAGACATTCCCCAAAGGGTTCGGTTTTCTAATGTGTTTATGAAACTTGAAACAAATTTTGCTCATTTTGGAACATTTTCATTTTCTTGTATAAAGGTGTTTTGTGTTTTTGCCCCACTGGGCAGAATACACTGACAGAATAAGGAAATGTTTCTGTCTTATCTTTCTTTTCCAATTTTTTCTTCTTTCAGTGCACACGTAAAAGAACGTAAAGGTTGAATGAATCAGAGAGAATGAAAGAAGTAGTGAAAGGAAAAAAGAAGAGTTTGTGATAGGAAAAAAAAACAACATAGGAAAGAATACTAACAGAAAGGTAGAAAGTGGGAAAATAGGAAGTAACAGAAGAGATAAGGATAATGAGAGAGTGAGACAGACTGATAGAAGGAGAAATAGAAATAGACAAAATATAGAGTGCCAGAGGATCAACAAAAATGTCCAGTATATAAATGGACAGAAAACTGCAAATCTTGTATCTAAAATGTAACAGTGATGCCCGGAGACCATCTTTTTCTCTTCGCTAATTCTGCTGACATTTTTAGCGTAAATGGACTGGTTATTCGCTGTTAGCTGACAGTCAACATGAGACTGTGTCAGAAGGTAATGATGGTTGTTAAGCAGCAGAAGGTAGACCAGTCCACATTTTACAGTCATCGAAAGCCTCACTAAGACGTCTGTAGATTAACCAGGATGGTAAACCAGTCAGCATATAAGGTTGTTAATGTCCACTGTGAAGATGGCTGGTTACACTGAAAGCCTCAACTTGCAGAGAGATGTACCATATTTAGTGGAAAAGGCCATGCAACTGTCTGACTGAACATGAGAGAAAATCTTTTATCAATTTGATGTACTTTTTAGTTTGGAGTAACTGAATAAAATGGCTTATTTTGAGACTGAATCAACTGCTGCCATATACGCAGTTTATACATAGCATAAACATCACAACTGAAGAATCAATAAAGATAAGCAAGAAGATCTATGAATTTTATGCTTAAAACTGACAAAATTTTAAAATAGATTTACTAAGTATTGAAGGTTTTTTTTTGCAAAATAGAGTGGTTAGTTTTTTTCAACCTTAGAGTGTGTTTTGGAATCCCATCCTCAATTTTATCTTTAAAAAAAGCAGCTGCTGTAGATTTAATTATAAATTGAATCTTTCTAAAACCTATTCTGAGTTTTCTCTTTTGGCTTATCTCTTTTGTTTATGTTGTTTTCAATGTTGCATTTATCTTTTCTTATCTTTTCCCCCCAAGGAAAATGTATTACAGGCACCAAGAAAATAACTCTTTGCCTGTTAGGCCTTTATCAATAAAGCTTTGGCAAAAAAGTGGAAATCGAAGTCTGAGCTAGTTTCTGCTGAGAGACATCCAATCATGATCTTTATAATTTGCAGAACATCTTAAACCTTGGCATGTAATTGTCAAGTAATACTTTAGCATAATATTAGCTAAAACTCTTTCTACATAGATAAGGTATTTCAAAAAGAAAATGGACAAGAAAAATTAAGACAATGTACAGTTTAATTCTCATCGCATTGTCCCTAATAATGAATAGATACTTACAAAACTAAAAAAGCAGAGTTGTACAATTGCAATTTAAAAAAAAATAGTTATAAACAAAATAAAGAAATACATGGAACGACAAAAAATCAATAAATACATTTTAACTGATCAATTAAATCTTATTATTATTTGATGTCTTTGTTATAGCCTATGAGTAAATTCCGATACATTTGTCCCAAATCGAAAAATAAAAATAACTGAAGACAAAAGAGAGAAACAATTTTGCCCAGCCATGTATTCTTAAAGTATAACCATTTCCCCTCGGAAAATCTCTATTACAGTTGCGAGAGAATAAGTCAGCTGGAATGATATGGTTTCTACTTGAGATTTGAGATTCCTCCTGATTAAAAACCAGTGTACCATAGACCGAAACACACAATGAGTGCTGTGAAATTGAGTTGGGAAGGAAATCTCACAAAATGAAATGAATATTAGGGAAAATGTGCTGCGGCTTCTACTAAGATCAATACAAGCAAGTCCAATTTGCGTGCAGAGACTTTTCTCCCCTTATTTAAACTATGGCTCCTTCATTTGACAGTGCTCTTTACTAGTGAAGGTACAAAAATGAAAGTGCTCTTCAGAGTGGAGGTAAAAAATGTCATAATGAAATTTTCTCCAGCTCCTGCTGTTTGAAAACAGTTTCTGTCATAATTTCTGCCATTTTCAGCACCTAACAGATGCAGTGATGATTATTTGCACATATTTTAATTCTTATGTGATGCTGTTTGAAATGTTTGATAACTTGATGGCAGTTATTGCTATGATGTCATGCTAGTTGATTTATTGGCCATTATATTAGCAGGAGGAAATCCCAGCATTCATTGCCCAATAGAGTAATAAAGTAACAATATTTCATAGTAGTGGTTCTGAAACAAACAAAAACATACAACAAAAAACAATCTTTTTTTACTTTGTATAATTCAACAAAATTCTGAATAAAAAATAAGTAGAGAGTTAGAACATTATTTAACCCTCACTGGAAAGACCATTCACCAAATTAACATAAAAATGGTGTTGCCAGCATGTAAAAGCTTAAACAACCTGACTTGGTCTTAATAAAAAGACCCCAATAAATTCAACAACCAAAACTTCCTCAGAAACGAATTTGCTAAAGTGGTATAGTCTTATCGGACAGTATCCATCTCATACTTGACAAGAAATGTCCCATGTAAAAGATATAACAACAAATCCTTGGTGCCGAGTTATAAGAAACTAACATGATGGATGCTGAAAACATTACCAGCTTAGAGCCGGTACGTTCAATCTCGCTAACATATATGTGATTGGATATTCCATACATTGCCAGGATGTTACAAGACCACAATCCTAGCCTGGTCAATATACAAACATGGGAAGAGGAACGATACTTGGTATACGGCATAAACAAACAATCGTGCGGTAGTCTTATTAAAAGTTTCCAAACCCGTTTGATTGACAGACGTATTATACAGCTGGACTGGACTGATGGAATTGTCGCGTCCATTTCATTAATTTGTTTGTCAAATTGACAGATTTCTTCCCCACAAGCCAAAACTCATTTCTCTTACTGACAAAGGCACCAAACAATACTTTTAGATAAGTTTGTCCTTCCTATTCCGGTCCTGAAAGGCTTCAGCAGATTGGACCACATATTCACATGCCAAAGTGCTAAAGAATCTCGACATCCAAAGCCAAGAAAATTGTCCAAACTGTTAGAAATGTAATTCATTCCATCACTTGATCGAACAACATACAGACGGCCCCATTCATGAAGTAGTTGACAGCTCCTTATATTCAAGTTGATTCTGACAAAGCATAGACTTTAGTCTCTGATGGATGATGGAGAATCTGAGACCATACCTTTTATGATTTTTTTTCCACCTTAATTATGTTTTTTTTTAATTTCTTCTAATGGTGATACAGATTAATCAATCACAGCCTGGTTATCAGTAAAAAAGGACACACACCTTTTCAATATTTTTATACTAATGTAATCAAATTGCGTTTAATATAAAATCATAGGGAAAGAAATATTGCAAAATGTGTTTGTTTTTGAAATATCAATATTTCAACATAATTTTGTTGCAAAATAAAAAAACAATATAAAAATATAACATCACTTCAATTAGTTTAAAAAACTCAAGCGGCCATTTTATTACAAGCATTCTTGAAAGCTTCTGCATCATGCTGATAAAACAGCAGAAAACCAAGCCTTCAAATGAAACAGATCAACCCCTCAACCCAAAATAAATGTTATAAATGACCAGATGTTTTCACACTAATGAAGTCGTCTCGACATATACCCATACATTAACGGCAACAAACATAAGTCTACTACTGAACTAACTAGAAAATATTATTCATCAGGCAGACTATTAAAGCCGACATTTCCAAAAACATAATGATGACAAATGCTTAATATTTATCATTAGAAAGCCAACAATATTTAGAAGTGGCTCGCTCGTCAGACAGGGCATCTTTGATGTGGCTAACAATATAGTTTTCAAGGTAAACTTAACTTTAAAGTGACATCATCAACAGGCATCCAAATAATCAGACATTGAAGAACTATTAAAAAACAATCTTTTAAATGACACTGATAAACTAATACTCAATTCTACTTTTTCAACACTCTTGATTGATCAAACCATAAAAAATCAAGCCTCTAAATGATGCAGATGGTTAGTGTCTCAACCAATCAGAATTGCAGTCATTGTGGGCTGCCGATCCATCAACCTGTCACCATTAGAAACCGTTACTATAGAAACAATAGGAAACAGTACAGTCAGCAACAATCACCCCCACCCGATGAAGAAGGCCTTTAAAAATATAAAACAAAACAGGCTAATTCATCACTTTATTGGGGGAAACCCATTGCCCCATTAGTTGTTGACTTTTATTTATGTAGACAAGTGGACTCTAACAATGACTGGATCGATAATGTCGATAGTGATGTCATGATTAAAATACATACGCAGAGCGCATCTTTTGTCTCGATGCACCAGGTGCTGTCAAACTGACAAAATTATGGCCACAACTGCGATGTTCAGTTTTCTTTGTTCGAGCAAGATTTCCAAATAATAAGCAGAACCAATGATGCATAGTAGTTCAGCTGTAAAACCTCCCTAAATAAACATTTTCACCCTTTTGGAACTTAAGCTTGTGCAGTAACGAGCTAAGGAAGTATCAGTCAAGGACCTGATAACCTGTTGTTGCATTGAATTTGTTGCTTTTTAAAATATGAATTTTAATTCAGATGAAACATAAAATATAATTTAAAAAAAAAATGCATACATAAATGCTAGGTTATCATATATCTCCGCTTCGGTGCCAATCTGGCATCTACTCATGTTCTGGCTCAATTATTCTTGTGAAGTCTCTTAACATCATCTCCTCCTGATGCTCTGTTGATGAGGAAAATGTCAGTCAAACATTTCCGAATGACAGGAACAATTAATCAACAAGCAGTGTTGCTTATAATACATTCATGTGGAACTATTTTCAGTTCATGGAAGAACCAAATAACCACTGCCAAAACAATTACAGGCAAGCTGACAAACTGTAAATAGATCTTCTTCGAACAATTTATGACACAACACTGCCACAGGGATAATACATGAATGCCATGCACAGTCATAAAATCTTCAAACAAATTTTAAACAAATTTACAAACAGACAATAAACAAGCATCAACTAACCATCAACCTAGCACCCTGTTTTGCAGAAAACTCATCATATATTACAAGGATGACAAATATGAGCAATATGTTTGGCTCCCTAATGACAATTAAGGTATATTTGCCATACCACTCAAATCCTAATTGGAAATTATAAACATCCCGAGTGATCTCTCTTTACTCGCAATAAGGAAGTCTTCTGACAATAAAGCTGCCATCTTGTTCTTGTAACAAAACAATCTTTCTACATCATGTTGGGTACGGGGGATGTAAATCATGAATAAATGAAGACGAATGTCAAAAATTCCAAAAATAACACCCGCTCCTTTATGCTTAATAGCCCTTTGCCTGTTTAGCATAAATACATCTGGTAGTATTCTGAAAGAATCTTAAGTTAGTTTTTCTGGCTTAAACATTGAAACTATCTTAAATCCTTAAATATTATCTATTTCTATTGAAAAAAAATATCAAAATAATATTTACTCAAAATAAGTGTTTTAAGCGTTAGATTAATCCTAAGTACTGATTTCTGTACAGCAACATCCTATTCACCTATTCATCACTGGCACTGAATACAGTGCAGGATGTATGTGAATCAAAAGTCATGGCATTGCGATTATTTCTGTTTATTCTTAGCTATAATTACCAACAATTAGATAGGTATCTCTGAGCACCCTCCACTACAGCATAGTGAATTCTACTCAACACTTCTGCAAATTCTTGTCTGCATACAAAAAGCTTGGCAGCAAAGCAACAATCTCTTATCTGTAGCTTTCCATTTTCAGATATAAGCTGTTCTTGAAACAACCTGACACCAAAAGGGTAAGTTTTCTTGGGACACAGTATGTCTGTGAGGAGATTGGCACACAGGATATGGTAGCAGAAGATCCTAGAAAATCATGAAAGACAACAGCATGGCTGTGAAGAGCAGCTGAGAGAATACCAGCATCCTTACTGCCCTTTGTCTGTTCCTACAGTAACAACAGTTCTTCAATGTTTGGACTGAGGAGGTAGACAAGTGAACTTTTAAATGTTTATGCTACACAATAATATATATATTTTTTATTAATACAGCTCCATGTCATGCTTATACATACATGTAGCAACAAGAGCTCTTCTATGTTTGAAAGGTAATGGTGGGAAAATAAATATGCTTTTAAAAATATTTGTACATCTCTCTTTCTTAAAACATAATATAACCATTATTGTATTATTTCTTATTCTTAATAGACATCAATATTTAAATATTATTTGTTTTAAATTAATCTTGTAAACTTTCATACTACAAAAAAAAAATTCATAAATTTCACTATGAATCTACAACAACAGTCCTAAAGCTTTGATTTGGGCTTTTAATCATCCTTTAATTAAATTTCTCTTTTCATACATTCATAATATCTTCCATTCATCAGCACAAAACTGATGCATTTTGCACTTTCAATCAGAGTGGAATGTTTTATAGCTTAAATTGACAAAAGTAAAATTACCAACATCCAAATGAAAGGCCTTGAAGAGGTTTTCTATTATAGTGGCTTTATATAAAGCCATTTCCACCATTCCACTGTCGATACGGGATCATATCCTTTCCATGCCATTTAGACAACAAAGGTATTTTAAGTACATAGACAAAATCATGCTGGCGAACAACCTAGATTGACGAGCTAGAGAGAAAAAAATAGGACTTTTTTCTTTCTATCTGAAGTGTCTTTAGTTTTTTGTCACTCAGCATGCACCCAATTTTTAAATTATAAATTCTGTTATGGTGAGCAAGGTTATGTGAATCCTATGCTACCATTTGCAATTAATATTTGCAACCAAAAGAATTTCAAAATACATCAAAATATTAATACATCAACCTATTACAATCAATTTATTTATAAGTATTTTTTTTTTTACATTAAAGTATCAACAGTCAATTTCCAAATCCCAATTTTAAAAAAAACCACAACAAATCACTATTTTATTAGCCAATAACATAATTTCTTAGGGGGAAATAAAATCATGGCCACATGATACCATTCCAATAAATTATAAAAATTAACACTTAATTCCTTTACACAGCTTCTCCATCAAAATGTGAAAGCAGCCCAAATGAATAATAATAATAATAGAATTATATTAGAAGCCAACAAACTCGGCCTGTCTGTATCAGCCAACCATGTGCTACCTAAATAACCAGAAGCCATCTTGTTAAGTTGATAACAAAGTGAACAAGAACCCAGCAGACTAAAAGCTTTTTCCACACAAGAGCAAGTATCAGACGGCCTGTAAAATAATCTGACAGCATAAAATTTGCTTGGTTTGTATGGCAGTAAATGGATTAAGCTAATTAATCCAATAACAATTTGCAATCGGAGTTCAGAGGTCAAGTAAACAACAACAACAACGACAGGAAGTATGGATTCTTTGCAAAATGGATGAAGTTTTAAGCTCAAGTTAGCATTCTAAGCACAAACTGATTAGGAGTTGTCTGATCAAGATCAAGATCTATTATATTTGTTGCAAATTTATCATCAGAACAAAGTGTTATATATGCATTTTGCTGAGAGCTTAGCGAAAAGCATATTAGTGGTTATAAAAAGCAGCCAGATAAGAATTATCTATAAGTTGCAGTCTTTTAATAGTATTATGTCTTATATGAAATACGTATACACATGTCTGAAAATGCAATTAATTGTATGTACACCTTGGAGAAATAAAACAAAGTAATAACATCATCTGTTCCTCTTCAGGAAAAGTTAAACTTATATCTTATATCCAACCATCTGCACTGACTTCAATTCATCCCCAGACAGTTCATCTTCAAAACATACTATTTTCCTTTATGACGTGTTTATTGTTCATATAATCCTCACAAACTATATTTATTTATTATGTTTATTAGTTCGTATCTACTTAAATCTGCTAAGATGCGATTATTTACTATGCCATCTCTATGCAACAGAAGCATGCTAGCAACTTGAACTTCATATTTTGTCTGCTGTCTAATTTAGTGAAAATAAACTTAAAGCACGGACTTATATGGGACTTGAACCCACGCGGTGAGAAGAGTTACAAATTGGTGATTCTACCCACGGGTGCCTAACCCCTAAGAATTCATTATTGATACTTAACAAATGCAGCATTTTAGTGAAAAACATTAACAAATGAATTCTTGCCAAATTAGTTTAGAGATTTTGTGAAAGAACCTATTACATCATACATGAAAGACTGCTCAGATAGACACCTTTTTTTAAAATACAATTATTTTCAATACCACCCTGTGGTTTACAATGGTATAAGCAATCAAGAATGGCATCTCTAAAAATAACCAAACCCTTGCCTGGAAATATGGATAGAAGAAAGATAAAAAAAACTACCCCTGAGGCAAAAAATCAAGAGAAAACAACAAAGATTAAATAAAACTTTCATAAAAGCAAGTATCAAACTCCATTAAGAAATTGTTCATACAGCAAAGATTTCAACATGATTAAAACATTGGCAAGGTATTTCAACCTAACCTCAAAGCATTGGTTTATATTTGAAAAGCTAGGAAAAAAGTTCAAGACGATAAAACCAACTTGAAGAATTATACAAATACAGTACTTCATATGAATTAACTCCCTTGAGAAAGTGGGCCATGTTTAAGTAGAAACAAAATTGAAACGTTTTTATGATGACACAATATTTTCTTTTTTTTTAAAATCCATCACTACAGTGAAATGTATTTAACAATCAGCTGTTTGCAATGAAGGTGTTGGTGGCCGAGTATTTAGAGTGGCTAACTTTTAACTCCTCGGTCACTCACCGCATTGTTTCGATGTCCTGTTCATGGTGATGGGATGGGATGGGAAGGGATTTGTCAACATTTTTGCTGATACCTTGCAGCAATATTTCTATCATTATAGCACAGGGGCACTTATGAGGTGCCCAGGGACTGAACCCGGCTGGTCCATTAGGCTGACACTGCTTGAGCTATTGCGGCCGGTGTCGTTCGGGGTCGAAAGGTTTTCCAGCTAACCTGCGGTGCACCAGTGGTTTCTATCCAGGCATAAGTCTGGGGTCTTCCTCAACCAATAATTATCTGGACGTTGCCAATATGACAATAATTTTGTTGGTAAGATGTTACAAAAAAACAAAACACTGAGGACGTTTTTCGTTATTAAAAATAAAAAAAAGGCTCTTAGTTGTTGGGTTTAGAATCATACAATTAATCTTTCAGAAAAGTCAATGTTAATTCTAGTTAATCACAACAGCTTAATGACTAATAAAGGCAAATATAAGTATCGGTACAAACATATTTCACATCTGGCTTTTTTTTCTTCTGAATATTAAAGTACAATGTATGAAAAATATATCAACACAAAAATTAATCAAAGTACTAATAGTGCTGAAAGTGCAAGCAGTACCGCAAACCAACCTTACCAAATGTAACTATAAAGCTGCCATTAGGAAGGTTTCTCCATCAGAAATTGAACAAGCAAAAAATTTCAAGTAATGTTTACAAAGAACAGGGCAATCTTCTGAGAGTTCGCAAACACAAATAAAAAGAATAAAACTTTCTCCATAAGGTTGAATGAAAGCGGTCCGGCAATAACAGTTATCAGTGCAGCCATTACCATGGCCAATGGGACGCCTTGGCTCAAAGGATTATCGTTCCAGTGGTAGACAATGTTTATGTAACTCAAGCGTTTTTATGATCCAGATTGCAATGAAGAGCCACAAAAAATCAAGGGTCTGTTTGATCAAGATTTTCTGCAGGAAAGAAAGACAAAAGAAAACAGCAGCCACATTAATGATTCTAAGATTGAGTCTTGAATAAACAAGTTCTCAAACATGGATGGCACCAGTTAGGAAACCCCTGGCTGATTGTTGATAATATCGTAGTGTCATATTCACCTATTTGCATGTATTACAAAGGGAGCAGCCATTATTCTGGAGCCAGATTCAGGATGATGGCTATTTACAATTTCTACACCAGTGAATTAAAAAAGGTAATGCGAAAGGAATGTACATTGTAGAAATTTCCGATTCCTTGATAAAAAGAAAATAGTGAATGTCTTGATATAATTTGATATTTTTTTTACATTGTCAGTGTTTAGTATTATTGTTTGTTGGGTTTATTGTTCCACCAAGAGTATTTCAGTTATCTGGAGAATGGTGTCCACTTGAATAATTAGTGATATATATATAGAGAGAGAGAGAGATAAAGTGCTGCCTTCACTGTGTATAGCATGCCTTCAACACCTGGCTTGATACCATATCCAGGCACATTATCCTGACACCGGGCCAACCAGTCATGGAACTACCCTTATTTTTGCTTGAATGTTAGCAAGGGAGCTATACAACTACCATTTTTGACAATCTGGTATGTTGTGGACTCGAGATCCCAGGACCCAGGGCATACCGTACCTAGAGCCAATGCTGGTGATTATTATTGTTGTTGATCATTATCATGTTAATGAATGTTAATGCTCTCTTGTAGAGGATGATAACCATTATTATTGTTATTTCATTATTTTATCTGCTTTTTTACCCTTATAATTCTAGGTGTACCATTTGATGTTGTAAAAAATCAATGCCAATCATAATTATGCTGTTAACAGCAACTGAAAAAGAAAAAGTTAACACACTATAACCTAAAAAGACCCTTTTTTTTTCAAAAACGAAAACATATCTGGTGCAGGCAAATAGTGACACTGGCTTATCTTGATCTTCACTATTTACCGCAGTCTCAAGAAATAGGTCTTATTACATATATTAGCAAATAGCTACATTTTTATATTGCTTTTGGTAACAGTTTTTTGGTAATATATCTAGGAAGAAAAAGCTAAGATACACTTATATATATCTTTTTTTCTTTGCTCCACAAACTCCACCACTTTGATCTTCACACATTTTGTGCACTAGGACTCTTACTTTTTTAGAGTCCTTTAACACTAATTTAAACTTAATGAGCATAAATGTTCCTATGCATTAAAATCCCATTAACATATTAGGCATAAGCATTTAAGTATCATCATTTGTATAATGAAAACAGTCGTGTCCAACAGATTTGAATCTGATGCACACCTGGATCCTTCCAAGTCAGAGCTGTTTATTTTGATATTTTGAGTTCAAATGCCAACATTTTGTCAATAAAACATAGGGTGTGGTTTTATGGATTAAAGCTAGGAAGATCTAGTATATTTAGTTTTTAATGAATTCCATCCTAAATGATGTGGTAAGTGGTTAGTGCCATGAGTAATCAACAACTATATGTTTGGCACCTGCTCTCTCTGAACTCCAGTGTAACACAGACTGCAATAGAGCTAAAAATGGTACAACAAATCTCAATAAAGCATCCATCTAAAAAATGGCAAGACCTCCTACCAATCAAATAAATCTGGAATCATATCAGAAAATATAAATGATCAATTTCATTTGGCAAAAAAAAAGTCTGAAGGAAAATAGTATAGCATTTTTCTTTATGGACCCATGCAACAATTTTTAACAGTATAAAAAGCAATTATTTACTGTTAAGCACTATTTATACAGTCAGGCTAAGGCATTTCCCCATTTAAAAAAAATGCATTTTAATCAACAACTAGAAATAAATGTTAAAGAAATGCAGAAAAAAATACTGTGAAAGGTTGGAACTCTTTGGTCAAGGAGAACAGAAAGTATACAGGAAAGTACTGGGAATTGAAGTTACTCTTTAAGAAAGGAGCACACAAAAGATCTGGGGAAAGAAAGAGCACTCTCCTGACTGGAGAGGAGAAGAAGCTATCTGAGAATTGTGGGAAGAAGATAAGATTATCTGCAGTGGTGGGTTGGGGAGGGGAGATAATGATGCTAATCCTAGGGCAGAGCTATCAATGTGTACTAGGATATGTAGATAAGAAACATTTTGCAGATTATATCACCATCATGATAGTGAGACATTTCAATTTCTGAATATAAGATTAAGAAAATAATGACAGAAAAAATCCAACAGCTTATCCTAATGAGATTTGTGAGTTTATTGCACTCATTGAAAGTTTTTACGCAGGTTTCACACTGGGGTTGCTACACTAATCTCAAAACAAGAGTAGGGTTTATCAATGTCATAAGATTATCTGACATCCGGGGCGGACATCTTTCTTGGATAATGTTAAGTAAAACATAATAAAAAGTAAAACATTTCATAAAGTGATTCTTCTGACATCTGGACTGGTCCCCTCATCTCAAGCAGCTAACGTCTCAAAATTTTACTTTTAAATCACATTATTGATTTTCATTTACTTCCTATCTCACAATTCTCATCCACTGTGAATAAAAAAACAAACACAAGAAAGCAATTTCATTATCCCATTTCCCGTGTCTTTATTTTTTTACCTTTGCAGTAATCAAATCCAAGTACCCCCCCTCCTGCTATTTCAATGCACCATTCCATTTATAACATATTATTTCCCTTTTCGCTGAATAGAATCTCATCTTGCATGATTATTAATGAATTCATGAAATCTAATTTATCAGTATAAGAAAAACACCAATTCTTCAAATGAATTCGAAATTTAAACATTAAAATTCATTAGATTTTAAACATTATATTAATTATTCAAAACATAATCAATATGATAACGTCTTAATAATAGGAACAGTGTTGCAGCTTTTCATTAAATTTCAAAAACAAATGCTCATGTGTATACTTAGAAGAACTGTATACATTCAATAAAAGATTTGGTTAACATTACTTCTACAGAAAATTAATCATTAAATAATGAACATTCTAAAAATTGAGAACAGAACAGTCATATTTCTATAAATTATAAACATTTAACAGTTAGTTATATTTTTTTGTAGTTATCTAAGCAGGGGATCCAGCACCTGTGAATGACATGTAGATTTGTTTATTTCATTTTTGTTGCATTCATCATCAACAATTGAACAGATTAACTACAGAATTGAGAATCATTGTCATATATATCTTACACCAAAAGACAAAAAAATGGTTTTCTTGTGTGTACATTTAATTTATTCAAATATGATTTCTAAAAGCATAAAAACTGAGTTATCCAAATAAATGGACTTGCATAAAGGGATTATTCAGGGGAGACTATCCACACCGAGTCATTGAAATAAAAAGACTTGCATAGTGGGATTAATCAGGGGAGACTACCCACTTCGAGTAATTCAAATAAAAGGACTTGCATAAAGGGATAATTCAGGGGAAAATATCCACCCTGAGTAATATAAATAAATGGACATAAGTGGATTAATCAGGGGAGACTATTCATCAGAGTAATTCAAATAAAAGAACTTGTATAAAAGGATTATTCAGGGGAGACTATCAACTAATTTCTCTCAGTTACACTGAGTTTTTATAATGGGAAGCTGTCTTAGCATAAAGCTTAAAGTCTTTGATAAGAACTTACACTGGACAAGTTTGTTTCATGCATAGATCCCGCCATGTCACTTCCAGCCCGGGCAGAATGGCCTGAAGTCAGACTTAGGCTCCATCGAGAGAAAACCCGGATTATTATTTACAGACAAAAAATCCCGTCTGGAGTGTTCCAGAGTTAAGCTTGTAGGAGATACAGACAAGATTTATTTAATCAATTAAGTAAGTATGGCGCTTCTGTTTATGGTAATACTACTGCTGTTTCTGATGATTGTATGGAATACAGGAACGTCATAGGCCGATGAGGGAACACAGTAAACATTGGGATATACATATACAGTTAACCTTTTTTTGCATAGGTTGGATTGTAGAATTGTGCTGGTCATATGTACAAATTGTCAACATTTATCACAAAATATAATTCTGTTTTTTACTCTTTATGTTTGTTTTGCTTGTCTGACTAATAACACAAAGAGGCTTATATTACCAATTATGGAATGAGCCATAGGCAGAGATAAATTGAAAGCTCTGGTGCTTGCAAATAATATTTATGTTTTGCCTGGTTTTCAGAATTTATTACACAACTCTTTATGTCACAGTGGAAAAAAGAGAAAATGAATAAAAGTGGGTTTATTTTTATACAAGGCTGTTGTGAATCCAAAAAACTTTTATGTCAATTTTTAGCAATGACATATTTTTTATTTCTATGCCTATTTAACCAAAATTCTTTAACCTTTTTAAAGTTTGTAAATAAATCACCAGTCTCTATCTGTTTTATTTCATTCAAATTAATACAATTCTGAAGACTAATGTTTCTCTTTTTAAACATTTCTAAGAAAAGCATTTATTATCTCTTGAGAAAGCCCTAAATTTTATTTCTTCCAAAACATTTTCCACAAAACTATAAACTGCTCTAAAACAGCCATTAATTCCATATCAATACAGCATACCTTAAAGATAACTGAAGGAAGGAGGGGAACTGCAATATTTTTTTTCTACAGAACAGTCCTTAAAAAGGCGATAAGAAGCTGCTACAGTTATTTTTGAATCTTCAGTCAGATAAAACCAGATAAAGTCCTAGGGTGAATGTATCTCTCTACTGAAGAGTTTTTGATAAAACTTAAGATTTAAAATGCTATTTTATACCACTCTTTATTATAGTTCTGCTGCTTCTTTATATTAACATTGTTTTTCTTTTTAAATCTTTGATATTAAAAAAACACATCTGTTTTACTGCAAGCAACTTAAGTTCCAAAGACTGTTGCCATTATTTAACCTCTTTGAGCAGCAAAAATACTTGAAATACTTCTATCGATAAGAAATTTAATTTTAGACATTTTCTTGTCTGATCAAGTGGCGTGGGAAATAAATTACTACAAAAATGAAGATTTACTTCAAAATTATGTCATAGATGTAGTGTCTTATTTAATTGAACTGGCAATAAGCCAAAAGATCCTCTTCAGCTGATGGCATTGTTTGAAGGTCAAGTCAACAAATATGACCTTCAAATACTGCCAATGTAAAATTATGATGGTTACAATGCAGAAAACAGTTTTGATGATGATGAGAAGGAGGGGGAGGATATAATTTGATTTTCATAGATTGTCATTTAATACATGTCTCTTTCTTTTCCCCCTCAAACTTTCTACAATCTTTCAGCCTACCCTTCCCCATTTTGCTCTCTCTCTCTCTCTCTCTCTCTCTCTCACACTCTCTCTCTATCATTTATTCACCTTCTGTACATTTTCTAATTTTCCATCTATTCTTTTTTTTCATTCTATTCCAGACATCCAGTTTCCATTACTCTTCACATCATATACCATCTTCTTTGTTTAACTTTTCTCCCTCTTAGTATACTCTCCTTTCTCTATCTCTCTCCGTATTGCCGTTCTCCCTCTACCATCCCATTTCCTTTTTCACACTAACAAGAAACTCCGCTTTCCCCACCTCCCACTGGCTGAGTTACCAGGAAGGATAAACCAATTAAAATAGCACACATGTATGTGTAAACTCTTCAACATGCTCCAGATGTCTTCTGCTAAACAAACCTCAATGAGTTGCAGACATCAAGTCCATACCTTACACTCAATCCTTACCCAAAGTGAGTTACCCCACCCACCCCTACCTTCCTGACATTAAACCCATACAGATTAACACTGAAGAGAAAAATTGTCTTTAATTCTTTAATATATATCTCTTTTTTTCACTTTTCAAATAAAGAAAGGAAATTAGGACCAAACATATTGTTTTCATTATAAAATTTAATATTATTTGTTATTCTTTAATAAACAACATTCTTTAGTTAAAGAATCATGAGACAAACCTCAGTAATGGCCTCATTTTTTATTTTGAACAACAGTTTTCTCATCATTTCAAATTATCAAAAAAGAAACAACACAATATTTCAACTGAAAGCAAAATGCCAACAGTTGTATATCAGCACGGCTTAACTCACTTACACACTACAATTTTTTAACAATACTTGCTACCTACCCCCTACCTGTTCTCCCTCATCTGCAGTTCTAAAAACACCATTAACAAGAAAACGAACTAATGGGTTTTAATTTAATTTAAGTTTATCCTGCCCAGGGTCTATATAAATTCCCTCCTATTCTGGTGTTCTGTTTCAAATACACACAAGTGCAGTTGTTGTATTCCTTGATTGATTTTTGAAATGATTCTGTCAAATTTACAGCGACCAAGTCTAAATGCTATAAATTTCACTTAAACAACTTCGAAGGAAATAGATCCAGAGCAATTTGAGACAATTATGCAAGACAAATTGAAACCTTAAAAGAACTAAGCATAGAAGGGTTTCTCATAAAATTCTTAGACATATATAGATGGAATGTGACAAATGATCAATTAAGAACGTTTCTTGTTTTTACACTTTTTGTAAAACTGCTGTCAAAAATGTAATCTGGAATTTTATTTATTAAAGAAACAAACTTAGTAAGGTAGTTATATTCAAGTGATTTCATCAGTTCCTTAGAAATTCAGCAATCAATCAAATAACAAAATAAGGTTTTTATATACAGGCATTTTGTGGACTTTACACACCCATTCAATGGCAAGAAATTGAGTTTTTGTATGTCCTTTTCTTTTAGACCCTCTTACAATTAAATTTAGTCTAGTTTCTAAATAAATTTTAGCAACTCAACAAATGTGATGCAAAATGTAAAAAAATAACAGTAGAACTAGAAAATCTCTTACTGTGCAACATTAATCCTGAATATTATATATACATGCATCAAAAGAAGACATCAGAGAGAATCACACATTGTTGATGTTATAGCAGTGTCCCAAGGGACAACATCGGTGCTTGACAAGAAAAGATAATACATAAATGACACCTCAATAATTTCTACACATATTATGGCCTGATATATGAGAGATAAGAAAACAGTAACGAATATTTACGACAAAGGCAGAAGCGGACACTGCATATATTTAATTTGAAGATCAACATCCTATCGGAAATGTATAATGATGTTTATTGAGTTTATCATCCCACCAACTGTATTTCAGTTGTTTGCAGACAGTGTCTACTTGAAGCAGATATAGTGCTGCCTTCACTGTGTATAGCATGCTGTTAACACTGGGCATGATACCAAACGCAGACACATTATCTTGACACAGGGCCAACCAGTCGTGGAACTACCCTTATATTTGCTTGAGCATTAGCAAGTGAGCTATACCACTACCATTGTTAAAGAACCACAACATTTCAACACTTCCAATTAAGCAAGACCGATTTCAGCTTTTTCTCAGCCACCTCATATTCCCCTTGATAATATCCCTAATGACTGAGTTAAGTATGGTCTCCAAATATCTGGCCATGTATAATTATCAACCTTGATTAAACAAAGAAAAAAAACCTCCAAGCCAGTATTTATTTCATCATGATTTATTCATAGTTATCGTCAAAATGAAATTAATTTCTCAGCGTTGGGAGACCAACAGTGGAATGCTGTTCAAGATTTTCATGCTTAGCAATCAGATGGGAGGAAAAAAACTGGTCATGAATTCTATTGCCTTTAGTCGTCTTTAACTCCTGAAGCTTTATAAACCCCTGTTTATGTGTACGTTGCTATTCTTCCTATGAGGCTACATAAATCCCATAATACTTCCACTCAAAAGATATGATTGGAGACAATGAAAAGACGAGATGAAAAACTAAACATCTTTGCAGCAGACCTCCAAAATGATTTCTACATTTATAAGCACAGCAACCAGCCATTAATAACATCTTGAGTAGGAGACTAAATTTGAAGAGACGGCAAGCACAACGTAAACTTAGCCATTGATCTTGAAGGACTGGAGGTGGGGAGGGGGGGGAATCGATTTCTAATGGCATCTTTTCCCACCAGAGGCGCAAAGATTGTCAGTCAACTTGTGCGGAAATAGGGAGGTTGTTACAGTCCTGCTGTGAGATACACGACAAGTGCTTCCCCATTATTGACACCTTATTGCATTGCACATGATTGGCAGGCAATGGCATTTTATTGACTTTAAAGATGCATAATTTTACATGGGGTTATTTTATGTCATATTCATAGCTCATACTGAGTCAGTTGCTATATACTAAAACTGTTATAATGATGACAGAAACACTGTTTTTGCCATCTTGACTGCATAAAGATCATTGCGATTATGGTGTTAGGGACTTCAGAAGCTTAAACACTTCTGATTGAAAGTAAATGGTATTATAAATATAACACACTTGTTTTTTTTCCTAAAAAAATGCTTAAATTACACAAAAAAGATGTGTGTATAATGATAAATTGTTTCAATAGTTCATTTGTATTAAGAGGGGAATCATGTTTTGAATTGTACTGTAGATGTGTACATTATACTATGAATAATTGAAAGGCTTGAACAGTAAATCATTCAAGCTTTCTTGAATCCTGATCCAGAACTTTTTATTAAAGAGAAACAATCTCAAGACACATATAATATCTATCTGTTATGTTAGTTCTGCAAACTAAATGGACAAAACACAGCTGTACATATATTCGCCCCCAAATCATGACATAGTAGGGTATGTGATATGATTAGTTTCCCAGAGGGATCCTTAGCTTGAGGATTTTGTAGGATTTGTAGTCAGGCTATCATACTATTGAGACAGTCAGATGTTTCTGAGGTAAAGATAGAAAAAAAAAAGTCTCTAAGATAGGGTTATCATGGAAACAAGTCTCTGTTGGGCAACAGCTTCTGTTGTCATGGAAATAATAATAATAAAATGCCTCACTTAAATCCTGCACCCAGTCTATCCTACAGATTAAACAGGCCAGCTGAAAAAATTCCTCAACAATAAAGTTTGGTACTGTCCAGAACCTGAACCATGGCTGTTATATGCTCATGGGCACTCCATATTTTTATGCCATGTTTTTTCAGCCTAAACATTACAATAGCAACTAATACTGCATTAATTCTGGCACATGGCGTGGGGGGCGGGGGGGCATGGCTGGGAGTGTGTGTGAGGCGGGAGGGGGCTGAGAGCGGGGTTAGAAGGCGGGCTGGGAGAGTGGGTGTGCAGCAAAACCAACCCTGATTGCATTCCAATAAGGAACCATTGGCAAGGAGACAAGACCTAGACAGTACTACCTTTTTTTTACACGGATTCACCCATTTTTTCTGTTCGTTAGCTTTGAATCAGCATTATTTCTTTTAGATTCTTGCACTTCTTCTATTCATAAGTTCTGAATCATGACTGGAGGAGGAGGTGGCCCATCCATCTTTGCCAAATGATTACAATTAATGAAACCATCTTCCGATAAACTCTGTCAGAAAGGCAATTTCCTAAACACCAATAAATCAAATATCAAGAATTTACCCAGAAACTGAATCAATAGCTGCCTACTGCTAGAGTGAATCAAATCAAAACAACACTAACTCCGTTGCTAAAAAGAATCAGTTAAGTGATTTAAAGACTGAGGAAGATGCTTCCTTGCTGAAGTTTTATTTATACAAAATCAAGTCACTGGATTGAGATTTCAATTAAAACCTATACACTATTTTACAAATAAATCAAACTGATGCCAACTTTGGCAAGAGTATCACAGGACAGTTGCAGAAAATATTTGATTTCTCAACAAAATGAATAAAAAGTTTCAGTTAAAACTACATGTAAGCCACAGGCTGGAATACTGAATCCAACCAAAACTATACAGACTTAAAGCATCACAAAGATGGAAGCTATTTATTCCTCTGCAAATCCTTCTCAATTTAAATTTTAATTAAAACCTACAGTATAGTGTTCCTATTATGTGAATGAAACAAACCAAACATGACAACATTGACTTAATGCATGAAAAGGAAGTTTGCTGGTTGCTTTATTTCACTGCAACACTGCCGATGGAAATTTCAATTAAGATCTAAAAGGATAATGAATAAGAAACATGTGAGCCTGAGTTCGTTTAATATGGGAAAAGATAAAATCATCAACCGATGCAAAGCAGGAACTGGAAAGCATTGTGCACAATCATATTGTGTATTAATTTTTCTAAATCATGCTGTTTATTACAAAAAAAAAAATGTTTTACTGGTCAATGCATTAGAATGGCTTAAATGAGTCATTTGAAAATAATCGACAGACTTGATGAATTATAGAAGATTTTTGCTTTTTTGTTTTAATCTAAGTCACCTCATCTATACAGAACTCTTATTTAGTTCAGCGCGTAAGTTTTTCACTTCCTAAAAGAAAAAAATGTTCCTATTATAGTGGAAATATAATAGTATTACAGGTCCCCCCCCCCCTCACACTGCATCATTAAAATGTAATATGTACCCCTCACCTCTAAAATGTATCTCTCACCCTCTTGATATCCAAAAATAATATATAACCATGGCAACTAACCATTCAATGAACAGCGAGTCCACATCGTTTAGGACATACCATAGATTTCCCACTTCCATATCAAACAAGCATTGATTTCTTGTCAGAAAATATTAGACTCTAGTCTGATTGAAACCTCTATAATGTGGCAACTCGGGTTTATATTCGTTTCCATTCTAGCGGCGTTATTGTCAAGAGAAGAGCAAGCACGCAATATCCCAGTAGGAAATTGTCATATAAAATTCCATAACACCCAGTCTTCACCCTTATTGTCCCACATGCAAATTGCTCAATGATAAGTAAACAGAGAAACTGTGGCGATATATAATATTTATTGGGCGTATCAGGCAATATTGGTAGTGAGATTCGCAGGAACTGATCCAAACCTGGGTCTGATGATTTTAATAAATTTCCATTTACATCTGCATATATCAAGCACACCCTGATTATTTATATACGCCCCGCTTCCTGTCATTCCCATCCCCCAGTTTCCTAAAAACTCTACTCAGCTATTTCTTAATTTGATGCAGCGAGTTCTCAATTTTTTTTAATTTTTTTGAAGATGTTATTTTTTTGTTGCTGTTTAGCACCCCATCCGTAAGTTTAGTCATAAGGGAAAGGTGTTCACATGAAGCAGACAAATAGCTGCCTGCACTGTGAAGAGTGCAAAAGCTGCCTTCACTGTGAAGAGTGCAACAGCTACCTTCACTGTGAAGAGTGAAAATGCCTTCTTCACTGTGAAGAGTCAAAAGCTACTTTCACTTTGAAGATCATACAAACAGTAAGGTCCAGAAGTGACGTCCATATATTTTTAAGTTGCAGTAAAAAAGACAAGCGAATTGCCTTAGCGGAAGCAGTGACATGCCATACTGGCTATCTGGGTACCTACTTGACATACTTATGACTTTATCACATACGTCTTTATCTCAGTAAGGAACAGAACCAGTGAGCCAGACAAAGTCCACTTGACTATACAGCAAGTAAGGGTCCATCCAATGAAACATATACCAGACTTCTGCAGAAAGTAGATTTTTTTTTTTGTCTGGAGGGGATGGAATGAAGAAGGGAGGGTTTGGTGCAATTAAGTCGGCTGTGCTCCATTTGCCAGATCAGATTTATCATTGGAACTAATGGAACCTTCAATCGTGGGCAGGAAAGGCAGAAGATGGATGCTAATATTCGAAAGCTGTTTGATAATAAAGCTGGCACCCTACCTGCATACAACCGAAAATAACAAAGTTGATAATTTTCTAATCTTCAAAGGTGATAATTTTCTAATCTGTCAACTTTATTACTGGAAGAGCCATCAAGAAATTTTACAGCATATTTTAAAAAATATTTCTGAAGGAAAAAAAAATCAATTCGTAATAAAAAACCCGAATCCCATAAAGACACTTATGCAGCTATGGTAATAACTTTTAAATGCCAAAACAAATATCATAAAGAAAAAATGGTAATTCAAAAGCTTTTAAAAACTAGTTTAAAAGATTTCAGAGTTCAGATAGCATATCTAGAATCGTCATATCTTTTAAGTATAACAATAATTCCATCATAGATATAATGAAAGCAGCCTAAGAATAGCAGTTATTGATGATGATGATTGCAGTGATGATCATGACGATGATAATAAAGTAACAACTCTTCATTTTTGGAGATAAATCAGCACCAGGTATCTGACAGCAACTGGGAAAATGATTATCTCTCTTTTTTCTAAGAAGGCAAACCTCACATCTGTACCCATCTTCTTCATGTTGGGAAAATACCCATGTATGAGAAAATACCTTACTTTCTAAATAAACTGGCAAGTCATGAAATTTATGTCCTGTATTACTGTTTAATTTGTCTTTTAAAAAAGGAAGCTGTGAGGATTAACATTCTATTACTCCCTGTACAACAATGGCACATTGTTTTTTCTGAAAAAGGGTATGGGCCTGGGACTTTGAAAAGGGTGACAATTTTCCAGCATTTAATTTAAAAAGGGGATAACATGCATGTTTAAACATCTTGTATATTTATTACAGGGTCTTTCTTGTTCTTGAACTCCTCCACTAGGTTATCATAGTCCGGTGCTATCAAGCTACCAGTGTAGTCACTAATGCGCATCAATGCATCTTATTTCTGCCTTTTGGTCATGAAATAATGATTTTATGCAAGGGGAAATTTCATTTTTAGGGGAAAAACCTCTGACGGGAAGGGGCCTGTATATGACCCCTTCTGTATAAGGTAAAAAAAAAAAAACCTGAATGGGAAGATTTGATTGCAGTTTTATTGAGACATAAAAATACAATTTAAATACACAAATAATACTGAAGGACAGCTATTGACACTAAATGAAGATAGATTTTAATATCAAACACCATAACATCAAATGAAGCCTAGCAACTCACGATTTTCCACTCTATGTTCAAGGAAAGAGTATATTTTAATTACAATAATAAGAAACTACTTTCACATGGGAATTCTGTGTCCTTCTGACAATTTACACAAATGTAAGAAGTCAAAATTTCAATAATGGGTTGTATATGGTATTTAAAAACATAGCAAAACTCTTGCATGCCATTTTGGTAGCGAAGTAAGTAGCAAAAAAATATCCAAAGAGAGAAGATTTAACTGGCAATAACATGGAGGTGAGTACCCGTAAATCACAATGTGACGCAATTAGACAAACAAATGAAGGTACTTTACAGCACTGTTGATGACACTTCACTTCAAAATACCAATATCCAGCATTCAATGTGGAACAAATAGCTTTTAATCGGGACCAGTGCACCGAAGAGATTATACATATTTAAACACTTATGACCACTTTTATATAAGACCCTAATAATATTCATAACTTATGGCCACTTTTTTTAAGACCCTCATAAGTTTCCTAGGCTAATCTAGCATTTCCAAAAATTTTTACATAAGAGAAACAGCCTATCATTGAGATATAAATATCAATTTATCAAAATAATTATATTTTTTTAAGACCCGGTCTTAATTGAAGGCGTTTCCTATTCTAATAT
The DNA here is from genome assembly GCA_007844125.1 of Sinonovacula constricta. Lineage (NCBI taxonomy): Eukaryota > Metazoa > Mollusca > Bivalvia > Cardiida > Solecurtidae > Sinonovacula > Sinonovacula constricta. The sequence goes on from CM017564.1 coordinate 59,544,003, forward strand.
GCTTACACTGAACAAAGTCTGAAACGAAATGCCTAAACTTTTTAAAATCCCCCAAAACAATAGCCTCTAAATTATTAACCAGCTCAGTTGATCAGGCTTAAGCAAAAAATGTAGATCCAGATTTTTTGGCATTGACTTCTAAGCCAAAAACTAAAAACTTGGTACGATATATTAACATATGCAGCAGGCTTTAGGATAAAATAAAATGCCTGTAAAATTAGCCTTTAAACAACATCTTCCATTACTGCATTTCAAGCTGAAAAGCCTCTAAACCATTACATTTTAGTCAAATCAACAATGCAGTTTCTTGATATAAAATTATGAAAATATTGACTGAAGTTACAGTGGAAAATTATATGTTTGTACCTTAGCAGATGAAAAAAAACTATTTTAAGAATATAATTTTTAAAGTTAATTATTTTGTGTTTAATATTGGGAGAAATAAGGTAATTGCATTAGTGAAAGAAACATGTTGATTTTAAAGTTGCCTAAAAGGCATTTTTACTATATATATATATATATATATATATATATATATATATATATATATATATATATATATATATATATATATATATATATATCAGCATTGTTTCAAACTAAATCACAAAACAACAAACGTAAGCTGGTGATTTGGTGATAAATCCATAAAAAAAACATATTTTTTTAAAAAGAAAATCTTGTATAATCATTGGTCAGAATTGTATTTTGTTTGAAGAAATTTTTTCCTAATAACTTGTGTTTAATGTTATTTGCATTTTTTATCCATAGATTCTGAAGCATTTTGTCATTGTGTACTTTTGTATCATTTCTAAATCTAAAAGATTATTATGAGCTCAAACTATAATCGCTTGTCATTTGATAAATAGGCTTAAAACTGCAAACAACCAAACATTCCAAACATGTCTTATTGTAATACTTGTATTTTAATAAAAGCAAGGAGAGGTTGTCAATTCTATTTATCTCTGCTTGATAAAAAGATATAGGGGCTGGATTATGATTTGGCCTGAAAAAAACCCTCACAGATTTAATGATCCAAGAAAAAAAAAATTGATCCCAAAATACTTTTGCAAACAAATCTAAAATATTCCTAAGCCTTGCTTTTGAAGTCATGGTAAACAACATGGATCAATTTTAAGACTGGGATGGAACATTTAGTAGTAGCACGATTGTGTTTGCCAATAAAATGCTATCACAAGATTTCAAGGGGGATTGAAAGAAAGAAATACAAATATTGTTTTCTTACCTCTATGCCTGTTGGTGGTTTTATCAAACATTAACATGGCATCTTCAATCTGGAATGAGAAAAAGGATAGAAGAATATTAAGAACATGTCACTATCTGACAAAAAAAAGTAAAACAAGTTTATTTTTAGTATAAAGAAAAGGAATTTTAAAAATATGTCATGAAGTGCAGTAAAAAAAAAGAAAAGAAGAGCAAACAAGCATTTCAACGGAGACATTATCTTTAACATGGAAATGTAAACAATAAAGTATAAAAAAACACAAACAAAATCTATGATGACTATATATTATATTATAGTCATATTAACACTCGGTGGCATATAATTTTTTATTGATATTTTATTTTACAACAGTGAGTATACAAACAAAACTAGAAAGACAAATCTTAGTAAAGATGAAAATATAGTCTCCAAGATTTATCATTTCTTTTATTTGTTGGCTTCATTTTGACATAATGGCAATAAAAGCTTAGGACAAATTATCATAAAAAGACTTAACATTACACAAACCATTGAAACCTCGGAGATCTTTCATATCTGAAGATTGATGCACATGTAAAAAAACCTACAACCATTACAAATCTTGCATATAATTAAAGAAACAGTTTGAAACAAATCTTCATTGATATCATTTTTTTTCATATCAGTACATTATTTGCAGTATGTACTGATTATGAAAAAAAAATTATTACAAATATCTCCCTTTGATATGCTCTTCAATGATTTTTATGATATGAATAACATAATTTATAATATAATTCACAAAAAATAAGATTTTAATAAATATCACATATTCTTTTAATAACATAGCTTATACAATAAGTCACTAAAATGTAAGAACTACATTATTTCTTCTTATCATTCTTACGTGTTTGGAACTCGGGGTATTTAATAAACATGCTCAAGTTGAGTCAGGTGCCACTCCAAATCATCCTAATTCAACCAATCAGAATGGAGCACATTATTCACAGAATGGGCCATAACAACAATATCTAAGGATAATGAACCTGCAACCTTAAGTGCACAATACCCCAAACAAAAATGAATGTATTGTAATTAAGAGAACCATAATTTAGAAAATGTTAAGAAACAATGATTAATTTAATGACAGCCTTTGGCTTTCTATGCCAATTTACATCAGTACAGATATCAAGTGTTTAAATAAAACATTTGCACGTATAAATCTTATCTATGTTTCAAGGCTGAAACAGTCAACCACAAATCATAAGTAATCCCCTTTTAATAATTAACTCTTACCAAACATTTAAAAACAAGCTACTAAAAACTTTACCAACAACTCGCCCAACATCAACATGTGAACTTTTTCTGAAGCCAAAGTGGGAGATTTTTCACTTACAAAGTAGGACAGTTGATATTTTCATATAAACAAAGAAGAAAGTTATCTGTTTCCAAATAGGGAGATTTCTGAAAATGTGTAAAACACCCCTAATTTTCAAAAAATTTTGAACCTAAAAAAGTGGGAGTCTCCCTCCGAAAGTGGGAGAGTTCATGTGAATGCCATATCATACACCTAAAGGGAAAAGCAAGTTAACCTCGATCTACACTACTTCCCTATGCCTGATAAATACCTGCATTACAGGCTTAGATTCAACACTTGAAGCAAAACACATTAATTTGCCGTTTCATGTGCAGAAAAAGAAGTTTTATCTTTAAAGATAAAACAGACAAAGCTTTAAATTAAAAAAAAGCTAAATTTCAAGGTTGGAAACAACCAATCAACAGGACAATAACTGATACTATCAAACTTATAATCCATTAACAAATCTTTAAAACCCTTACTTCATATTTTTAAGTCATGTTGCACTTACACTAAAATAACCCTGATTTTCAAGGTCGAATCCATCATGTATCATGCAGAAAAAAGCAGCCTTTGTGGTGAAACAAATACAAGAAGAAGGGGTATGGTCTAAAAGGCTCAAGAACGCTACTAATTGATGATCGTTTATTAACAATGTCATCAGATCATCGACTGTCTGCTCATCGACAGCATTAATCTGCCAGCGCATGAATCTTGACAAGCCTCAAGATTATCTCAGGAAAATCTCAAAATATCCAGTCTTGTGTCGACAGGGTAAGATCATCGAGGATCTTCAACAATAGCTGACACCCTTGATTGGTCGCTGAATATCTCTAAAGATGATGACCTTATATCAGGTACTTGTCAGGCAATACTAGTGGCAAAACCAGTTATCTTTATTCATGTAACAGATTGGTAATCTGTTTATTAAAATATAGACTGGTTATTTTATACTACACAAGACTGGTTTTATATATTTGGCTTTATTAATATTAATTATATAACAGACAAGATTTTCTTTTTAATTCACCTTATTCTATCAGACTGGTATACCGTTTTAAACAGTGAAATTGATGATGTTCATTTTATATTCTCCACCAGACTGATTTTCATCTTTTTACTGTGACAGTATGGTTACATTATGCACATAGAAAGACTGGATATATTTTTTATAACCACAAAACCAGTACTGTCAAAAGTGACTGGATTTGTTATTGTTATACAACAGACTTGTTCTATAACATATACTGTGATTGAGATTTGTCTTCATAGACTGTTTTGCAGTTATTTTATCTTAAAACAGGACATATTTTCATTTACATACTCCAGACATTCACTGTCACAGTCTAACATACTAGTTATTTATATTTAAAAATATCAATAGAATAAGTTTCATCATGTTCTCTTTCTGACTGGTATAATGCTATTTATATTACCAGACTGGCTACTTCTATAAAAAAACAAACCCAGACTGGTTTAGAGTTCTAACTGGTTAATTTATACTACAGACTGGTTTTTCATCATACTTTTAAGGCCTCCCAGTCTGCTAATTTTTTGACGATTTTTATTCCTTAGTGGGAATTATCTTCTTACTGAGAAAGTATCCAGTCATAAAAAATCTCAATCTCTTAGAGATCTGTCCTTAAAAAGAACGCCAACAAAGAGTGCCCTGTTTCCTCCACTACTCAGATCTTTGGGTCTTAATCTAACAAGTGACTAAAACGTTTTCTTTTTTCTCTCCCTTTTTTTAATCAAAGAAAAAAAAACCCAACTCAAGCTGCGATGGCGACCAGTGATAAGTTATCGGGGCAATGAAATCTTGGTAAGACATAGTAATTAGTCACTAGTGCAAAATAGGCTATAAAAACATTAATTTTCAGGACAGACTTAAAGGTGGTTTGCAATAGCTTGCCTACACCATCTCACCCCTGTTATATTGAATTTGTTTATAATTGCTGCAAATACTTTGAATTAAGTCAATGTTGTTTATATCATTACCTATAATTTGAGATGTTACACGTAGTGAAATATATCAATCTAAATCTATAAATAAGCACATCGTTTTTTGACTCAACACTTATGAAATGATCTGAAACAATAGCGGGCATTATAAGGTTTCTAGGTGGACGAATTTTTGGGTTTTTTTAAAAATTAATCTTTAAGTCACAAAGCATTTAAATGCACAAGGTATATAATTATATTATAATAATCATGAACTGGTCGTATTAGCAATGTTATAATTGGATGACACATAAACGCTTTTAAGTCTTGAATAGACACCTTTACTCCAATTAAAGCTGTCAATAATGCAATTAGCTGCCCATTTTCTGCAATGCATCGACTTACATTTTGCCCCCAAAACTCAAATGCTTCTGCAGATCAGACAAATCATTTGCTGCTATCTTAAATCTCAGATACCTATTATAAATAGCCGATAAAATGATCCATTTGTGAAATAAACGTCTTTGGTCCTCTTACGTACCTGGCAACGCGTCTAATTCTAGATGAGAGATTTCATTAATGAGGCTTAAAAAATGCTCTTCTTTAGACTGCCTATCACTTCATCTGTGACACTACCATTGCTAAAAAGAGATCCTGCTATTGTATGGAATGTTAAAGCAGAATTAAGTTCATCTTCGTGTTTGAAAACTGCACCATGCGGTTTTACATGTAATCATCATGTGCAAAGACTTTCAAATGCAAAACTGAATTAACTCTGTAGGTCTAGGAATATAAGCTAGCTTAATATTGGTTCAGCCTCAACATCTGCTATCAGGGATGTCTGGATTTGCTACATGCATAAAATTGACAGCTTATCAACAAGATAGTCCGCTTTAGCACTTAAATAAATTGTTTTACAGCATGGATTCAAATGAAGAACAACAAAAACAGGATGTTGGAATAAGTTTGAACAAGATGCAGTCAAAACAATTTTAAGAAAATTGCTATGCATATACATATATGTAGCATATATCCATCAGATGGAAAACCCTTCACTTTCCTTGTCTTATTTGATCCCCCACAGTTTTTCTTTTATTTTTATTATTATTTAAAAGTGAATAAATAATATATAATTGTCAAGAGATATTACCACTGACATCCTAAATTTAATGTAAGGCATATTTAAACAAACACACAATAAAATATTTTTTCTCTCGCTTTTAAATACCTGTATGCCTCCACCTTCAGTAGTTATCCTTTAATAGTATTATATATGTTCATAAACCATTTAAAGACAATTTTTTTGTGTCATAAAATCATAGCTGTACTAACCATTTATCTGCAAAGCCCTAATGTATAAGCCTTATTAATTAATCAGTAACATGTAGTGCAGATGTGTATGTGGTATTCTGAGTGGGGAATTCAGAGAAAAAAGTATACTCATAATATATAAAATATAAATAAATTATATATATTATGAGTTTATTTATATTTGTACTTCTTTTCTCTGAATTCCCAACTCTGTCTCTCTGTCCCTCCCCATCCCCCTCTCTCTCTCTCTCTCTCTCTCTCTCTCTCACTCTCTCTCTCTTTATGTATATATATGTATTTATAAAAAAATATAGATCAACACCAATTTTTAGCCTAATTTACAAGAAACGTGTGAAGGTATGTATAGTCAAAAGACACAAACTGAAACATGTCCTAAGGCAACTAGACTTATGCTCCGTGCTCCTATATATCATTTTTGCGTCACCGAACATAATTTTCAATTTGTAGCAAATTTATCAAGTGTCAACTCGACTTTAGGACAGTTTTGTTATTAAGCTAGCACCGCTGTGCCTGATGTGACATTTTATTGGCTGTTGACCTGTCTTTATTGAAAATCTAATTTTCAATTACTTCTAGGTAAACTGCATATTGCAAGTATGTGCGTGTGCATAAAATCATGCTGGAAGGCACAAAACAAAACAAAAATCATTTTTCTTTTTAAACTTACACATAAAACAAGTATTTACAAAATTAAATTCACATCCATTTTCTTCAGTGCGAATATGCTTATAAAGAATCAAGACCTGTAATTCTTGGTGAACTCCAAACAAATCAGCTGTTTGGTAGCACTTGTCAGGTGCCAATTGCTTAATTAAGACATACAGAAGTGGTGCATGACAGCCGAATTTAGAGTTATAGATGATTAAGTAAAGCGGAAATGGATTCTAATCTAAATTGACAATTATCACGAATCTGAAGCTAAAATTGTAAGTAAAAAAAAATATGCTTTTATTTATGTTGACCAATCACCTTGATTCATAACAGAAAATCAAAGGAAAATCAGCTTTCATCAATCTTCAAATATCAATAGTGATACTTCATATTTATGTTTGACTGTTAAACAAATTTGATTTTTAAACCAAGATAAAAGCTACATCACTTGAGAAATGAAGAAGCAAGATGCCACATTTTGACAACCTAAAGGAAAACCTGTCATGAGGGAATAAAGAATAAGAAAATGCACTTAGTTTTCTTTTTTCCCCTGATTTTTGTCTCCCCCCCCCCACTAAAACTTTCACAAGTTCTATGTCAACAATTAAATACCTCTCCCAACCAACTTCCTAAAAATATCTTTATAACTCTCACTGCACTCTGAGATAATATTTCAAATTTCTTTTCCCTTCACCTCACCGCATGGTTTTCATTTCAATCAATGTTAAAACCAATGAATGTTAAAACCAATCAATGATGGTTTTCAATAAATTGGTGAAGGCTGTACACTTCTTTTTTTGCCTTTTGAATATATCTACCCCTTAAAATCCTGCTTCATGAATGCCCACTCCAGACTTTAAAACCTTCATAACATCAACGTATATCAAAACATCAAGGCCTTGTCATGTTGAATGCATTTTCGAGTGCATGTCAGCGCACATTCACTAACAGCGTGGAGATTTTTATTTATGCTGTCGTTCGTTAATAAGGGAACTAGAGGTAAGAGGGGTCATGGATTGGAGAGAAAAATGGAAGAAAGAAAAAATATTATGAAAGAGAAACCTGTCAAAGATTTCAAAGAAAAAGTCTATGGCAGAGATAGAAAGAAAACAAATCATCGGAGAAAGAAACCTAACATTGGAATCATGGGAAAAGATTTTCAATATACCTTAGAAATCAAAGATTAATTTTCAGTTAATTTTTTAGAACTGAAACACAACAATAAATACTTAGCTTCCTAAAGCGCTATCCTGCGAGTAATTAATTAAAGTTGTCTGCTCGTAAAACTGCACAATGAATGATAAGCAAGCTAAACTGGGCTTCCAAACTAAGAGTGTCAATCTAATTTAGCCACACACACAAAAAAGATTGCAATTGCAATTGATTATTTTTCACACGTATCAAACTCAACCTTTGTGATAACAACACAAGGCAATTATTTTTTCAATGATACTTCACTGTGTCTGTTAAGAATTATTTTTTATATGTGAAAGGTAGATGACGACAATAAATGACAGCTAGGCTTGCATGAGTGTTTGGTGAATGATTTAGACCTGACCTATTGAATTGACAGTGATGATGGTGATATGACATTGATCAATTAGGGAATAATTTAGACATTACCTGACACACTTCATTTATCAGACTTGAACAACCAAGGCTATTTTATTTAACAATCTCAAGGGACAATGTTTGAATAAATATAAAATAAAATCAGAGGCCTGGAATATTTATATTTGTATAATTGCTTTCATAACTTCATAAACAACTAGTTTTACAGCCTAATGTCCTTTAAATTAAGCTCACATAGTAAATTTGACAATGAAAAGTTAATATAAACATTCAAAACAAGACTTAATGGTTAAATCAATTTTCCGCTGGGAATTGATGCAAAGACTGCTTAGGACATTAAGGAAAGTCACTGCTATATTCAAAATTTATAGATGCTTGCTTAATTATTATTAAAAAAATTATTAACTATTTTACTTGTACACAAATGACAATTAGTGTAGTACTGCAGTAACTGTTTTTTATTGTTTGAAGTTTTTTTTTTTTATCAATTTAACATTCTCTGTAGAAAATTTGTATTCTGTTCCACAAATTTTAGATAGACCTACTGTCAGTCAGCGGTGGGGGGGATGGTTTGATCTGGAAAAGCAAGATTCTTTAGGGAATCTTCATCGTCCATCATCACATTCAATCTTAATTTGCGGAAGCTTGTCTGTCATTGCAGTGGAAAAAAATGCATGATGCCGTTTTTTTCCCCCTGTTCCCTCTGTACTTTAGTCAATGGTAGCAGGGTAAGCAGACAAGATTCAATTACACTCATTTGTTGTTCTTACACACAATAACTATACTTTACACCATTTAGTGATTGTTGACAGTCTAAAATTAACCTCAAGCATGTGATTGGTCAGATTTCAAATTTTAATTCAAATTCAGCCAATCAGATTCTCTTAAGTCAGACTTCAGCTCTAAGTTCTATAATCTTGTAGTTTGAAGTTCAATTCATTCTTGATAACAAATGCGAAATCTTCCATAATGGCATTCATTTTAAAAAATATATAATCTATCAAATTAAAAATTTTCTCCATATATTATCTTTTATTACACTAACTGAAAACGTTTCAATTTGTATAAACTAATTATCTTGTATATTTAATTTTTCAACTGCCACATTGTTGTCAAATATCTCTTGATTTAATTAGGAAGCTTAAATTTATATAACTTAAAAAATTTTAATTTTACATTGTCAATATTTATGATATGATGGGGGTATTGTATTATAACTGGTAGTTAATTGCTGCAGGGCTGATGTTTTAATATTTTACAAATGCACTAAAAGTGACAGTTGAAGTTCTTCAATGAATTAGTTTCTTCACACAAGCTAGAAACGGAATAATGAGAGTTATAGCCCTCTGCCAATAAGATTGTTTCCTGCGGGCTATTTATGCTATGAGTTTAAATAATTAATTGCCATTATTTTCAAACATGGTTGTAAAATGCTCATCAAGCACATGTAAAAGCCTTCATTTAAGACAGCGCCGCTCCCCCCTTTCACAAAAGGGGTTGGGGTGCATAATGAAACGAATATGGCCATATTCAGTTGAAAGAAAAATATTTAGAAATCATCAACATGCTTTGAAATGATAAACTGTTAAATAAATAAGAATCAATGTGATTGAACTTGTTTTAAGTGAGTATATTCGATAAACCAATGATAAACATTGTTTTATATAAATGTCTTCAAAGCTTATTGTATTAATTAAAATAATCAGAATGTGAGTTTTATCTCCCAAGCTGACAATTCAGTCAGAATGAACGATGTAGTTTTGTCAATTTTAATTGCTTGCATTTTGAATAGGCCAGATCAAACTAGCAGGGAGAAAAACACTATGAGACACATGCACAAATATTTACTTCAACAACACTATTCAAACGAATCTAAGTTAAGTACTGTATGGACAAACAATGCATACATAGGCATACATGTGAAATGCTCCCACTTTTGGAGTTAGACTCCCACTTTCAAGGTTCAAAATTATTTGAAAATGAGAGGTGTTTTACACATTTTCAGAAATCTCCCTCCTTGGAAACAGATAATTTCCTTCTTTGTTTATATGAAAACAACAAATCTCCCATTTGGCAAGTGACAATCTCCCTTTTTGACCTCAGAAAAAAGTTCCACATGTATGCATAGGGTTGTGCAAGGTTTGTTCTTTTTCCAATTTGATGTTTGGGTAAAAAAAATATGGGCCAAACTATAAAGATACCAACTTTAACCAAGACTATAGCCTTGGTAACCTTCTACCAGAACGCTGCACACATTTTCTGGGTTTTTATTATCGGCACTCCATGTTAGGCCGGGAATTAATTCCCATTTTAAATTGACTTTACGAGTCCTTACAGACTGCTAGCATGCAGCTAGAAGTATGAAAGAAAAAGGTGTTCGAAACATGTGCAACAGAATTATCAAAGGAATGCAAAAAAGTGACATCATGCAGAAAACACACTTTACAGGGGATGTATCTAGATGGTGGTATCAAAGGCATTTCAAGAAATTAGCAGGCTACAGATGACATCTCCCTGAAGAATTATAACCAAGTAACTGTTATCGAAAGTAAAAATAATTAAATAACAACATATTTCCATTTATGCATATTAACAAGATTTGATGTATCATAAATATTTGCCTCTAAGATCTTTACTATTTGCATGATCTAAGATCTATACTATTAGACAGATCAGGATTTACACTATTTGCCTGATCTAGATTTACACTATTTGCATTATCTAATATTTTTACTAATTGCCTGATCTGGATTTATACTATTTGCCTGATCTAAAATCTATACTATTTGCCTGATCTAAGATGTATACTATTTGTCTAAACTTAGATCTATACTATTTGGCTGACCTGTATTTACACTATTTGCCTGAACTGGATCTATACTATTTGACTGATTTGGAATTACACCATTTGACTAAGCGTGATCAATTTACAATTAGCAAGCTACGAGTTAATGGCAGTTAGTTAAATTACCCCCTAGTGCCTATTGACGTACTGCTGCTGGCAGGTCTAGTTCACCGTCTGCATTTCTCATCATGTTATTTATGTTTATTCCACTTGATGGTTATTCTATTTTACGTCATGTTTTTTTTTTTTACCTCCCTTTTATTCCATATTCACCTTTTTTCTTTTAATTTATCGTGTATGTGAATACAAGGGTGGATAAATCTCAAGAATTCGGGGGTAAACATGTTTCAAGGCAGTAACTATTGTGTAACTTTGTTCTTTTATCTGTTATATCTCACCTCAGTGTTTTTTCCTTCTAACTTTAACTGGCATGTGAATACTTTTGTCTTGTTCCTTTTCAAATTTTAATTGTATTTTACTATATAGGTGAGCATGTTTTTGTATTTAAGTCAGCTGAATGGACAAATAGTAATGTGTATCTGCCTGTCCACTTCTTTACTCTCTAAATAACAGGCATTAGCACCATAGTAATAAATGAGTAAATCATACTACTATATCCTGCAAATGTAACCTCGTCTTTCAGTGCTACTACATTCTCTAGGTATATAATTCCAATTCCAGTGACAGATCTATGTGAAAACTAATCAGAATATTGCACAACAGGAAAGTACATTGACTCTTTTTAGTGCACACTTGAGAAAAGGATTAAATACGTGAATTAGAGATGTCCAATTTTGTTGCACAGCTGGAAAATGAAAAATGCGGGTTGTGGGGGTGGGGTAGGCTTGAGTGGGGGTTGGGGGAGAACACCCTAGAAGCCAAGGCACTCCTTAAAGCATTCATGTGCTGAAGCTAAGGATGGAACATTTGATTACTGTCTGTGTTTTTTTTAAGCAATCACCTAGATTAAGGAACGAGGTTTTATGGATTTTAGAGAGGGTTCGGAGTAATGAATGAAGCGCATTAAAACGAATGAGAAGTGAAAACGATCATTCGACACCTGTCAGTCAGTAATGTCTTCTGGCCACCGTCAATTCCAGTGTCCCACATTCTTGAAGACAAGAAATGTTGTCATTGTGCCTTGTTGAAGTAAAAATGTTTCTTTGCATATACTTGATATTTTTTAAACCTTTTTTTCTTTTTAAATCAACCTATTTGAGCTAATTATCAATGAAGAGATCATTTTTATACTAAAGAAACAAATAGAAAATAACTACATATGTTTATTGGGTTTATTGTCCCACCAACAGTATTTTAGTTATCTGGAGATGGTGTCCACTTGAAGCAGATATAGTTCTGCCTTCACAGTGTATAGCATGCTGTGAAGAATTGGCATAATACCGCACCCGGTCACATTATCCTGACACTGGGGCAATTAGTCGTGGGACTACCCTTATATTTGCTAGAGCATAAGCAAGGGAACTATACCACGACCATTTTAATGACTTTGGTATGTGGCGGCTCGGGATAGAACCGGGGCCTCTTGTACCTAGAGCCGACGCTCTACCGATTGCGCTACCAGGTCTGGTACTTGATAAAGGGAGACTCAAGGCAAATGTCTGGGTAGAACAAAATAATAAAACATCAAAGTGGATGAAGTGAACAAAATAACATTATCATAACACAAGCTGGTACCTAGTTACAAGATTTTTTATGTATAACACCTGTCAACTGAATGCTTGTTTGATATAACGAGATACTGGGAGCAGAAATTCCATTCAAGCTTGGGGATCAAAGCTAACAATATTTCTTGAGTCTTTGTTTTATTATAAATTTATGGTTTATTGACTTTTTTCTGATTACTTAAATAAAATCAAAACAACATGGTATTCTTTAAGTAAATAAAGCTAGTGTCAGTTGATCTTGCAATATTCTAAAATGACAAACTTTGAAAAAATCTAACTTTTTTTTGCCAGTTTATCCAATAAAATGACATCACAGTGAAGGCAGTTCTGAACTTAAAAAAAACACACACACAAAAACAACAACAACTAACATCTCAAGACACATCCCTAATCTGGGAGAACACTCTAACACCCGGAGATAACCATGGCAATGTGGATATTTTCGCCTTCGTTAAATCCCATTGAAAACACCATCATTTGCATTTTTATTACCTACTTACTCCATTTTTATTGGTCATTTGCTGGGCTAGAGTAGTCCATGATGGAATTAAAGTTGTCCAATGACAGCTATAAAGGTAGAACTTTTTCGGCCTTATTTCACTGGACATCATTTAAGCCAATAAAACTCTTCACTGACCATGATATCAATGGTGTCAAATATTCGAAGTTCTTTTGATCTCTTACCTTGGGAGAGTATAAGAAGAAAACAATGTCCATTGATATCGAAATAACGATGATCTCATTATGGCTGATTTCATCTCGATCGAATAGCATCGATGATTATTCAGTAATGACCTGTTCATTGTCACAAACCAATCAGTGGACAGATTAAAAAACTAATCAATATTAAATAAATCGATGGACGAACATTCAGTCTTCATTCATGCTCTGCTCCTTCTTTGGTGATGATATAAATAAAAAAAATAAAAAAATCTAAAATAAAAGGACATCAGTTATATTCTGATGTTATTTTTCTCTATTAGAACTTCTGTATAATAAACATAGCGCAGCTTTAGCCATGGTCCAGTACCCGAAATGTGTACATTAAGAGTAGGGAGAAAACAAAGTATAATCTGTAATTCAGAGTTTGGCATTTATATCCCATAATTCTAAACAAAACCCTATAAAATGGGTACTTATTTGAAACATCTCTAATGGGTACCAGCATTATAGGGTTTCAAGAGAAATAATGGACTTAGCAAGAGATGTATTCAAGTAATGTGTACTCATAAAGATGAACTAATGTAATGTGTACTCATGTAAGATATACTCAAGTAATGTGTACTCATGTAAGGTATACTCATGTAAGATGTACTCATGTAATGTATACTCATATAAGATGTACTCATGTGAGATGTAAATATGTAAGATGTTCTCATGTATAATGCACTTATCTAACATCTACTCATACAATATATACTCATGTAAAATGTACTAATGTAAGATACACTCATGTAAAATATACTTGAATAAAATGTACTCATGTAAAGATGTACTCATGTAAAAATGTACTCATGTCAGATGTACTCATTCTATTCTTGAGCCTTGAAAAGCCTGATAGGACACAGTCAAGTGTATATTCTGCCAACAATGAAATGTGTTACTTCTTCAAGCACTCCCAAAGAACAGGAAGCTTGCCATTAATTACTGCACTTTATAGAGAGTCTAATGCAATGACGTAAAGTGGAGGGGTGGAGGAATTATCGTGGCATGGATTTGCCAAGTATATATAGAACCAACACAAGAGGACTATTAAGTTTGTGCAGTTCTAATTCTATTGTGCTGCTTTTTTTGTGCTGCTGCTGCTGCTGCATTTGGATAATGTTATTATATTATTTGGTTGCTCCTTTAGCTGCTGCTTATATTGTTGCCACGGAGAAACATATTTGAAAATCAATTTTATCTGCTGCTTCTCCTGCTGATTTTGATGTAAATTATTGTCTCTTATTTTATTATTATCACTACTGCACATATCCTGTTGTTGTAATTAATATAACAATATAATAATTATTATACTACTAATAATATAACTTTTATGTGTTTTTATTGCTGTTTCTGTTATTGCAGCTTTTGCCATTGTTCCACTGGCATCTAAACCTTTTTATAATTATTTTTTTATAACTATTGTTGCTCTGTAAGTGGTGCTGATGTGCTGCTTCAACTTATCAGGTTTCAGGGGTAGTTTAGTTAATCAGTTCCCCAGCTTGTAGAAAAATCTGGGTCTTTATTTTAGGTTGGTTTAACCCAAATCTCAGTTCAGCAGCCAGTAGTGGAATGAGCTTTTTATTATGGTCACTTGAAACTCTTGAAAAACTGTTAATGATTCATGAGTACAGCTGCAGAATGGGATAATCAGTTGACATTGTTCTCGGCTCCTATGACAAAACTCATGTAGTCCTTTGAGACAATATCTAGAGTTTCCTTTGGGACTGATCTTCTAGACTAAAATTCAGCCCCTTTTTCATTATTTTAAAATGGTATGATTTCCTAATCTTATGGACAAAAAAAAGCAGTTGACGTTTGTTTTGTTTTCTTTATACATATTGTAGTTACTAGGATTTTTTTTCTTTTTTTTTTCATTATATGTGAATATATATTCTCTTTATTGTGCCATTAAATTACTTATATCTTGTTATTAAAGTTTTTAAAAGATGCTCAATTTTATTTATCTCTATATTATTTTTTGTATTTCTCTACTATAATCTTTTATTTATGTTTGTTATTCATTAAAAATATAACAAAGTTTTAACTTACTCTGCATAAATAAACCGTTTTCTTTTTTTAAATCATAATCAGCGACTAATACTTAATTAAAGTCCAAAATTTGTCTAAACTTAAGAGATATTTTTTTTTCTTCAAAGGGAGGTAACCTAACCTAATATGACCTTTTATGGCCCACTCAATTACGCACTTCTGTAAGAGTTACCCAGCTTTGGTCAAGGGTGTATTATACCTGAACTATAGAGACATATAATTATCCTCTCTAGTCAAACATTCTCTCCATTCAAATAATCTTCCCAGTCAAAATTCTCAAGCTTAAATCCATGGTAACATTTTCAAGCATTTTATCTTTTTTGTTGCAGTCAGTTTTTTGTGTTGTCTTTTTATTATTTTCGAAAGATAACTTGATTTTCTATTCATGATGTTACTAGACAAGGTATTCAGTCATATCTATTGTAACAAAACAAAATCTATTTACTAGCTGCTTACCATTATAAAACACACTATACCAACTTGTATATATTTCACATAGCAACATAACAGTGTAATGATTAAATCATAAATTTAACTAATCAATTTTTTCTTATTTAATATCAACTTCAAATTTACTAAGTTATTCCAAAATATGTACCATTTCATGCATAATTAATAGCAAAAGTGCACTTCCGTGTAACTCGGGCCATCCACTTAGACGATCATTATGAATAAGACGCTATAATAACTGACACCTGACATCAACCTTTGCCTTGACATGCCATGAAATTCAGACGTAATTGTGATATTTCAATCATTTGTTGGCAATTGTCAATCTGAGTTGTGAAGCCTTAAATTATGTAAATGAACACCCTTCCACGACACCGGGTCTATGATTAATGCAATGCTAAAGGTAACACCCAATATGGTAAAAGCCGCACTTTTTCAACTTACCAGACAATTAAGCTACAGACCTAAAGGAGCTTGCTCCAAGATAAGAACCAAAACCTGAATGTACATTCAAGAACCCACAGATTTAATTTTAATCTTATTTTTCATGATTATTTTCAATGTTTAAACCTGAATGTGCATTCTAGAAACCACAATTTTTTTTAAACCTTTTGTTTCGTGGTGACTTTCGATGTTAAAACCTGAATGAACATTCAAGAATCCACAAATTTAATTATAACATGGTTTTTCATGTTGATTTTCAATGAAGTTTGTTTTGTTTTGTAAATACACTGCAGTGGCCATTTATGAGTATTATAACACAGTCCAGCTGTTTTGGTGAAGAAAAATCCCAAACGTCTGGGTAGAACCAGCGGCGCACCGCAAGTCAGCTGGAAGACCTTCCCACTTCGCAAGTCAGCTGGAAGACCTTCCCACATCACAAGTCAGCTGGAAAACCTTCCCACATTAAGTCCTTTGCCCCGAACGACACTCAAACCCATGCGGTGAGAGGCTCAGCAGTCAGAGCAGAATTTGCGACTCTACCTCTAAGCCACGGGTGCCCCGTTGTGAAGAAAAACCCAAGGGAAAGTTCTAGATAGAACCCCCATCCAACAAAAGTTGTTTTGTTTGGTCACCAATTTGCCGAATCAGATTAAATAATGGCAATCCCCCTTTAAAGTTGAATAAGCTGTCAACAGTGAGCAATGACGACAGTATACTGTAAAAGATATATCTTATTTCATAATCTTGTTCTACCTATCAATCAAAAAATATGGGCCTAAAGTGAAATAAATGATGCATTTATTGCTTGACCTTGCTCCTTAAAGATAGCCATACATAAAAGAAAATAGAAACACAAAAAAGAAGAGCTGATACAATTATCTTCATTTCAGAATGTTATCAAATTGTGTCTCCAATATATATATTAAAAAAAGCTTTATGATTAGAAGACAAGTTCCAGTAAGATTTATAAACATTTTCTTTTAAAAGCGTTGGTATAAGAATTGCCTATTTAATTTACACTGCATACATGAGTATAGAAACAATTTCAAATGTTCATCGTGGAATTTGATTTCGTTTTTTTTGCAGAACCAAGACAGTGTTAAACCCTTTGCGTGTAACACGAGATGAAAAACATGGTTAGATGATGTCAAAGGCTGCAATTAACATGTCGCAACTTCTTGTTATCCCAGAATTCAGTTGGGGGAACATGTGACCGACCAACAATGAACGACTAGACGTTAGACGAAGATAACAGCAGCAGAAACATGAGAGGAGTGTGAACATATAGCATGGTCAACCTGTCGATTGTAATTTTTTCACTTATATTTTTCCCTTCAAGAAAATAAAGACTAGTTAAAAAAACTTGAAAATAGAGCTAGATTCTGCTATTGAAAAACATACCCCTATTTTTTGTTGTTACGTTAAAAAAAAAAGAAATCTTTAATATTTTTTAACCTTTCTATATTACATTTGATCAGGAAAAGCCAGTCATTAGATGACTTTTAACTTTGATAAAAGGAGAAGAATACTAAAATATGCTGAAATTGGCTGCAAGCCAGCTGATTTGTTTATTTCCTTGAAAGATTCCTCAAATGAGGAATTAATTCGTTTGTTTTCGTGACACAATTATGGTCATGGTGGCAACCAGCTAATTACTGGTGGAGGAAGACCCAAGACTTCTGCCTGGGTAGAACCACCAGCTCACTGTATGTAAGCTGGAAAACCAACAAATGGGTCTCAAACTCCCACTGGTAAGAGACTGCGGGATTATAAGCAAAGAATTTAACCAATTAGTTACCAGTGTCCCCTATCTGCTTGTAAAAACATAGAGGAATCTTGTACAGGTATAGCTAGTGAAGTTGGAACCATGTGGAAAAGTCAAAATTTGTTTCAAACTGACCATGGATGTGAATCAAAATAAACATTCCCTGAAATCAACAGTCTCAAGTCGCAGGAACCATGAAGGGGGCTGTCTATGAACAGGTGGAAACCAGTCTATTGCCCTTAGCTGCTTCTTATATTAAATATCCAAACTAAATTTCTTAAAGTTATTATCAGACAACTGTTAGCATATGCAATGAGACTTATCACTAGAAACAGTAGAGATCCTTATCAGTTGTGATGGTTGATCTGAATCAACACCATTTGCCTCGCAGATTCTTGCAAAGCAGGCTAGTGTTTGAGTAAGGTGATAATATGAAAAAGTGGCAGGTATAGAGACTATAGGGAGATCTGGTGGGTGGGGTAACTAGGCAGAGGAGATTATCTTAGTTACCATGGTGATAAGATCAATGTCATGTCTAAGTGGTTCCAAATCATCCTTGACTCCTGGGGTGGAGGAGGAAATAAGTGACTACTCAATAAAAACAGCTTCAGCAATAAATCTAAACACTACTTGTAATAACCCCAAACTGTTGAGGCAGTTCTTAATTGGTCTCAAAACATTTCATGTCTAAAATTTTAACTCTTGCCAAACATTGGCCACTTAAGAGATGATGTTCACTTATATTTCAGCTCTCAGACCAATAAGCATAAAAAGACAAAGGTTCAGTCAATAGTGTAGATCCAGATCAGCCAGTTTCCTCCTGAATTCTGCCATGCCTGAATCTGACACTGAGTCGATAGCAAAATGTTTTGTAATTGCTGCAAGGTAGTTGTTTGCTAATAACATTAAATTTTGAACTTCTCACAAGATATAATAAATATAGCTATATAAATATGGTTTAGAGGTCTATATAGAAAGGTAGTCTAATATACAGGTAGTTGTAGTCTTAAGAATTAACCCTTACATAAATTCAACCTTAAGCAATGAGTCACAAGGACTAGGGCATAAAAATCCTACCATGTTTGTGTATTAAAACACAAGTGGCAGGGTAAGGTGTAAAGTAAATTGCTGATAAGCATGCCTGATTTCACCCTTCATCAAATCTTGACCACTAGATAAAAGCACTATAACAAGTTGTCCTTACTATCTACTCTCTGATCCCTATCTGGGATGATTAAGATAATGGATGATCCCTTACCATCCATCCAGAAGCTAGAGGTAGTGGTGATCAGTTAATTGCCCATTCTAATTAAGATAGAGATCTGGCATTAGCCACAATCAATGTCCCCTGTATGGTCGAAGACTGACCAACATGGATGATAACACCGAGATAAACAGTCCCTGATCCTAAATGTAGATGACCAAAGATGTCCAGAGATGTCAATATGACTATAAGTCACTACTTATTTTTTTTGGCATCAGAAATCTTGATCCATCAGAAATCTTGATCAAGTATCCCCAGGTCATCAGGTATAGACTGGTAGACTAAAGGGTTAAATCAAGGCACCTAACTGATGGAGAATAATTGAGAATCAGTCTGGGAGAATTATTTATTTTACACCATTTAACACAGAACCAGACTAAAATCAATCAACCAGTTGGTAATGTAATTGTTTTGTTGGTTTTGTAAAAAAAAAACTTGAATAAATGCTTACATGTATTTTTTTTTACATTTCTTACGTCTCTGAACTGTATTGAATGTGCAAAATATACAGATCTACTGGGGCTTCAAATACTCCTTCCAATGAGGAAAAACAGCAGACTCAGCAGTTGGATATTCCAGAAGAGAAATCACAAACAATAAATTTCAGACCAAACTAGCATTATCTGTACATGTAAGTAGATAAATCAGTCTAATATATTCACTGTACTCTGACACAGTCCATCAATAAACTGTAGTAAACAGTTTCTTGATATAAAATAGATCTACAAACCAACAATTTTCAAATAAACATTCCATTTATACCAAGCAATATATGCTATTAAATATCCTCCTAAAATTTCAAAATATTCTTTTGATTGTCCCCTTGTTCTAATCGGCCCCCAATGCAGTGTGATAAATGTTTAACAATTCTGACAGAATAGCGAGAAAATGTTGAAAAAAAATATTTTTGATTTATTTCTCATCCAATGGAAAATATCTGAAAAGTAATTAATTTTGCTTTAGAAATAATAACACAAAGAACTTTAATCAAATGAGGTAATCTGTTCAAGACTCTGGTAATCAATCATGCTGTAGACATTGATTAAAGAAAAGGTCAGTAAAGGTCAAGCAAGTATAGGTGGAGCTTCGAAACAGATATATCCGGTAAACCTTATATTAAATAAAAAACATCATGTGCATGTGGAATTAAGTTATAAACTGATGCAAGTTTAGAAAATTGACATAATATGGATATTATATTTGTTAAGAGGTTTTCTTAATTCACTGTTTAAGGGAAAAAATGTGGCTGTAATTTAAGTTTGGTAGTTCAAAATTTGTTATTAAATTACATAATCAAAGATTAGGTCAATGTATTTTTCTTATTGGTTAAATTGTACTTATTATGAACAGATAGATTTAGCAGTATATCAGTGCATAACGTTCTGTGCTAGAACAAAGTTCTGTGCTAGAACAAAGAAGCAGTTGAGTGTACAGAAGCTACCAGTATATGCAATGTTAATGGCAAAGATAAAAATTACTGATGTCATCAAATTAATGAGATTATGATTTTCATTGTACTCTGTGATCATCTTTACAAAGAAACCATTCTTTCTATGATGTGTAAGGGTTAATGAGGACATGTATTGTGTGCCAGAATTTTCAGAACACCATCTCCAGCTGATTCTATAAACAAGCATACCCTGGAGCAGTCTGGTTCCAAACCAACAGACATGCACCAGCTGGGTGTGGTAATGTTCTCTGACATCTGTAACCCAGTCTGGAACTCTTCTCACAATAACATTATTATCTCCAAACCAGAAGAGTTTTCTGCTTATGTAGTTTTCTTTTCTTGAAGAACAAAGCACAAACACTTAGAAAAAAAATATGTGTACATGTATTCATAGCAGAGAATTTGTAAATATGTTAAAAGAATTGTTCTTTATTTTGCAATCTACCAAACAAATCATAGGTTAATATTGTTATTGGGCTTCAGTAAAGAGTATTATATGATGCTTTCAACATTATTTATTTGTGATGGGAGTGTAAAATCTATTTTGGCACAATCTGTCATTTAAGGTATAACTGAATTATTAAAACATCTTTTTTTCATCAAGAAATCAATTAAGCCAAATGATGTAATTAAGTCACTTTATAAGTGACACAACTAAAGTCATTTCTAAGTCAAATGTGGTTTAAAATACAAACTAATATTCTGTCCCTTCTACTTTGTTTACAGAGTAGATTAGGAATGTATGTGTTGTCGGGTCAAGCCAATCTTGGCTTATCAACAACTGCCTGCCGAGGTAACTTGTTTATAAATAAAAGGCCTAAAATTTATCTGACATGTTTACAAACAAATGGTCAGTATCCTTTGATTAGATATAGGTTACAGAAAGGTTTCAGTGACAAGTGGTAGGTGACCTGACAGATGTGCTTGATTTGCTTCAAAGATTATGTTAACTAACATGATGCGTTGAAACTCAGTATGCCTCCAGAGCTTCCTACAAGGTGTAAATATTGATAGGTAGCTGTAGCATTTCTCTGTGATTTAAATTCAAATAACAATTTCTTGATACCTCGAACCAAATTCTTCTATAATAGCAATAATGGATTTTTATAAAAGCTCACACTTGAAAAAGATCTTAAATTATTAACACTGCTAAGGGTGAAAATAATTTTAATACTGGATAGCCAAGATAACACTTAAAACCCATTTTGGAACAGTTTTATTCAAACAAATCTTCTAACTCTGGAAGAACTGGTGAGCTCATAATTAGGGTGTGCTTTATTGGATCTGAACTTAGGTGTAGAAGTGAAGGGAGGTCAGGTTTCTATTATTCTTAAAGTAATGTCATGTTTCTATCAATGTCTCTCAACGATTAATTTCTGGGAGGGAACCCAATAAAAACACAGGAGACTGTCAAAACATGCTGGCATTACAGGCATTTACAACATCCCCACCTCCCACTTGTCCTGTCTGTTCAACCTGTCTTTATGACCAGGCCCCACAGTCATTAAACTTATTTATAGACAAGTTTTAGCAGCAAAGATAGCACCATACTGTGTCATTGTTTCTACTTCCCATACAGCCCATTTTTATTTGATTTTTTTTTTTTTCTCGGTGATTTTGATTTTTTGGGATGGTGTAAAAATGGAATCCTGGATATTAGAATATGCCTCTAAAAGAAAGCATTTTTAATTTTGTGTTCCATTTGTTCTTCCATTTGCTCTCTTGCACAATTACACAGATAGAGTTACTCACTGCAAGTTGCTTAGTACTAACTTAAATGAGGTTCCAAGGTATGATGAAAATCTGTAGAATTTTCAATTGTGTCACAATACTGCACAAAAGGTTAACAGAGAAGATCATCAAGAATTCTTCTAACAGCCATTTTTGTTGGCATGGTTTTCAGTACTGAACTTAAGGAAATACAATTATTTTGGAATATGCCAAAGTTATTTATCTTGAACAACAAATATGTTATAGAAAACCTACCAATTTGCAATGCTTGAAAGCAAGGGTACAAAAACTCAGCGGAACATACATTTAAATCCTCTACTAGCCAAAATCTGTCATAAAGTTACAAGAAAAACTTTAAATGCCATGGTATTCCAGACAGCAAGCAAACCCATCAAAAGAAGAAAAAGTAAAGACTAAAGTGTGAAAAACAACAAGCAAAATAAGGGTCAATGACTTCTGATTATATTTTCCTAACTCCAGCTATTGAAACTCTTCAACCCTCCCACAATCATTCCCCAATTCTGCCTCCCTTACTTCCAACCAAACCATATGGCTTGGACTGAGAAAACCAACTTCCTGCATAATTCAGGCTGCATCATAGTAAACGACACTTGCCAGTCATAATTAACACCTTATTGTGGAACTTGCCTGGGAATGAATGCCATGGCAGATCTCTCTGACACCTGAACCCTCCGCAGCCATTCACCTGTGCTTAATTGGCCCATTAACAGGTGCTTGCATGATTGACAGGCCATCAAAGATGACTGACAACTCCAGAGGGATTCGGGTGACACAGTGCTGTCCCTTATTTCATGTGAGACATGATGGCTATCACAGTAAAGGCAATACTTGAAGCAATGTTTTTTATCTACTATAACACAGTTCTGTCCCTTGAATCAAGGCAGCATTCTAAGTACAATTCATCCTTAGTTTATATGCACCACTTTTATTGCATTAGGTTAAAATTTATGCATTAAATAGCTAGCTTGATGTTGCTAATATGAAAAGCCAACAAAAATTAAGGATCTAGAAAATATCCATTTATACAATGATCTTCGACACTGCTTAGCGTCCCAATTCCTGTTTAGTACAAAGAATTGATTCTAAGCCTAGTCTCTTTAGGGACTCTAATCTTTCTTTACGAGCTCTTGTAATATCAATTCATGAAAATGCTGATTTTTTTTATTTTCTATTATTTTTATATTGCATTTTTATTCATAAAGCTAAGATGGAGAAACTCTTTTTTTCCTACGATCAATTTGGTTTCAGAAATTTTAACCCCAGAATATGAATTAAGAATGGTTATATTGTTGGGGCAAACAATTTGATAGGAGTTATATTTTGCATATTATCTGAACGTAGTCATTGTTATGGCCAATTTTGCAATTTTATTTCATCTTATTCGACCAAAACTGTCTCCATTTTATGATGTATATTCTGACTTATTTCCCATATTATTGCTGTTCATTTGGAAGATACACTGCCAAAACCAATGAACGGAGAATATTTCAGTCGTCCAATTTGCATATTTACGACTGTCGGTTCAAAAGGCCTACCACTAAACGCAAACACAAAGTCTTAATAAAGTCATGTAGCTACAGAACCCAACAACTTGACTACAAATCAGAGATCTTTTGAGAACATGTTTTCTTTATAACAGTCAAACATTTAATCAAAATTGGCAACCCATCTAAGTCTAGATTAATTCTGACCTTTATTCAATTAGAACTGCAGTCTCACCAAGGGATGTGATAAAAAAAAAATAGTATAAAAAGACAAACTTATTATTAATTTTTCATTTCTCTACATCTTTATCTCTCTTACTGTTATTAAAGTTAATGACCTGCTGTTAACATAGACCATAGAACTATAGAATTAACAAGTTTAAACTTATAAAAAATACCCAAGCATTATATACAAATTTATGCAATATTATATGTTCCAAGAATGCTAATGAGAACATCTTTTATCAGAGAGCTTCTATTCCAAAAGAAGAAGGCTTTTTTGAGGCACTTTTAAGCAATTCTGAAAATTCAAAAAAATGACAAAAGACAGCCTCATTACATATATAGACATAGTAAAATTTATGATTTGTCAATTTTAAAACACCATCCCATCAGAAAAAGGACTTTTTGCAAAATAAGATATTGCAGATAAGCAAGTATTGAAAAAAAAACACCCTCATTAAAAATACACCCACAAGCAAGCTTTTGGTCAATAGTTAATCTAAGTGAGTCAGAAGCTTGAAAGGAAGGTCAATAGAAGTCACTAAGACGCTTGCTTTAATTACGATAAAAAGCCCCAGTCCAGTTCTTGGACCTTGGCCTGCTTCACACAAATTGTTAAAGCTTAGGTAAACAGTGTTGATCTAGTTCTGCAAGCTCCTGCAAGGAGCCATCTGATCAGAGTCTGCATTTTGTTTCTGCAGTCTTGAGCTGCAAGTCTCAAGTTTGATCTGCGGTTAGTATTTAGTAAGAAACTATTCACATGGGGTCGATTAACAAATTAAGCAGATCAAGGACAATGTGCTAGCATAGCGTAGATCCAAGTCTGGTGCTGGACAAAAACTAATAACATGAATGCCATTCTCCCAATATATTCGTTTGGAGGTGCTTGATTTATCCGACGTCCATGTAACTTAAGTATATTTTATACAAAGCATCTATACGACCCTGGATCAATAAGACAATTTCGCAGATCTGCTGTGATTCACACGTCCCGCTAACAATGATCACTCATTTTGTCAGATATCTTTTTTTTTGTTTTTAAAGCCACAACCAAGACAAAAAAGAAATTAACCCCCAAACAGCATCCCTTACCCATCACTTGGTACATCTAGAGGGAAATAATTCATAGGATGTTGTGGTATTTGGTTTTTTTCGTTGTAAATAATCAGACCATATCAGTGTATATGAACCAGGACCATTGGTAGACAGTCTGAACATGACTGTTAAAGAAGTCGTAAAATCACAGGAAATACTGGAGATAATGTCGCTAAAAGGTTTGTTCATCTTGAGAAGTTTGGGGAGGAAAAGCAGAAAATTGGATTAACAGAAAATGATTCTCCTCTTGGAGGCTTCTTGCAGGCTGTCTTATATCTTGTCATTATATTGATTGGGGAAGAAGTAACACCGATACAAGAAATAACTGAAGCATTGCTTAAGTTTTGCTGCTGAAGCATTGTTTGAGGCTGATTAAGGCATAATTTACTAAAGCCATGAATATGTTTGTATTTCAGTTATCTGGAGACGGCGTCCACTTGAAGCAGATATAGTGCTGCCTTCACTGTGTATAGCATGCCGTGAACACCAGGCATGATACCACACCCAGTCATATTATCCTGACACCGGGCCAACCAGTCGTGGAACTACCCTTATATTTGCTTGAGTGTTAGCTAGGGAGCTATACCACTACCATTTTTAACAACTTTGGTATGTCGCTAACCAGAATCAAACCGGGGGCCTCCCGTACCTGGAGCAGACGGTTTACAAATGGTCAACAATCATCACCTTCACAAAAGATGTATTTTAGGGAAGAAATCGCTTACATTTTGATGATTCTATCAGCATTACAATAACACCTGTACAAAATATCTTATACATTTACTTCAGAACAATCTCTGAGCAGTATACTGTGAAATGATAAGTAAAGTCAGAGAGAATTTGAAGATCTTTTTTTTTTCAACCTAAAACCTAATTTTTTCCTCTCTTCTATTCCCTTAAAAAATGGAATGACATCTGATGAAATCCATCTCCGAGGGCAAAAGCCTTGAAGAGTTACCATGGAAACCTTCATACATGATTATACATACAATATGTCCAATTAAGTAAGCTTTTATCACAGTTTTGGATTAAATTAGAACTTAATTCCACAGCCGTGCTAGCATTAGCATCAGTATAAGGCACGGCTAAAACCATCCCCAGGGTCTGCGTTACATTCTCTTCGGGCTTATTACTTCCGTAACCAGCTTTATTTAATGGACAGACATATTCTTCTCTCTCACATGGCAAAAAAGTGCCTGCTGGCTAAAGAAAACTTGTCGCTAACAAGACAAAACTCAATGACCACTAAATTACCCCACATTATGACTAACTAAAACAATTTTTCTCACTTGCAAAACGACATGAAAATGGCATTCCTATAAGAGATCCACCAAAAAGACCAAGTACATTAAAAATGGCAGAAGAAATTATTTTCTGTAGACTACTTGAGGGATTTTTAGTACAAGTTGAATCTAGTATATTACCTCAAATACATTATAGTTTAAATTACACTTAGCCCAAATGTACTAAGCTACTGTAATTTTCAGAGACTGAAACCAAACAAACTCTGCTGTAATGGTTATATCTGAAAATGACTAGAATTAACTGGGAAAACAATGCTATCAGCCAGAAGAAGAATGCTTATAACCCTGAACATGCTGGAAACACCATTAGGGTGGGGTATGCAAATGTAATCACCAAAAAAGGATTCAAGATCTGAAAAACATACTTGGAGATTGACCCCTTATTTAGTAAATGGACATATCTTAATAAAAATACCAAAAGATAGTTGTGCTATTGTTCAAGTTAACCAGTTAGTGTTAAAATAGGTTAACTGGTTACATATTTCGTAACCTTTGCCATCCTTAGTTATATGACATACACAATATCATCTGCATATGTGTAAACATTATGTCTTATGTACACATGTCAACACATATAAGCCATTTAAATACATGTGTAATCACAATGTGTAATACAGACATGTGTGTAAATACAATGTCATATACACACAAGTAAACACAATTTAAGTGATAAATATTGTGTGGAACAAAATATACGTCATATACACACAAGTGTTAACACATTATTTTTTTTACATCTCTAGTTTCTGAGTGTCCTTAACAACCCTTGGAAGTTTCTATATTCCCTGAGGAAAGACACGACTTAATTATGGAAGAACAATTCTGTCAGCTTAATTTGTTAAGAAACAAAAATTGAGCAATTTCTTTCAGGGTCCTTTTTTTTTTATATTTCCAGACATTATCGATCTCCATCTTCCTTGCATATTCTGAAAGGCGTGTGGATATGGGTGTGAAGGAAGGTACGGTGAATGGATTATGAGAACAGGCTTAGGAAGACAGCAGACATACTATTTCAAATTAAATTAATTTAAACATTGTTTTTGGTTTATAATGGTTTAATACTTTTCTTTTTTCACCTCTCTTTTATTATAAATTCTATTCCTAGAAAATCTGGAACTTAATCATGATGGCTTTCTGTTCTTACACCTTGGCAACCCTTAAGTTCGAAAACCGCATAACATACGTGATTCATATTCACTGGTGCATAGCTGTTTCCTCTGTAAAAGAATGCCCTAGAATGCATGTTATGATAACAGACCTACACGAAATTACTCTCAAATCCAACCAGTCTTAGAAAGCATGCAAGCTTAGGAAACCAATACCTATTTGGTTGAAATAAAATGCATTACAACAAAATTTACTAAAAATTTTATATCAAACATATGCTTGTGACAAAAACCATACCCTGGGCTGTCAGAGTGGCAATAAATCGTGGGAATATGAAATAATTTACAACAGCTTGAATATCAAAATTGCTATTTCATTGTGAGTTATCATCATAAATCATTTTGATAAAACCTATCACACCCCTTTTCAATTTCAGAAAAAGAATAAAAAATTCAAAGCAAATAAGAACACACCTACAAACAATAAACCAAGCAGTGTACATTTACTTCTCTTTTGCCTCTAGTCAGACCAGATTTAGCTCTTAGCTGGCTAAATATATAGGTTGATAGGACTTAGGCAAAAAGTCAAAGTTGAAAAACCTTTGTGACTCTGGTGGGATTGGTCAGTTCTTAGTTTTTCATCACTTATGAAAGTCTCCAGATGATCATGTGTTACACCTCAGCCCATCACCGCCTTTGTTCGAGTGCCATGTCGGAGGTTTTTCAGCCAGCCTGTGGTGCACCATTGCCTCTTCCCAGAAGTAAGACTGGAGACTTCCTTGATTAATAATTGGCTGGACTATGCCAACATGACCATAATTCTAACAGTGTGATTAACATTTTTTTTTTAATGACCATGGCACCAGACATGACAGACTATTAATAACTCAGACTATTTCTGGGTAATCCTTTCTACAAGGGTGCCTAGACATATTGCTAGAGACTCAGCAATAAATAGTGCGGATCCTGATCAGAAACCCCTCTGATAAGGATCTACATTACTCGCAGGTTTTGAGGCTATGTGTAAGGTTTTGAGGCTATGTGTAAGGTTTTGAGGCTATGTGTAAGGCAAAGGCAAATATTGAAGCTCTAGATCAGCCAGCTCTTGATTTTGTTATTCTTTATTTTATTTTAAATTTTTGTTACATCATACCAAGACAATAATGTTCATATTGGCAACATCCAGCTTATTCTTGGTGGAGAAAGACCGCTGACTTATGCCTGGGTAGAACCATCTGTGCACCGCAGGTTAGCTGGAAAACCCACATGAAAGTCCAGCCCTGACCCCGACTCGAACCCCCACAGTAAGTGGTTGAGGAGTTACTAATCAGGATTTGCACTATCTGCTGCTTACTAATAATGTAACACAGACGACACTACCTAAAACACTTTGGCATGAAGGGTTCCAATATAAATAATTAAATAAAAAAAAAAAAAAGAGAAAAAATGGTGATACAATGTCACTAGCCTACTAAGCTGAAGAGAATGGGCGAAAATCTTGACAAAATTTATGCGATGATTCTTGCACAGATATCTGCGAAATCAAATAAAACCACTGTTTCCCAGTCGTGCTTCGCACAATTCAAATTTTCTGTCCACTAAATTATTCAGGACAACATAA
The DNA here is from genome assembly GCA_007844125.1 of Sinonovacula constricta. Taxonomy (NCBI): domain Eukaryota; kingdom Metazoa; phylum Mollusca; class Bivalvia; order Cardiida; family Solecurtidae; genus Sinonovacula; species Sinonovacula constricta. The sequence goes on from CM017564.1 coordinate 59,573,301, forward strand.
AGGCTAAAGACTACAGCAAGTGCAGTTTCGACCAGCATTATCAGAGCTATTATTTTATTTCGAAATCTCCAAAAATTCTTTTAAAAAAAGAAGAAGAAAAAAGAGAGAACAAAAAAAAAAAAGCTAGACAAAAGATCAAATTAAAGCTATCTCTGAATTTTCCTTTTACATTTTTGGTTTATGACTTAACTGCTAAGAAAATATCTACAACCAGGAGTCAAAGTTATTTTTCCACAAATGATTTATTGTTTATATGGACATAGGAAGACAGATATATGGATACTTCACTCACAGGCTCCAATATCCTTATGAGCTATTCATAACTGACAATTTACTCCGGAATAAATACTAGTTAGAAAGGTTCAGCACGTTCTTTATATTGACTTTCAATATTCACCCCCCTTTTTCTCAATTTTTAGATGAAGACATATCAAAATGATGTTTTTGCAGAAGTAACTTTATGCATAACAGATGGAAATCGGGTTGTTAAACGCCATAAAAAATCTGTATTAAACTTTAATTTGCATTTATTTTGCTTAGATGAGAAAAAAGGCACACAAAAAACAACCCCTGCTAAGTTGAAGCCGTGTTTAATCAAAGTGTATTTGTATCAAAAATAGTTACAAAATTGTATTTTAAAATGAAATATTCTTACAACTGGATTCATAAAAAAACACTGACCAAGACAAACCACTGCAGTGTAAATTTATTTTTAACTCCCAAGGATTTAAATTTCCGTACTGACAATGACTCCTGAATACAATTTTGAAGATGATGTCATTAGTCGCAGTAAGGCTTTTATCTATTTGCACTAAATCCTTCTATTGGACAATACGAATCAATGAACTTCGACAGTCTTCGAAACTATCATCCAATAAGTACATGCCATTGACACTTGTAAAATTTGGAGATACAATGACCCAAAACACATTTTACATGCCTGAAATTTGATTTTAGAAACAACAATGTCTTCGTTAATGTTTAGTGTTTGATACTGTACTATAATTGAAGGCAATAATTGAGCAAAATGTCCGCTCTTAAATTTAGTTGCAATGGATCATGATGATCGGACATGTGTTATATGTGATTACTAGTTTGAGGACGATAGTATTCCTAAGCCCATAAATTATGATTAGAATAATAATTAGCCAAAAAATACATTCTGGTACTCTTTGATGTCTTTTATCCAAAAAAACAACAACAAAACAAAAAGATCAAGTTGCTGTTTATTGGTACAGCAGACCTGAGTGTAGTAAATTCTGAAATATTTCCACTACCAGCCCAGTAAAGACAGATATTTTCATAGTAGCTCTCTATTACTTGTATCTTTGGTTGAAGCACATGGCTTCAATAATCTAAAATTTTATTCCCTGTTGGCTGACATGAAAATTGATTTCACACATAGCTTGCAGCCAAACAAATCCTTTACAGCCACTTTGGGGTAACAAATAAATGCCAACACACGAACAGAAGAATCATTAGAAGCCGACCACTGATTGAGTTTGACGGTCCTGGTTTGGTTTGGTTTTTAGATGCATCACACTGAGATATTTTCGACCATATTGGTGATGTCGTTATAATTAGTAGATGGAAATCCCATACAAAAATCTGGGAAGAACCAGCCAGGCAGGTCAACTTGAAAACCTCTCATCATTAAGTTTTTATCGCAACAGGGACATGAACCCTTGGGATTGTTAACCCAAGCAGTGAAGGGCGCCTAAGAGCCATTCTAGACCATGCTGAATGTTTTGATTTTGATATTTTTTTTTATTTATTTATTTATTTCTTTTGGAATGGGGCTGGGGGCTGGGGGGGAGGTGATGAATTATAAAGATGGTTTAAGACAAAATACACTGACAGTTACGTCTTTCATAGTGTTTGTATTTGTTCAATTACAGGGTGTAAAGAGTTAAGCATAAGATAATATCAAGACCTACATTAGACAATACCAACTTTTCAAGACAAATTCATTGTCAAACAAAATGTCATTTTTTATTCGCATGGTAGACAGGAATGGCCGGGATATCAAGATAGGTAAATGTCATGCTGCATCTTCTAAGATGTCTTGCTGTTTGATTTTTAAAGATATGGCAAAACTCACATAAATGGGCACGTGTCACTTACAAAATCCTTAAAATTTCCTTCACTTTCGTTACTGTAGGTACTCATTAGAATCATTCCAATGTGACAGAAATGGAGGGAATATCACGATAAATAAATGTCATGTTGCATCATGCAAGATTGTCTGCTGCTCCAAAGGTATGTCAAATGAGAAAAAGTAGAAATATTTCACTTGTTTAATCATTTACTTGCTGGAAACACCATTAAGGTGTGTTTTATGTTGTTGGGGTAAATGGTGTTTCTACCATTTAAAGGCTGACTCTATTATTATTCTTGAAATATTCTAACAACTCTCCTAAATTTTTCTCCGTATCTCCATACTGAAGACTACACTCATTTGGATCATTCTATTGTGAAAATTGTAATGCAATTTGCAATGATAGAGGAGTTTTCTCATTTGCAAGAAGACTTTAGTTGAACTCAAGGTTCTTGCAAGAATGTGATCAGTTTTGTTACCCAATTTTAACTGAAAAAATAGAACATTATCTTAAAACAAATTACATCGACCTTTATTAAAGGGCAAATTTTCTTGCCAGACGGGAGTTTTAATAATTACTGATGAAGATAAAATGGCTTCTTGGGTTCTGGATTAATTATCCTGCAAGACCATTGCAGCTAATTCCTTTTCCTGGGATAAAATTAACAGCATTTTCTATCCCCCCAACCCCACCCCAAAACATCCTAAATTCAAAATTGATTTGGAGTATCACTTGGGTTTTTATTTTTTCACTTAGAAATTCAATTGATTGGATGAAAACACTGCAGTGGAACTTTTTGTATATGTCAGAAAAGAGATAAAGTACTTTCTCTTTTAACATGTATGTGAGGTAACTTATTCAATGTCTCTCTCCTACCAATTTTGTGGCGAACTTCCACCCCATTCTTCTAAAAACATACACAAAAGAACAGATATACTTTTCCTTATGCGGAAGCCGAGTAGAATATAAAAAAATGTTTGAAAATTTGTTGTTTTTGTTGTTGTTTTTCGTTTTTTGAAATACATCGCAGTGGCCAATTATGATCATTATAGTGACATCCAGCTATTTAGTGAAGGAAGACCCCACACAAATGTCTAGGTAGAACCACCGGCACAGTGCAAGTCAGCTGGAAGTCCTTTTCACATTAAGTCCTTCTACAAGGTCTGAGACTCGAACCCACGCGGTGAGAGGGCAAGCAGTCAGAGGGGTTACACATAGGCGACTCTACCACTACGCCATGGGCACCCCAATAATGTTTAAGAACAAATAAAAAATTACCTCCAATTAATAATCACGCGCCTGTTTTCTGCCACATGGAATCTTAAATATGTACATAAACAGTAAAAGTGAGACTGGGATTTGGAATAAATAAATCATAAAAAAGAACAATTTCCGTACATCACTGTCAGACTTTCCACACTTTCCTCTGTCAGAAATCATTAAAATATTCCACTTCGTTAGCGACTTGATTACCAAGTTGACGCCTTCTTGTAAATGAATAATAGACAAGTGCATAAGCTCCTCAGTTTTGTATCGATCTCACCTCCCTGTTTTCTCCATATCTCCAAACGAGTTAGCCTCCTGACCAAAAATGTCTGAAAATCTGAGGATGCCATGTGACTGGGTACCTGGCTGGGTACCATGGTGTTCAGGGCATGCTATACACAATAAAGACAGTACTATATCTACTTCATGTGTAGTCCATCTTCAGACAACTGAACTAATGATGGTTATAAACATTCGAAAAAGCAGACCAGCAAAAGCATTTTAATTGATCAATCTTGCATGACCTGAAAACCAAATTGACTTCCTTTTATTCAATAGGGCATACATAACAACAAAAACAGACAAAACACAAAATAACCTCCACCAACAGTGAATTGAAGCTATAATGTGTTCTATTTATGGAAATCCAATTTTGGATTGGTATATTCCCCCCACCCCCACCCACCACTTTTTTTTTTTTCCATATGATGTCAGATAAATGCATAACAGACGGTGGCTGTCTATCAATATAACTGAGCCCATCTTGCAGGATATTTGCTACTGATTGAGACAAAGTAGTGTATTTTATGGGCTGAGATAGAGCGAAGAAAACATACGTCCCTTGATCAAGTTTTTCCTGCATCTCTGTGAAAAACCTCCCATCATCCATATTGTTCCTCTTTCTTTAGTATGTGACTCCATTTGGTTTGATTAAAGCTACATCACTTGGACACAATAAGGCTAATATTGGCATCTTCCAGCTATGGCTGGTGTGAAGAGATACCAAGCAGATGTTTGGATACAACTAACTGTGCACAAGAGCTCAGCTGAAAGACCTCTCCACAATCAAATTCTTGCCCTGACCTGGCCTCAAATCCAAGTGAGCAGCAAAGATTTCTTACAGTTGAAACAGCAGAGGAATTATGTAATAAAATACCCATAGCGAAAGTTTGTTTATTTGTTTATAGGGTTTATTGTCCCAACAACAGTATTTTAGCTATCTGGAGACTAGTGTCCACATGAAGCAGAGTGCTGCCTTCACTGTGTGTAGCCTGCCATGAACACCTGGCATGATACCACACCCAGTCACATTATCCTGACACATTAAACAGTCATGGAACTACCCTTATGTTTGCTTGAGCATTAGCAAGGGTGCTATACCATTACTATTTTTAATGACTTTGGAATGTCCCGGGGTCGAACCAAGGCCTCCGTACCTGGGGCTGACACTCTACTGATTGTGCTACCTGGTCAGGTCACATGGAGAAAGAAGAACTGACCAAAACAAATTGGGAGCTTCACATCCCATCCTTTTCTATCTGGTAACAACTCCTAAATGGATAGGCAGAAGAAAAGAAACACCAAAAGAAGGGCATAAGATAACCAAATAGGCTTGGACATTAAATCTGTTAGCTAGGAATGAACAATCTTCGGAAAAAAAAAAAAATCTTCTTTGTTGCGAGAAAAAAGTCATTGAGGTCAGGCATGGCTTTGTGAGATAATATAAGGCGATTATAACGGCGATGATAGGGAAACCCAATCAGAGGCTACAAGAAATCAATCAAAGCTTGGCTCTGCCAGCTATAAATATTGATACACGGCCATCTTGGATTGGAGGCATGGCTGCATAGAGGCATGTCCATCATTGGACAGTCGAATTTAGACATCGAACAAAAGTAAATATAAGAAGACAATAACTATTGTACAGGTTTTGTCAGCAATCATGTAAACTTTCATGCATTCAGATGTCAAAGAAAAAATATGCTACGACACTGAAAGTTAGATCACTAATTATTTGAAATGTCAAGACATGGGAATACAGGTTTACTGGGCAATGCCAAGTGCATTTGAACAGAGAAGAGATAAGTAAAATAGGATTGAATTGTGAATTTGAAATCAAGCTGGCCACAAAAAACTGCTAACAGTTAAAATAATGCATACAGTATTACAAAATGATATCTAGGTAAAGCAAGGGTAACATATACATGTACATGTATTCACAATAAAGAAAAAGCAAAATAAAGAAATATATAACCTTTAAAAAACACATCATGTTCAATTCATTTTTCAAAAGCTATTAAAGCAGACTATCCCCTTATAAGAACTAAGATTTTTTATTATGCACAACAGGAATATAAAAATACACCTCAGAGACAGTTCAAAATTTCAAAATGTAACTTGCTTCTTAAATTAACTGACCTTGATCTTTGAAAATAACATTTCAAAATATAAATTGACTTTTACTGACCTTTATATTTAAAGATAAGACCTTAGAACCGTGATATATTGCCAACCTAACTCAATATAAAATATCAATTCTATAAAAACTAATTTATTTACCCCACCCACATGTTTTGTATAGGGTTGCTAAGCAATAACTAAACTCTGCCAAAGAATTTCATGTTCACCCATTTAAAACACATTTTCACTTGCGTCTATTCAAATTGACAACGCTTGTTTACAATCATCCAATCTTGATTAATTTCAATAAAAAAACAACAACTTCAGGCAAGGACATTGGAAATTTTTCTCATACACAGAAAATACTAAAGTTCTTTAAGAAATAGTTATCAACCATTTTCTCTATAAATGCACATACGTAAACATTTCCTTTTGAATTCATTTATTTCAGAACTTTATCGCTTGAACTATGAATGCAGTTAGTTTTCATTCATCTCAATAAAACAAATTAAGCAGAAGAAGTGTCGCTATCTAAATACCATTACTGAACACCAATTGGGTTTACTCTTCCTTTCAATTTCAAGTACTTTTAATATATGAATAACATTCAAATTGATAGCTCAATCCATTTTGGACTTTATCCTAACAAGCAGTATCTAAACATTAATCGATGACATTTACTGAATCAAAGAAATAAAAATAGAACCACAACAAATCAAATCAACCACTTGGAAACTAATACATACTTTTCAATACGTTTATCACAGCAATCCACTCCCCCAACCCAACCCCATCACACCCCCCCCCCCCCCCCACCACCCTGCATATAAAATTGTACTCTTATATTTATTCATGCTTGAGCAATGGCATTGAAAAAATTGGCCAGAATTTTCAATCACTTTTCAACAATCACACAGGAAATGATACACAAGACAAGAAAGGGAAAGCTTTTAAGTCTGGCATGGATCATCTCTGGATCATTACGGTGTAAATCTCGACCAATTATCTGGCTGTGAATCTCATCTGATGCCTAGAACTCTCCTGACACAGAAACCATATCAATGGCCATCGATTAGGGACTGATTTAATTAAAAAAATATCCTGTTCTAATCAACGGTAAAAATGCTTCAATCAATCATAACACTGATGACAAAAGCGTCCCTTATTTCATGGATGCCTTATATTCAGTCATGTGCTGGTAAATTACCTGATTCGTCATAAAGGTGTTTAACAATACAGTAAGTAAAGAGTTTTTGGAAGTTTTGTAGGAATTTTTGCATGTTTCTGTAAGTGGAGGTGTTATGCATCAAGTGTATGTTAATGTATTGGATGAAATTCTTAATCGTAATTATAGTAACAATCTTTATTAACAAAAAGAAATTCTTAAGTTATTTACCTAAAACACAAAGATGACTGGGATTTACACTATTTTATTTATTTTTTATTTATTTTTTTTTTCAAGTACCTAACATCATGGGTATAATTTATCTACCAGATTTTGTCAAAAATACCTGCATTCTTATCTCTACAAGACATATCTTTGTTTTATCTTTCACTAAGCACAAACCTACTACGTTCACACCTTTCTTAAACTTAAATTCTCCATTATCCACAATAATACCATTAACCACAATTTCGATAAAGAAAAAAAAAATCCTCTTCACCGATCATTAATACCCAATACCAACTTTTCCCTATGAAACCAAACCCATCAAATAGAATACCAAATAATTGAACAATTGGGCAACTGAACTTGATATTACACAAATAACACATAAATGGTTGCGATTAATTTTTTTCTGCCACACTTAAGTGGGAAGAACCTGATCTGGATAAACCAAGCTAATAGTCCCTACACTGGCATCGCTTGAGCTTCTTCTTTTAATTGTAGCTGCAATTAGAAACAAACAAACCTAGCGAAAAATACAGATAAAAAAATGTAATAAGAGTGGGGATGGAAACGTAAAACCCATCAAGAAATCGTTGATCTGTGGACACAGCAGGAATATGGCCTGAGCTGCTTCTGTTAAACAGATTAAACGCGATAACTGGGAGTCTCACAGTTAGTGAGAGCTTCTCTGAATATTTTTTTATTTTTTTATTGGTGCTTTCCCTCCTTCCACTTCCCTGTTTAGTGACCCCTTAAATCTTCCACTTATTGCACTAAATTATATGGACATGCCATCATGTAAAAAGCCTCAATATAAGATTTTACATACATCAACACAAAGAAGATGATCTTACAGTAGTTGGTTTTACCTCAAATAAAGTTATGTGGTTAACAAGCCAAATACAAAAGAATCAAAGACTAGACAGCTATGTTTTAGAGGTAGAAAAATGCAAAGAGAGCAGACTCAAAATAAGATAAATTGGTAAAATATTGCAAGCAATTAATCAAACTTATTGCAAGCCAGTTATTCAAACTTATTGTTGCCAATTAATCAAACTTGTTGCAGGCCAATTACTCAAATATTAATCTCACCTGAACTTTTTAATCAGTTCTTTACTCAGCAATGGTACTAAAATTAACTCCCTTTTAAACATTTCAAGAACATCTACATTTCTTAACTGACACAGAAGCAATCTTCCAGACCTTAAAATACATGGAATTGTTAATTGATAACTAATGATTCTACCCAGGGAATAATTAGAACTGATGTTCTGCACTACATCACTCCCAAGATGGCAGCCAGTTTTAGCCCAGTTTAATCCTCCCTAGCCTATATGGAGCCATGGATTTGGGTACAGTTGTATAATTAACCTGGTAAATATCAACCCTCATATATTATTTCCCACACTGTAAGATTTAACCTGACTGAGCAGGTATTAAAATATTCCTCAAACTTTAAAAAAAATATAAAAAAATGAATAGAAAAAAAAATCCACCAACCAACCCAACCCATCTGGAAAAGTCATAGAAAGCATACAAAAGAATATTAATTGAATTTTTTTCATATCTCTCATTGAACTGAGGCAAGCTTTAGGGCTAGTACCATAAGGATGGGGTTATATATGAATAGGAAAGCATACAGCTTGATCTGTGGACTAGTACATGATCACAGAAGTATCTCACTTCAGGCTATAGTAAGCCTTGTTTATATCAATGATCGTTTTGTACCTAAGTCGTTCTTATAATTCAATGATTCATGGGAAAGATAAATCTTGGTGCTCCTCACAATCATTCGTGCCATAATTATACTTTTTTTAAATTCAGGTTTTCAAAGGATTATGTGCTTTTGCAAAGATATTAAGGAAGGTCCAGCAGTGAGCCATGTACATGGAGGATATTGATAAAAGGTCAGTATTAGTATTAACAGAACTACGAATCAAAGGATTTTCAACCATTCTGGATTTCCCATTTTTTTTCATGTCACTTAAAAGAAAACGATTTTTTTTATCCTCCAATGTGATTCGGATCAATTGATAAAAAAATACATCACATTACTTAATACACACCTGACATGAGTATTTTACTAAAGTTTAAAAATTAAAAAACTCTAGTCTTAATCCAGGTCTTCTATCCAAATGTATGATTCTCACTATTCTTACAAGTATTTATAAACAGAGCATGCTTCTATTTTTGCTAGACCAATTACTTAAATAACAAGCTGGAAACTATAAAAACAGACTGAATGATGTCATAGGTTCCAAAAATCTCAGACATTTTTAGCCAAAGCAAGCATATTACTTGTCTTTGGGTTGAGCCAGGGAATAATATGCACAATTCTACACCTCTTTCTTGTCGGAAATCATGGTTTTTCCCAGGGATTTCCGTTATCTTACCATCTTGACAGAGTTCTGGCAACTTTTGCAGACAGAGAAGCGGCTTTCCAGTATGCTCTGACACGAACAAAGGTGTTTGTAGATATTTCTAGAGAGTAATAAACGTAATAAATAAACAACAGCAGAAAGCTGTCCACGTCACTCAAACTAGAGAATACAATGTGAAATTAAATTTAATCGCTTTTGTCTGATTCGTTTTGTCACCATTTCTCGTATGTCTAGGGTCTTGTGCAGGGTTCTAGGTATTTAGTATACATGTATTATACTTATATTATGACAGGGTTCCTTATTTTTTAATTACCGGCCGCAATAGCTCAGGTGGTAGAGCATCAGCTTGCAGGATCGGGAAGGTCATGGGTTCTAACCCCAGGCAGGTCAAACCAAAGACTTTAAAGTTGGTTGTAGAGGCTAACCTCCTAACGCTCGGGGCTAAGGGGACAGCATTACGCCTGATTTGTCGGTGTCAGTATAATGGACCGGCCAGGTTCAGTCCCTGGGCACCTCATAAGTGCCCAAGTGCCGGCATATCCCTATCCTTATTCATCATCAGTAAGTTTAGACTACTAACCAACCTACCAGAAACTTTACTTCAACTCAACATAATAACTATCGATAATAAATTCCTCATGTTCTTTCATTTAAAAGAAAAAGTAAACTGGAAATCTCATGGCAATTACACCTTTGAGTTTTCGTTAAGTTTATCAATGAAATTTACTTTCTGGGTATAAGTTTACTTAAAGCAGCATTATGCTAATGATTAGTTTACTTAAATCACCCAAGAAAAGCAATATCATTACCTATCTTGTTCTAGACACATGATCAATAACCTATTTATCGATAAAAGATATATAACTCATTTAACTGATAAAAATATCAGAAAGAAAATACAAATGGTTTAAGTCAATACAATCCACCAACTATGGATGAAAAATTGTATTTGTCCTTGGAGTATAAAACATATTGGATAAGAATTGCCATTTATTAGAATGTCACAGCATGAAGAAAAGAGAGCATTAATTTAGAAAGATCCATGAATGAAAGGTAGTTAACATTACCATTTTGTGCTTCTACCAATCATTAACTGGTTTATAATCACAAACAAAGGATCTTTGAAAAGTGAACACAAGTGAAAGAAACATCTGACTTGAAACAGTTTCGTTTAGTTTTGCCTCTGTAAAATGAACTTTCAAAGGCATTTTGTACATTTTTGACTTTATATGCAATGGAATTAAGCCAAAGATACAAAGGTATATATCTGGTTGAAATAACATTAATTTGTGTTTGTTGGTTTTTTTCCTTCAAACAGCCGATATTCAGACTTTGAAAAAGTAATGGTGAAGACATTTTTATTGTTCCTCAATTTCCTGGGAAAGAAAAAATAAAGCCACAGCTTCCCAATATAAACATGTCAATCTAAACTGTAATCAGTCGACTTCTGCTGAACAGGAAGCGGGGTGGGGTTTGATTGATGCAAAGAAGGTGATAGTGGTGACGGAAAGAATGATGAATGAAAGAAGAGGGGAAGGAATTTAAAGTATGGGTCTCATTTTAATTGATAGAAAGAAATGGACATTAGTCTTGTGGAACGCAAGGTTGAAAAAAAAAGGAAGAAAGTAGATGGAGAACTAAAATGATTGAGAGAAAGGGGAAATGGTGGAAAGAAACTATAATAAATGAAAGAAGAGGAGAAAGAAGACTACATCACTCTCAAAAGCACTTTTTGTTATCTCTTACTTTGCTTTTTAGCATTTACTGTGCATTATGTCAATGGGTAACCAAAAACAAAAAAGCGAGGTGAATAAATCAAAGTCACTTCTTTTTATATATATCTAATAAACAAACACATGACAAACCAAAAACCAAATGTAATCATGTACTTAAGGAGACAAAAATCTGGCACTGGAGAAAATGGAATGCAAGGAATATTGTATTTCACTTAGTAGACCCCCATTCCAATTCGCTATCAAGACTGGAAAATTGAGAAATCCCTAAGAGACCATGATGCTGCGATACCTACAAGCATTATGGGATAAGCTCGAATAGGACTGGGATACAGAACAAAAAAAAATCTTTCGGAAAACTTGATACAAACATACACTAAACAATTTTTCCCTGACAAATGTCAGTCATCCAGCCTTGTGTTATGTAGATGACCAACAAGGACCATTGTCTTAAAACATTCATAACAATGAGGAAACGGACAAAAGGGATAAAGATGCAATTGAGTAATTTTAGGACTAAGGGGAAAGAGAAAAAATGGAGAAACAAGATTTGTGTCAGCTTTAAAGGTGATATCGGACAGTTTTCCTGTAACAATATCTTACCCATTTTCTGGGGAATTTGTGCATTATTGATCAAAACTTACACCTTTTTTAAGTAAATGATATTTATAACGTAATCTCAATTGTAACACAGTACAAATCATGAAATATACCACTTTTAACATCCACGATTTCACCGATCTATAGATAAGAACTACGGGCATTTCAGCTAAAAATAGATATCGACGACAGAGCTGTTTACCATGATGATCATAACACATGATTTCAAAAGTAACCCACAACCTCCCGATCCACAAGCCGACACTCTACCACCTGAACTATTGCGGCCAGTATAACTATTTGATGTGTTGTTTGAGAATTCTATTAATTACCCACTTGCACTAAAAGGGAGTTGAAAAAGAGTCAAAAAAAAAACTTTAAAAAGTTGGAGGGGGAGAAAGGCCATACATAACAACATTCAGCAACAAAATAGAGCAACCTATTCATTTCAAAACCATAACCCATTCTCAGGTTTTAAACTTCCTCAAAAGTGAATTTATTTTCGTAATTCAAACACCATCATTAACGAGCAATCTCGGGATTACGCGAGCCTGATGAAGAATTGATGTGACAACGATGGCCATTACATCAAGGGAAATCATGTAAAGAAATCGAGAGAAAAGGCTCCAAACCGTGAGTGCTCGGAATCAATTTTAAACGATAATGATGAAATATCCACAGCATATTTTATCAATACTTTTAATAATGATGAAACTGCCCATAGTTGTAATTTTCAATGGTTTAATGTTGATCGATATGAGCAATTTCAACAAAATTCACATGGTTTTTCATTTATGAACAACAAGCTCAATACAATCATTCATTTTTTGTTATTTAATTAAAGAATTCAGGAAGGAAAAAAAATCATAGGATACTTAGACTATATTTTATACAGAATACATTTTGTTTGTTGTTGGGTATATCGTCCCACCAGCAGTATTGCAGTTATCTGGAGACGGTGTCCACTTCAAGCAGATATAGTGCTGCCTTCAATGTGTATAGCATGCCGTGTACACCAGGCATGATACCACACCCAGTCACATTATCCTGACACCAGGGCCAACCCATCATGGAACTACCCTTATATTTACTTGACTGTTAGCAAGGGAGCTATACCACTACCATTTATAATGACTTTTGATATGTTGCGGCCCGATATCGAACCTGGGGCCTCTCGTACCTGCAGCCAATGCTCTACCGATTGTGCTACCAGGTGGAGGCTGAATACGTTTTAAAACAACCAATTTCAAATAAAATACAATTTAAACCCTACATTAATATCAGCATCTTCAGAATAACCACTCCTTCATAAAGACCTTTCTAGAGATATTCTTAACAGGATATGAAAATATATCAAGTTAAATATTAATTAAACATATAAGTACATAAAATTTTATCCTATTCAAGTCAAAATGAAGACTCAATTCTTTTTTTTAAAGCAATGAAAAGCTCTAGGTTTTATATTCTATCTTTTCTTTGAAAACTCTTTTTATAAAACACCATTGTATACACAACAGTTAAACTTTTATAACTCAAAAGGAAACTTTCGACATGTATCATGTTAATTTCTTAGTAAGTATCTGATTCACGCATATAACATCATCACCTATCTCAATAGGTTCCAATTTCAAAATCTATCACCTATTGATATGTCTGACCCCACTATAAAGCCGATCTGCGACCTAAGGTATTAAAACTTGAAATTAGCTGCGGTGTGACCTACCACTTTACATAAATTATTTATGGATAATTTACCTCATAAATTATCTATTCACCCACCGATGCTAGATCAACAAATAAGAACCAGTAAATAAAAAATTTGATGACGCATACGCAAGAGAGAGAATGAAAAAAAAAAAGTTCCCTCCAAAACTGGCCAACAAGTTTCAATTTGCATGCACTCCACCCATGTTATTTCCTGTTAAACATTTACTGCACCATCCCCTCTTGATGTATTTGGACTAAAGTTTACACCGGATCAAGTAAAAGCTTGCCTTAATGACCATTAAGACATCTAGACTTTCAAATTTATTTGCCAAATAATTAAATCTCAATGCCGTGTTTAACAAAATTTCCACGTAATCCCAGTTTCAGGTTTCTACTCTGTCCTCACTTAACGGGTGCACAGCATGGTTGATAAATCACCTGCTTTATTTTTACTGCACTTGTGCAAATCTTTGAAATGCATGCCCAATCATTCAATTTCAAGATTCAATAGACATCAATTAAAAAGTTCTATTCCAAAACCAGGATCCATGGTCGGATGTCTTAAATGAGCAAACACAAGATACCTATCTATATAACTTATGATTATTTGGGTTTTTTTTATTACATCTCACCAACACAATTATGATCATATTGGTGATGTCCAGCTAATATTGGTGGAGAAAGACCCCAGACTTATGTCTGGGTAGAACCACCGGACACACCGCAGGTTAGTTAGAAAACCTCCCAACATGCAAGTTCGTACAGGGACTCAAACCCATGCCATGAGGGGTTCAGGAGTTTTTACCTTAAGAGGTCTGAATCTTCAATGATGTGGAATCTCCTTAATAGGATGACACCTTGCAAGCAAGACTGGCATGTAAGAGAATGAAGGAATGAGAGAAAGGCACATGGGGAGAGATAGAGTAAATGGTGTGAGAGAGGGAGTAAGAGAGAAGAAGAAATAGAAAAAAAAGAGTGCAAAAATGAGGAAAGGAAAAGTTACAAGAGGGAAGACTAAGAAAGAGGAGCAAGAAAAAAAGGAAGGGAGAGAAAGAGTTTTGAAAAAAGGGAGAAAATTGGAGTTAAAGAAAGAGACAGATGTATCACATTCTTTCACAGTGGTGGTGTTGAAGCTGTTATTACAACCACGATCAATAGTAGGATTGACCCAATAGGACGAATCTAACCCAGAATCAATCAGGATGTGATCATGCAAAAACAACACAAATCTGATTCCTTACCATGAGAAAAAAAATTACCCTATCTCCAAATAGCCTCAGAGAAAATGAACAAACCAGTTTATTATGCTAGGCTCGATGTAAAAAATGACATTCTGGCATACTTTATATGAAAAAATCAAAGATGGTTACAATTATTGATAGCTGGAAAGCGCAAAAGATCAAAGACAGGATCTTGAATACGAAGGAAAATTGGAGACCATTTGTAAACAAATTATTTCGGATACATAAATGTCATGTGGCAATATCTTTATGGATATTATCTGAAGTCCATATCCAATGAGAGATGCTGGCCAATCAGAGATACTGAGATGGGTCAATACTCTCAGCACACTAGAGGTCCAATAAGATGTCAAAGATTTATATGACACAATATATCCCATAATTCTCATACCTAAGATACAGAAGAGTAGAGCCATAACATGTTTTGGGAAAAGTTTGGACAATTCATTTGAACTCTGATTCACACAAACCAATGCGTTTCCCATGTGGACTGGTTTAATTCATTATACTAAGGCAGGACATTAATGACGAAGAAAATCTCAAAACAGACTGCAAATCTTTGATTTGTTGCCATCTTTAAATAACTAGTATACAGATTTTCATTTAAGCAGAAATAAGCCTAAGAAGGAAAACATGGACAATGTCAGACCAAGATGTACAATTTTGTGTAAGATGACTTTGTGTGTAAGAGGATTGTATGGTTTCTTTAACTGAAGAGCATTTCGAAAGGGGAGATGGGTTGACTAAAGGACCAATGAGAAAGCATATTACATAATTGAAATTAAAGGACCAATGAAAAAGGATGTTACTTACAGCTCCATAGGTAGAGAAGTGTTTCTTAACATCCTCCACAGTAGTCTGTGCAGACAAACCACCAACAAAGATTTTCTTTGTTTTTGTGACCATCTGAAAATAGAAAAAAATATCGAACTAATAAATACATGTACCACAGTAAAACAAAAACAACATTAAGTAATCTTAAAAATAATTATACTGGACAAGATTTTTAAACCAACTCTCCTACATAAAACTATGGACTGAACTTTGGGTGTTTTGTCTTGTTATTTTAACCTTAGCTTGCTTCATTTTGTTAAAAATTCATGCTAAATTCTTAGGATTTTTTGCATTATATATTATATATACTACATGTCAGGGTTGATATTTTTATTATCAGAGACTGAGCAGCAAATAGAGTAGATCTTGATCAGATAGCTTGCAGAAGGAAGTTGGCTGATCTAATCTGGATCTATACAATTTGCCGAAGCCTTATAAATACATGAGTTAACATCACAACCAGGCTGCATCTACAGTTCCAATTGATTTTGCCAAAAAAATTGTTTCTTTTTCTTTTAAATCATGTCCAATATTATTTTCCCCTCTAATATAGCTTCATTTTATCTGTAATCAATACCAATGTTCATTATAAGCAATATTCTGGTCAAACACTGGTCAGCACAACCACTCGGTCCATGTATGCAAATCTAATTAGATCTCTTGAAAACTAAACCATCCATTCAAACATTAAGTGGTGTTCAAATATTCTGGCGCTGCCAACAACCCACCATTAGTCTAGCAAACAACTCTCACAATCTACTCAATGAAACCACATTTAATACCATAGCAACGGATTTGAGGTTAAAGTTACCAGCATGACTACAACCACATCTACGACAATAACAACGATCTAAATTATGTTCATAACTGTCGTTATTTGCAATTGTGATAAAGAAAAAAGAACCTGGAATCATTACTACAGTTCCAACCACACTCTAAAAAGAACCATGCCCTCAACTCTGGGTGAAACTTTTGGTTACAATTATTTTGGTGGTTATTTTTGAAACCCAAGTAACCAACTATTTTGGTGATTAATTTTGAATCCCAAAACCATTATCAATTTGGATAATGTGACTTCTTAACCACTGCAGTTGCCAAGTTACTGATGCAATCACCTCATTTTTTAAGCTAAATAATTGCTGAGCACTATCCTCAAACTACCATCAGCAATACAGCAACCACCAGCACCATTTCAACAACCAGCACCACCATGTCAACCACCACCACCACAATGGCATTTTTATTTTCAATATGGATAAACAATCAATCAGACAACTGCGACCAGAAGAGAGCGGGCATGTGGCCGCCATCATATCACTTCCCAGACCTGAATCCATCTCTCACGATCAGGGATACATCATCAATCAACTACGCAAAGTCGTGGCTAAATTTAGAAAACCCAAGTCAATGCCTGTAGTGGTAAGTTGCTACTAGTGGTAAGTTAAGGCGGTAGCTGGTAGCACAGTCTATTAGATACAGTGAGAACTGGGTTGACAATCAACACTGATAAGCTCAAGCTATGGTCAAGATATATGGTGCTGTTACTGTCACTGAGGTTGTTCTTTATATGAACTGACCCTAGATTTATATTATTTGTTCAATGAAGAGTGTGGTTAGGTGGTTTCGTTTGTTAGTTGGCTTCCACTTTTGGACAAGTTTAATTAAAGAGGACTGCTTTTTGTCAATCTGGTTAAAATTGTGCAAGTATTGTTAAAAAGAGAACTTTATAACAAGGTGGTCATTATAAAGAGGATCCTTTTAAAAATGGTCTTTATTTTGGTTATAACAGAGACAAGTATTTTTAATGATGGTCTTTATATCAGGGAAGACTTGCATAAAAAGGCTACTTCACAAAGTTGTCTTGTAAACATGATTATCTTTATAGCATGGGTATTCATTTATATGACAAAAAATAGTTCCAAATGAAGAAGTAACAACAATGGTTGTAACAGTGCATTACTTTAAAGGTCACTTTATTTCAAAGACCATTCTGACCACAGTTGTCACATACCATAAAGACGACGACCAGAAAGTGACCAGTGGACTGTTACCAGTGCATGTGTAAATCATAATAGAACATCAAAGTTTGACCGACCTGCTTCATCAAACAGACATCTATGGTCAAAAGATGGATGGTTTATGATCCCCAAAGTGACACACAAAGCCCTTGACAATCATCAGAACTCTGTGTAATATAGCCATATCCTATGATTTGTTGTGCCTTCAGTTTTGGTCGGCAAAAATCTAATCCCACTGAGGTACAGTATAGGTTATACTGACATATTTGCAAAGGGATGGACATATTTATGTGGTCATTGATTGTAAAAAAACAACAACACATAGTTTCCAATCAATATTTTCTAAGAATATCACCGATTTAGCAACAATTCAACTTGCAAACATCAGTATGCATCTCCTTAAAGAAGAGCCCACCCTCCCCACCTGCTCGTCATGACAACCAGGTGACTTATAACCTGATGACCCTTCACATAAAAGGTCAGCCTTGAGTGACAATGGTCATGATGAACAATGATGATAATGGGACCCTTAAACTGTCCAAAGCTTACCCCACCCCCATCTCTCTCCCTGACCATTGAATATTCTCTATACACACACAACAGTAATCAAACATATTGCAAGAAAAGTCATTGATGCGAAGCATCAAAGGCAACGCAAAAAGTTGGAGATGTAAACAGATTACAGCAATATGGGAGCAAGTAAGAAAGATACTTTACTTGAAACGTTATGGATTTCATTTGAATTTTTCTGTATACTATAATTTTTCGAGAAAAAACCTGTATATAACTTATAGTCCTGAGACCATAAAATGGTTTAAAACAAAATGAAAAGCAACAACCGACGCTGTTTAGTAGGTTTTCTAAAGATGTTACATATGTAGAAAAAATGCAAAATTATTATAATTAATTATAAAACTAGCACTAGCAGAAAATACACATGGGCACCAGCCTCACATTACACTAAATAAGTATTGTTCAAATAATATTTTTCTTGGACGTAATATGTGTTTTAATTAGTATCTTATTGTTTATTTTCATAGTCAATTTGAAAGTTACACACACAAATAAATATAAAAATAAAAACATAAAATAAAACACTTTTTACTGAATAAGGATCCGTATTGATCAGGTTTAGAAAGTTCGCAAAACAAACTTTCCCCCTTTTTCAAATTTTAGTGACCATTCCATAATATAGGCGTTGCGCTCCAGCGCGTTGACAATAAAAGTCCCAACTGCCATGCATTAGGAAAGATACTCATTGTTCTAAAGTGTTTATTATCAAAACCTGTTTTCAATTATAATTCATATTATTTTATCCTTATGGATTTCTATATTTTTATTCAAATATTGAATTCTTTAACCTTATTATTCTTTCTGTAGGTTAAATCTTATCCTATTTAGTGTTGTATGACCTCTCAAGTGTCAGTGTGCCATAAAACCCAAAACCCAAAATACAACTGTTTGATTAACTAATACGTGCAAAAGTAGATCTAACATGATATATTGCTATGGAGTCAGCAGCAATGTGGGAAGATCCGGATAATTCTGCTTCCAGCATGGAGCTGGCTGATCTGGGAGTAACTTTTTGCCTGATTGTTATCAGCACATTTTTTAACTGGCTAAGAGTCAGTTAGACAAGCAGGTCAGGGGATATTACAGGTATATCCCACCTGTCAAGTAGTGTGGACGGACAATACTACCTCAATCATCGATTCTACAGGTCCTTTGACTCAGACAAAGGTCACATGACAGCCCAGGTGACCAAATCGTGGATGCATCAACACAATCGACACAACTGTGCATGTCCTCTGAATGACAGCTCGTCAATCATACACGGTTATTATCAACATGTTTTATTGGATGCAATTTCACTTCCACGCCTAGTGCATGCCCGATCTGAGGTCGAAAGATAATGGCAAACTGTCACCGCTCACCAAGGGACATGATTTTTGTTATTTTTTCTTCTTTGCCTCTTGATTCTTGCTTTGCAAACAGAGGTTCTGTAATGGGGAGTAAACATATATAAATGCTGCTCAGCATGTTTTAAGAAGGCCTTAAGAAGGTGTAGATTTAGATCCCACTGTCTGATCAGATCTACACTATTTGCGATCAGGTCCCAGTCAGTCTTTCTCGGCACATTTTGATGTTTGATGTAACAGGGACTAATATTAAGTTTATATGAGTTAAAGCTGCAGTAATCATTAAGCAATATTTCACAGAATTATCTTCCTAATTGAACTGCCAGATAAAAAGAAATAGATTTGATTTGGTGTGTCCATTTGTTAAATGATTCAAACAAAACAAATGAAGTTTTTAAAAAAAATAATTATCCCGACAGTCCAATGTCCAACTATGGGGTGCAAATTGATTTTGGTGTGGCAATTTAGTCCAAATTCATAAACCAGGTCTTTACGTTGTAATGAACATTCTTTAACTTTTAACTTGCTAAGCAGAGATTAGTTATGTTTGTTTTTTGTGACATTGCACCAACACAATCATGGTCATATTGACAACGTCTGGATAATTATTGGTGGAGGAAGACTTGGTAGAAGCATCAGTGCACCGCATGTCAGCTAGAAAACCTTCCCACATGAAAGTTCTCATCCCGACCGGGTCTTGAACCCATGAGGTGAGAGGCTGAGAAGTTACAAGTCAGTAACTCTAACCGCTCAGTCAAGGGCGGTCCTCTCTACACAATATGTCATGTTTGTTTGTTTGTTTGTTCATTGGTTTTATCATCCCACCAACAGTATTTCAGTTATCTGGAGACGGTGTCCACTTCAAGCAGATATAGTGCTGCCTTCACTGTGTATAGCATGCCTTGAACACCTGGCATGATACCACACCCAGTCACATTATCCTGACACCGGGCAACCAGTCGTTGAACAATCTCTACTACCTCCCAAGACATTATGCTAACAGCATCATCGTTCTTCTCATTATTTTTGCCAACCATTCCAACAAGTCTAGGTGGAAAAAAAAAACTAGTGTAAACTACAAGCAAACTGTGGCTGACATATCATGGGCTTTCAATGTCAGACAAAAAAGATTGTCGATGACGTTCATTCAAGTACCTGCTAAACCTAATCATCCCATCAAAATAATTTGTCAAATCGTTTCTCCAGGTGAACACATGTCTGATACTGACACTTTCGTGTATGCACAATAATTGTCAAAATCTACGAACATAAGGATTGTCTGATTTCTTTTATTTAATTTTTTTTTTTGTCTGTTAATTTTCTGCAGGATGTTCATTTGACCCTAAACCACTTCAGAATTTGTTTGATTCAAAGACGAAAAGCACAAACTTAAGGGTTTGGCACTTTTGCTGAAGTAGATGTGTACAGTTGCACTAGTGTTGCAGGCAAACAAGAACCCAAACAAGCTCACAAACTTCCGAATTAAATGCCAGTTGGTCAACATTTACTGTCCTCCAGTTTGCTCATTAATCATCATTTTTTTTGCCTCCCAGAGGTGGCATTATTTCTCAAGTACAGAAATCGAGAGGGTAATCTAGATCTCTACTTTCTGTCCAAATTGCTTTCTAAAATTACTTACACTGCCTATGTTTTACTCAACACATAATGTTTTAATTCTCTACTTCTTTATTTGCTTTCATGGGTTTTTATCTTTTGTATTTGTTTATTATTTTGTTGTTCTATCCCACACTTCCTAAATTTTCTTATTCTCTCCTGTCTTTTTGTCTTTTTTGTTCAATCTCAAATCATCTTCTATATCTTTTGTTATTCTGTCACTCACCTTGTCCCAAACCATCTTTTATTTTAATCTCTCTATTTCTTCTTAAACAATAGTTGATTTGACTCCCATAAAAGCAAGTCAGGATGGCTGGTAGCTTTTTTATTCTTAAGTCTGTTTGTTTATTCGGTTTACGGTTTATCGTCTCACCAACAGTATTTCAGTTATCTGGAGACGGTGTCCACTTGAAGCAGATATAGTGCTGCCTTCACTATGTGTAGCATGCCGTGAACACCTGGCATAATACCACACCCAGTCACATTATCCTTACACCAGGCCAACCCATCATGGAACTACACTTACATATGCTTGAGCGTTAGCAAGGGAGCTTAACACTACCATTTTTAACAACTTTAGAATGTTGCAGGCTGGGACCGCACCGGGGCCTCCCGTACCTGGAGCCGACAGCTCAACACTCTACCGATTATGCTACCAGGTCAAGTCTCTTTTCTTCTCTCTATTTTAATGTAACTGTTCACAATAAACCTTTATCATTTAATTTGCTTTCTTAACAAAAGCAATTGTTTATCCACTTCATAAAACCAAACTTTTACATTTTTCTCTTAGTTTAATACTGAAAAAATAACAAAGAAGATATTGTTGGCCCTGAAAATCCATTAACTTATCTGGCTTTGACACATCTTTGTTTTTTTGTGAATAACTTTAGACCTTTAAGAAAGATTAGAACTAACCTTTTCAAATGTCAAACTACTGTTAAAGTTTTACAGACACACAAAGCAACTTACCTATCTAACAATCAACATTAACTAAGTAAGAATCAGTTTTTATTTTCCACTTCATTAACCTCTATGTTCATTTCTAAGTTCACTTGTGTTTTGAGTCTAATCTGCACATCCAATTACTGGTAAAACAACATTTACACAGGACAGTAAAATATTTGCTTTCATTTTGGGGCATTTTTTCTCTTTTAATTTTTCTTTTTGTGTTTTTTGCTTAATAGCAATGCTGTTTTAAAGACAGCAAGTATTTTTTTCTGAAAAAGTGGATAGGGTCTGTGGGCCTTTGAAAAGGGGAAAATATTGTGATGTTTTATTAAAAAAAATTGCTAATATACATCTTGTGTTATTTACAAGGCCATATGTCTATTTTTCTTATTCTTGCATTCCTCAACTAGATTATCATAGTTCAGTTGGATCTTAAAAATTTAAGGGAAATTTTCAATTTTAGTAGAAAAACAAAGCTTAGTTTCTGAGGGGAAGGGGCCTTTAAAAGGCCCCTTCTATATAAGGTGAAAAACCCTGGAACAGTGATCGCTAAATATTTCATTGCATTTGAAAAGAAATTTACCCGTTCTTTACTCCGAAAGACCAATACAAAAAAGATTCACCAAAATTCATTCTGAACTGGTGGACGGCGCCAGTGGTCGAGCTGTTAGAGTTGCTCACTTGAATCTCCTCAGTCTGACACCGCGTGGGTTTGGTTCGAGTCCTGGTCTAGGGCAAGAATCAAACATTAGCTGATGTCGCCAGTATGACATTAATTGTGTCCATGCGATGTAACAAAAAAAGAAACAAACATTCTGAACATATAGAATATTGGATGGACAATTCGGACATTTCTTTTGCCACTGATTTCTCTTTGAATCTATATCTGCAGCATGTTGCCCCGTTTAACCTTCCATTGTGAACAATATTCAACAGCTGGAGACGATGCAAAGGAAAAAGAAAAAAGATTCATCTATCAGGACAATAGTCCCTACCCGCTATGCCACAAACCTGCTTCTGTACACAGTTCAATTAAACATCCATAAAACACTGTAAAATCAATTGGTTTATTACATTCTCATTGCAGGAAGAGAACTGTTAGACGTATAAAACATTTGTAATCAATGAATAATAAAATAAAACACCGGGGATTAAATACATCCTTCTGTCAAAACAGGACACGGTTAAACAAACATACCATTAGACAACATATGTTTTAAAACTGACTACGTACTTCAATGACGTAAACTTTGCTATCCTTGCCAACCCGTGCATGTTTGTTTTGGGTGGTGGTGGTGGTGGGGGGGAAACTACTTTTCTGGGACTACTTTATCTCTGGCTGCAAGTTTAATTAGTGTTTGTGCTAGAACTATTAATACACAAAAAATGAACAGCTGACGATCGTTTATATATGTTTATGAGGTCTTGAGAAATATGACATCGGTTTCCGTCATTGTTCTGTCAATGGAGATAAAAAGGCATTGGGACAAATCACACAAAAGGGAGTAAAATCTGTCGCCATTCTTTTTTTTTGCGGAACCTTCACAAGTCTTCTGATATATTGCAAAGATAAACATAGAGCTGTCAATTCTAGGTTTGTGTAATTTGCGGAGGATGCTTTAATATACATGGAAGTGTGACATAAGGTTAGCTCTTTGCAGAGTAAATACACCATTATGATTAAATAGATAATTTCCATGTGATGTCATTAGCCCTGATGAGACAGTTTAAGGCAGCCATCTTGGAAAGCAGAAGCTAATGCAGGCTGAAATCTGGAAATATGTGCTGTATTTAACTCACCACTGTGTTTTTATCTTTCAGTCTATTTTACTGAATTTTAAATCAAAATAATCAGCTTTTATGAAGTATTTTAAATATCAAACTACATTTTGATAGTTTAAAAGGTAAAAAAATACAACCAAAAAAGATACACTGTTCATTTTGTTTAAGGATGAGCCAATAATTTTATTTATTTCTGTGTATTATTTCTTTGTGCATTTATCATTTTTGTATTCTAAATGGAAAATAAGCCTAGATTTTCCCCTAAAAATGAAAATTCCCTTCCAATAAAATTCAATATTTCATTACCAAAATGCGGAAATTAGATGCACTGATGCAGATTAGTGACTAAGCTTGAGTGAACTGAACTATGATGATCTAATGGAGGAGTCCAAGAACAAGAACAATAGAGAGAAGGTCTTGTAATAAACAAACAAGATATATGATAACAAAAAAAAAGTTAAACATGCATATTTTCCCCCTTTTTTCATAAAACGCCAAAACATTTTCCCCTTCTCGAAGACCCCAGGCACCGTCCCCATTTTTAGACAAAAAAAAACACAACAAACTGGTATGCAATCAGTAAGATAAATCGTTATTGTGTTATATATAAGTACAGAGTTTGTTTTCTTGCCAAAAGGAAGCATACACTTTTGGCAACTTTCTTTCAACTTTGAAAAAAACACACCAAAAAAGTCAAACTTTTGCTTCCCTCTACTAGAAAATAATTATCATTCCAGCTATTATTATCACCTCCATTTTGGCTACAGAAAAAAAGACTGGTTCAAAGCAACAGTTTGCGTGCTTTTGAAATTTGGTTATCACATCTAGTCCACATTCATTATCTCAAATTGTAAGACATCTAAGAGAAATGGTGGCCCACAAGTTTTAACAGTTAGTTTTGGCGAACAATTGATCAGTACTATTACTATAGTCCCATGGAACAATGAATGTTTACTTTCTTTACCACACTATTGCAATATGGTCGCAGTGAATGCTGTGAAATTAAGGCAAACATTGACCAAAAGCAAGGGTATACAATATAAACCGTTGAAACATTTTCTTTCAATTCATGACAAAAAAATGTTGGCGTAAAGCAAGAACATTTTATGTAAAATATTATAAAGATGAAGATAAGGCTGTATAATTACAAGATTGTTAATAAGTTTTTGAGAACGATATAAATAAAAAAACTGCTGGGAATATTTTTGTTAAGTATTTACAATACATGTGTTGGTGAATGCAAAAAGAGTGTACATGTAGATGTACTGCAGAAGTAAATATAGGACAAGATCTTCTGAAGTGAACTGATTATACAGTCGGTTAATTTTGCAGGTGTAAAATTTTTGTTCAATAAGCAAATTTTTGTTGGTGAACCACATCAAATAATGTAAGAAAATATTACCTCTATAATCACTAGATAACATGGGAACATGTTTGTTGTTTTTTTTAACAAATTGTGCTGTGTAGGTCAGGAGAATCAAAAGCCTTTAAATGCCTTTTCAGCCTACTTTGTTGCTGTTTTAAGCTTTACAAGTTAATTTATCTGTGTATGTTGCAATATAGTGTTTATGTTTATGTTTATTGGGTTTATCGTCCCACCAACAGTATTTCAGTTATCTGGAGACATTGTCCACATGAAGCAGATATAGTGCTGCCTTCACTGTAAATATACATATAGCATGCCATGAACACCTGGCATGATACCACAGCCAGTCACATTATCTTGACACCGGGCCAACCAGTTGTGGAACTACCCATATATTTGCATTAATGTTAGCAAGGGAGCTAAACAATACCATTTTCAATGACTTTGGAGTGTTGCAGGCTGGGATCGAACCCAGTGCATCCTAAACCTGGAGCCAATGCTCTACCGATTGCACTTACCAGGCCCGGTCGCAATATAGTGTGTGTACATCAGTCATAAACAAATCACTGATTGACTTAAAAGTGATGCTATATTTTAAATACATATTTGTTGCGGATCATGTGATTTCTGTGTCATATCAAGGCAAGACTATGACTAAGTTGCTTTGAAGATTAAATGGATCACAAAAGTGGTTTATTAATAGATTTTAATGTGTGTTCAAAAAACTAAAATCATTCAGAAACAGCATATGGACTAAGAACAAGCAATGTTTGAAAATGTATAAGATAAGAGGAAAATTTCAAAACAAAATGTCAAGATCTCATCACAGAATCTGCATATTTTAAGGCAACACACATCATTTATCTTAGGCAAAAGATCAATGTCAATGTTTTAAAAACAACTGAACAAAACATATGAATCAAGATGATTTACTTTTACATAATTGAGGCCCTCATTTGCCACAAGCAGGACCAGCAGTGCTTTAAGTTAGGACTTAACTTCAAAGTTAAGATATTAACACCTTCAAAAGTATTCTTAACACAAATTTAGAAGTAAATTCAAATAGCCACACAAAGGTTGCTTTTGCAATAACAACATTTGGTCAATATGGCACCCAAGGTGAGGGAATGATTACAAAGAGACCCATTTCTTCACAACCGCCATGATCATATTTGTACACCAAAATGGTGCGAGAAATCAAACAGTGCCTATTTGGAGAGAAAACTTTATGACTTCTGACTATTTACACGCCTGGTGAAATTCTCACGAGACAGCTTTAAACACAAACATCACAACAAGAGAGAAGGATATGAAACTATACATTCATATTTTATTACCCACAATACAACTGTTTGGAAAAAAAGGAAGCCATTTTGTGAATGCTTTATGTCAGATAATGTGGTGTTTGTGACAGTTAAGTCTTTGAGTCTACAAGTCTTTTATCACCCATTCTCAAACACTTTTATTCAACATTTGCAACAAATACTGATACTGTTTGCATCTCTTTTCTGTTCCTAAACTAGCCCAACCAAATACATACAAATAAGAAAATAAATGGCTTCACTTCATCATAGAATTAATACAATACTAGAATAATAATACACAGAATTAATCAATGATCCTTGGGTCTTTTGAACAAGTCTGCTTGCAATGAGTATTTCAAAGTTCTGCCAGAAACAGTTGGTTTGCATTAAGTCACTAAAGACCTACTTGCAATGTGGTAGATACTGACTTACTTAATCCTCAATATTTAAAAAAAGCTTTAATTTAAGTAGACTATTTTAATTTTTCAATTCACCTGTGAACCCAAAATTAATTGGTTGTTAGACTCTGCCTATGACATGAAATTTCTGACCTTTCCTCAGGAGTGTTTTTTGTTGGGTTCTACCTTACAATTCCAAAGTCAAATTTTAAAGCATGGTTACAAACTTATACAACCCCTATATACAGAGATTTTTGTTTTACGTTTTACTTTGCCTGTTGAGTTATAGGAAGCTGTTATAGGAAGCCTTTTCTGGAATCCAAACGTTTTTCTGAGAGTTAGCATTTTATATAAAGCTATAAAAAGCCACCTTTATTGAAGCATTTGTATCAGTCGTTGACTGGTGGACCGTTATCTGGGAAGGTGGTAGCATCCTCAACTGATTCTCCAAAGATGAAACAGATTGATAGGGACATCCTTACTTCCTATGGGGCAGAGTGCTTATCAGATTGGCAAAGTCGGTTTATATGTTTTACAGTTTTACTTTATCTTTCTTCTTTTCTGATTTTTAGCCTAGGGGGTTATATTTTTTATCTTTCTCCTATCCATATTTCCAGACAAGGGTTTGGTTATGTGGAGAGATGCCGTTCTTTAGTTTTTCAGCTAAACCACAGGGCATCTTCGCTAATGACAAGATCTTTGTGCCAATGTTTGTTACCCCACTTTTCTGTGCGATAGAAAAAGTTGGGTTTCTTCTATTTTTTCCAGCAACAGCTGTTTTCAGATGTTCCAAGAGCGTTTCATGTGGGCATGTATATACGATAATAATCACTGCTATCTGGAAGCTAATCGTTTTGGGTTCCTTTTGAGGGGCCAACAGTGCAACTGTTTGTGTTCTGAGAGTTTGGCAATAACTATGGCAACATTAACAAATACTATGAAGAAATTCCTATATGCATTTTACAGGATCCAAAATGCTACAGGGAGAATCAAACTAACTGTTTGGATAAGTGGTGTGGTGATGAAGTGCAGTGGAGAGTGTGAGTATGTGTTAAAGGTGTGGGGAGGAATTAAGTGTCATGGACAAATCAAACATGCTAAATATTGGGTTGAGTTAAGGTGGGGGGGGGGGAGGGGGAGGGGTAAGTAGTGTAGGGATGATGAAAAGGATGAGGGAGCTGGGTATCTTGGGTTGGGTATGGTGGGGTGTCGTGTCTTGGTAGGGGAGGGGACACAGGTTCAAGGAAGTCCATGATGAAGGGTGCAGTAAAAATAAACATGGTTGATTACACATGCATACACTTCGTAATGCATTATTTAAAGAGTAGATATAAGTGGTGAAGAAGGGAAGATGGACTTAAAATAATATAGTATTCTTGTAATTATTTATTTTTTCTTGGGTAGGGGTGTTTATTGACAGACTATACATAGGTAACAAAAATATAATTCATAATTCTTCAAAATATTTTTTTTTTCATCGAGATTTTCTTTTCAATTTTAATTTTCATCAACAGTGAAAAGGGCACAAGACACCATTCATGATGGCTTTAAAATTGTCACAAAATTCTACATGGAGATAGTTTGAAACTTTGTATTGTTTTCTTTTACATAAAAGAAATGAAACTTGAAGTGTGGCTCCTATTACATCTGTGAAATGAGACATGCAAACTTTGCAGGATTTTGTATCATTTAATGGAAAAATGAAACAACCAATGGGAGATATTTCAATATGGAAGAACACTGACACGAGACGTTTTTGCTGGCATTATCCATTTGTGAATTATCGAAACACGCGCTGTGGCATGCATGTGCAAAGTCGTAAACAAACTATCTGGAAATAGTTCAATTTTATTTTGACAACTGCAAGATGTTGTGAGTGACATTGATCACCACAACAACAAACACGGCAAAATCATTTCCAGTTTGGCTGAAATGTAATTAAATCTAGCGACCCAGATGAGATATGAAGCTCAAAAAAATAAACGAATTCCGTCAGATTTGAAGTGAGCTATGTTGTTTAGATTCTCAATACACGATTTTCCTTTTCCAATCACAACAATCAATGGTTTAGATTAACAAAAGGAAGGAACAAACCAAAAACATGTGACAATTTTTGATGAATAATTCTTTTTTTAAATGACTACATTTTTAATTTGTTTCTAGATAATTGATTTTAAAGAACAAAGCATGAAAGTGGAAAAGTGAACTTTGGAAATTTTTGAATTTTTTTTTACCAAGATTTAATCTTCCATGAGAAAGCCTTACACCTAGCACGAAGACATGAGCTTAATAAACCAAGATAAAATGGTCCCCTTTAAATATAAGATTGGAATGGGATGGGATTAGCCGGCATTTTTGCTGATACTGTGCAGCGGCATTTCTATCATGATAGCATAGGGGCACTTATGAGGTGCCCAGGGACTGAACCTGGCCGGTCAGAAATACTGACACCGACGAGTCAGGTGTAATGCTGTCCCCTTAGCCTAGAGCGTTAGGAGGGAAGCCACTACTACCAAGTTTAAAGTCTTTGGTTTGATCCGGCCGAGGTTTGAAACCACGACCTCCCGATCTGCAAGCCGTGCTATAATTTAACAGAATGATTTAACAAGCAAAAATCTATTTGTTGTGTTGTTTGACATTTTATAAATCTAAATATTTATGAAACAACCCTCATATGCACGATCTTTGCTTGAACATGAAACTGTCTAAATGGTGTAATTCAGAATATTTTATCTTTTACTCCCCTTTAATCCCCAGCATATAATAACAATTTATTAATATCAACATTATTTATTATCTCTTCCCTGCAAAAACCATGTAATCCAACAACACTACTCAAAATTACTTATCCACTAAAACCCCACCTCCTTTTCACTTTCATCTTTCCTAATAATCAAAGCTTCGAAGACAACACTACCCCTATTCCAGCGCTCCTAAGGAGACCCTATACTCATTTAGACACCTTGTGCGTCTTGCTTCTGTTAATGTTGTTATAACTATGTAAAACACTTTGTGACGTAAACATTATGCTCACATTTCCCAAAGAGCCAAAGAAATTTGCCAAATTTTTTTTTCCTGACAACTGCCAGCAAGATGGGGGATTTTTTGGGTTGTTGTTTTTTTTTAGATGCAAGTGACAATGTCAATATAATTATCACTTAATTGTTCTAGTTATAACGGGACCTTGTACTTAGGATTATCTGCTAAAAACATACTTAATAAAATAATAAAATATCAACCTAATAACTAACAAGGAGTCTTATGTGTTTAAGATTGCTTGAATTTATTTTTTTGGTTGGGCGTGTGATGTGTATGGGCAAATTAGTTACTGTGTATGAACATAAGTCTGTTTATTGGGTTTATCACCCCACCGACAGTATTTCAGTTATCCGGAGATGGTTGTCTGTATTACTGACTGTGTGTGATTTGTGTGTGCATGTATGAACGTCTTTTGTTTGTTTATTGGGTTTATCATCCCACCAACAGTATTTCAGTAATCTGGAGACAGTGTCCACTTCAAGCAGATATAGTGCTGCCTTCACTGTGTATAGCATGCCGTGAACACCTGGCATGATACCACACCCAGTCACATTATCCTGACACCGGGCCAACCAGTCGTGGAACTACCCATATATTTGCTTGAGCGTTAGCAAGGGAGCTATACCACTACCATTTTTAATGACTTTGGTAGTCTGTTGTTGATGTTTGTATCTATGAGTATGGTTTTATATGTCATATGTTTATACTTGTGTATATGTGTAATTATAATTGTGTTTATAACTGTGGTTTGTCTATTTCTTTAAGACTGTGTGCATACAAAAAATTAATATTTTATGCTTTTCAATAAAATAAATTACAATGTTTATGATTTATATGATGAAATAACAAACATTCATTAGCACTGCGCCTAAAGGCAAATAACATATAAATTATCTGGAATGAGATACAAAAGAAGAAAGTTGAGCAACTTGAGTAATTTCTTCCCCATTAATTAAGAGAACATCTGAATGGGTTCTACTCTTTCGCCATAATAATCAAAGCAACATTCCAAGAAAGGCATCAACTCTAATACTCCTTGCCAATAAATATATACCTAATCCTGGAAAATGTTAAAGCTCTCGCTTCCTTCAACTCTCTTCAGTAATGCTAGCTTAAAATACATTTGATTATGTCGACTGATATATCCATTAATTTCGATGAAGATGAAAAAAAAAATTCCACCAGACCTACCCCCCACCCACCCCACCAATAAAAAAGAACAACCAAGCATCTTGAGCATACAGAGAATTATCATTGGAAAAGCAAGCTTCTGAATGACTGCAGGCCAGAAGACCTTGTTTATCTCCTGTGTAGGAGAGTTCCATGGGGAAGGTAACTGTTTGTGTGTACCTTGGATCACGTTTCTAGCTTCCTGTGTCTGATAATGTGGACAGGTGACATGAAACATTTGTGGGTCTATCTTCTTCAGGCCGAAAGTAGCATGCAATGATAATAACCAGCTACTGGTCTTTACCGTCTTAGCTTTGAATTCAAGGCACAATACTCTGTATCAGTGATAATGACAAAACCGGAAACAATATCAGGAACCTTTAGGAATTGCCTTATCTACAGTTACATTATTTTTGCCAAGAAGATACAAGTAAATTGCATTCACATTTAGTCCATAGTTGATATTACTTTTATTGTCTTGAAGAGCCTTTTTTCTTATCTTAATTCTGGACTCCATTTCAATCCAATAAGGTCTATGAAAGTTGGAGGTAAATATTCAAATTAAACAAACCTTGGGGATAAATTGTCAACTAAATAAGGCTTTTTTCCCTTATTTGAAACAATGGAAGATTGAAAATAGCAGAGAAAAACATCCTTGGAAAATGTGGTTTGCAATTCGGAGTCTGATGCCATTTATAAGTGAGGTTAGGCATATGGTTTATGATGGGACATGAAGACATATCCCAGAAGAAATAGGGAGGATTTGGACGTACACTTGACATATGGTAGGGTGTAGAGGCATTTTCTTAGAAAGATGTAACTAGAACTGCTTTGCCAATAAAAGTTACATAAATTCCACATTTTGTACTGCCTTGGGGTAAGAAGTCTTTTTAAAGCTTCTAGCTGTAATGGTAGCATGAAAATGGTGTTGGTAATGATGATTATGATGTTGCTTTTACAAATCTCAGAAAGAAAACCAAGGCCAGAGAGAAGAAACTCTTTTTTCTTTACTTTTAACCTTTTGTCAAGATTTCTTCAAATTCCCCAGCAATGAAGAAAACATCTCAGAAAAAAAAACACAATAAAAATATTTCTTCATTTTAACCATTGTACTAGACTCTTTATCCCAGACACACTCTCAAAAGCTCTTCACTGCTCTTTTATACTGAAGGAGAGAAAAGTGCCAACATCCTCTATCCCCACCCACCCATAGAGCTAAAGAAATTTGCCGACTTAAACTAGATGGAATTCTTTTTTTTCTGTTAGACATTCTTTCTCAGTCTGAGGCCTCATAAATGTCTGTATGCAATTTCAGCAACTATTTATAACCAATTAGGGGCACTAATTAATATTACTTAAAGAGCAGATTATGAACTAAATATGGTTGTTGCTAAAGAGGGAATTGTTTGGTGTTCTTGAATAATTGCTGAGAATATTTAGTGTTCTGAACTTGTTATTAATTATTTAACCACATATTTTTGTAGGTGGGATTAATATCTGTGTGGCAAAGATAGTAATAATGCCGCTTAAAATTAAATTGCAGCAAAAACAAGCTTATTTTATTAATTTTCATACTTTTTTAATTTGACTATTAAACAAATTTCTAGATCCAAATCTAAACTATCAAGTTTAACAAGACAACATCATAAACAGTCTCTTACGATGAATATTCATTTCTGCAGTTTTCTTTTTTCTTTTTCTGTCCCTATTTCCCTCCTACACCAGACAGCTTCAGAAGTCTTGTTATACATAAATTGTTGGCTGTAACACGATTATTAAGGTCCTCTTGCCACTTTGTTACGCACCCTGACTTGTGTCTAACATCTAATTTGCTTACTGGCTGATTCAACCTGGTCATTTCCCCTTTCTTTTCACACCTCTATCTTCTCATCTCATCTTCTGTTGCCTTGAGTTCTTTTGTTCCCATTTCTCTGCTGTAGATCTAGAGATGGTGTTTGTGTTTTTAAAAAAAAGGTTTCTTTAATTTTAGAATAAACTTAACAATGTGGATATGTGACATATATTTTATAACTCTTTTAATCTTTAACTATCCATTTTCTGATCGATTTCCCTAATTATTTAATTTGTGTTTAAAATGAATTCCATTTTCCTTAGCTCAAGTATCGGGACCAACACTTGAGACTCTAGCTTCTGGGTTTTATAAACTAGGGGCAAAACTGAACTTGGCATATCATCTCATGGCTAGAATTGAACCCAGAACCTTCCACTTAAGTGCCAGATTCTCTACCACTTGACAACCGAGAAGACAGGAAACTTTGAGAATCTATGGGGAAAAAGTCACAGCTGGCAACCAGAGCTCGATTTACCTTTATGCACTTGCAAATCTCTTTTACAGCCCATAGCTTCCATCCAATTTTTTCAGATTTCCAGCTGTGGCTGAGCTGTGACAAATTAGAAACAGTGAATAGTCTCCGCTGAAAAATCTCTAAATGCAAGTAGGTGACCTTTTAACTGGATTAATATTTTTTATAATTGTGCTCTTTAGAGTGTATGCTGACTTTTTTGCCTTTCTTCTGATACCCAGGATAACCATTATCAACAAAAACTTCCATTTTCTTGACTAAATTACTTATCTCTCTAAGTATTTAAATGGATTTTAAGCTTATATTTACAGAAAAATTTCACTGTTATTGTAACATTTGCAAAAGAATAGGCGATAAAGACCAATAATTCCAACTAAAAGGACCTACCTACTGTTTGGCCTACAATGGATATTATCTGACGAGACAATTTCCATTTCACCAATGTCCCCAATTTCTTTTGCTAGTGACCACATAGATAACGAAGATTCCTATAATTAGCAAGACACCAAAGCCTCTTGCTATTTCGGGATAACCCACACCCACATTTTGCAAGACTTTCCAGAGAGATCGATATAATTACACCACAGCCTTGAAACACTTCAATGGATCTTTTCCCTTCCCCTAAACACAGGGTGAACTTGTAAGGAATTGCTTCCACCACCAACCTAACTTTTAACCAAATAAAAGGAATAAATTGGTGTGTTTCCTTGATTTCTCTTGACAGCTGAAAGATTCATCCATATCAGTGTTGACAAAATACAGTAGGGATTCTGCCACCATTTATGGATGTCATCACGATATTTTATGAACTGGCTTAAACAGACAATTTTGGCATGTGGGTGTAGGTAAGAAATTGGGGCATCTCATTCCACAATAAATATAGGCATGTGAGGGTTAGTAAGAAATGGGAAATTTCTGTTCACAGTAAATATAGGCCTGTGGGGCTTGGCAAGAAATTGGGAATGCTTGCTTCTTAACAAATTTAGGCAGCCATGTGGGGCTAGGCAAGAAATTGGGAATTCTTGCTCCTTAACAATGAAGGCATCCATGTGGGGCTAGGAAAGAAATTGGGAATTCTTGCTCCTTAACAAATGTAGGCAGCCATGTGGGGCTAGGCAAGAAATTGGGAATTCTTGCTCCTTAACAAATGTAGACAGTCACATAGAGGTTGGTAGGAAAGTGGGATGTCTTGCTCCACAAACACTAAAGGCTGGCCAAAAAAAAAAAGAAGTCTCACTCCACATTAAATATAGGAGGCATGTGTGGGTAGGTAAGAAATTGGGAAGTCTCAATCCTCAATAATTACACAGCCCCATATCAAGTCTCAGATAGCAGCAAGTGTTTATACAGCTCCTAAACCATAGACCTGCCAGAGATGGTGAATGGATCTTGGCACTGCACCCTGCTCCCTTCCATACTGACTTATCATACAACCAAACAGTTTCAAAGATAAGACACTCTGGCTTCTGATGTTGTTTCACTGTTGTCCATGGATACAAGATAGCAAGTCTGCAAGGTTCCCCAAAGTAAGGAGCCTTCTGGTTCATCAAGATGGTAAAGGTAAATATATAAGATGATTGTATACAAGACAGAGGGCTGCATAAAAAAGAAAAGTCGGTTAACTTGGAGAATTCCAAGTCTGTAGAACAGACAAGATATTTAGGAACATAAAACTTATGGATTTAACATAAAAACATGCAATGTAATTATGATTACCTATTTTAATAAAACTCAATTATAAACAAAACATCATATCATTAAACAAAACAAAAAAACACTTCTCATTTTCATGCAACGAGTCCTAAATTACATGCTTCGAAACTCATAAATCGCAACACCATGACTTCACAATCCCTCTCTTTACATCTCAACAAAATCACATAAAAGCTTTAACTTCATCAGCTACGGAAAAAACAGATTGACATCATCAGAGTCATAAAGATGCTTGATATCAAAGCTGATAAGCCAGGATAGCATCCTAGCAGTAGGATTCCAGCAAATCTCTCCCCATTCCTGCCTCAGATAACGGATAATGGTAGCATGTTCACATAAATATCATAATACCGTAAATGTTATAATAAACACACAACTCCTGCCCTACAATGCTTTGCAAATTAAGAATTTCGAAATAATAAATGTGTAATTACTGGTTCTCATATGTGTGCATATAATATAAGGTACACAACATATTTGACTCTTTTTTTAAATAAATAAATAAATTCAGTCAAAATGCCTATAGGGTTATATAAATGCCTAAAGGTTATTGAAAATAATGTTAAAAATAACAAATAAGTCAAAATGTAATTTTTTTTTTCCTATATGTTTTCAAGCTATAAAAGTTTCAAATTATTTATATAGAAGGCTTATTTTGAAAGAGGACTAGGAATCTTTCATGTATAGGGTGTTTATAACAAGTTTAACAGCAGACTTCTTCTTGTTGAAAGGAAACCTGGGGTTTATATGCCAAATTTCTCGCTGCTAACTGTCAGTGTTCTGTTTTTTGTATCTTATACGTTTTCTTTTCATGCAGACGTAATCAGCCTCAAATCATTTCACCCTATCAGTCAAAGTTAACATAGGTTATTTTTAACTCATATCAAATAAACAGATTTTTTTTTCTCCATCTGCTTTTTAAAAGCAGAGCCATTTTACAAAAAAATGTATGGCAGTCAGTTTTTATGCGTAGCACTATATAAAAAAAAACAATTTCAGTAAAAGCATTAGACTATAATAAAACATCAGTGTAATAGCATAATTTAATAGCTAATGCTTTAATAGATAATAATCTACAAATTAATCAACAGTGCTATTATAAGGGGCATAGGGGCTAAGTCAGAAGTCTTGTTTTGTGTTTGAAATACACTGCAGCAACCAATTATGATCATTATAGTGATGCCCAGCTATGTTGGTGGAGGTAGACTCCAAACAAATGTCCGGATAGAACCACCGGCACACACCACAGGTCAGCTGGAAGACCTTCTTACATTAAGTCCTTCGCCCTGAACAGGACTCGAACCCATGCGATGAGAGGCTAAGCGGTCAGAGGAGTTACAAGTCAGCGACTCTACCATTAAGCCGCGGGCGTCATCAGATTTGTCAAAAAAAGCATGTAGATAAACCAGGTTTCGTCAAACCCTTTATTTGCTGGATAATCTTAATGAGGTAAATGGTGTTAATTTCCAGCAAGTAATGGGTATATATTGAAATACCTTCTGTGGACAAAATCTTTTGTCAGTGCATTGAACTGTATATTTATAAGTGTTCTCAAATAGATAAACCTGTTCGTCAAGAACATATACTTAATAGAAGGATGGGATAACAAGTACTTCTAGTATAGAGCATATACTGACGCAACTGTAAAAACAAAACAAAACTTGCAAGTCTGTGTTATTTTTGGCGCATGGAGATAAGTGCTTCCCCGTTCTGCGAGGAGTCTGCTGTCACCATTTTTTGTTGAATTTGTCATAAAACCTGCTTTCACTGATGAGAAATCAAGAATATGACGGTGAAACTTGAAACAACCAGTCAGTGCAGTCTCCTACCTTACTATAATTAACGATATCCTTTTTTTCTGCATTTTTTATCCATTTTTTTTATTTTCATTCTTACCTCTCATCATTTACTTCACCATTATCATCATCCTTAATACCATTATCATCATAACCATCATCACCACAACCACCGCTACCAACAAAATACAGGTATACAGTCTTCTAGCTGATTTTTACATGTATATACCGGTACAGGTTAATGTTTTTTCTTTTCATCAATTAGGCATATTACATCAATAACTCTTATTCAATTATCGCATTAATTTAGAATTCTAATTTGTTGGATAATGATTTCTTATCTTTTGTAGTGCCAACATACAAAGGCTGATCATTTAAATTACATCAATTATGGAGGATTGTAGGACCAAAAACATAACATGGATCCCTGGACACAGATTTTCATTTGAGAAGACAGAGAACAAAATATCATTATTTTAACACAGGTTAAAGAATGTTTTTCACAACACAGCATTCTTTTTCACTGTATTCAAGAGTCAATCTGATTTATTCAATCTTTTATGGAAATTAGATTAGCTAACAAGCTTATGTTGGTTTCTTAACAAGTCACTCACCCATTTTACATTTGGTTTGGAAAGAAGTGAGATTGAACAGGCAGTATCGTATGTTCACCGACTTTATAACAAAACAGTAACAATTTAACAAAATATTACAATGAGGGTGATATTTAAAAAAAAAATACTTAAAAAGAAAAATGTACAAGAAACAATCTATACAATGTTTGTAAAAGAAAATATTCATAAAGGAAAATGAATAAAGCAAAACATTACCATAACCGAAGAACTCATGATTGTAGAATATATTTCTCTGATTTACACTTTAGATGCAAGTTTAAGGTAGGCTCCTCACAAAATGACCATACACTCACAGGAACTTACAAATAACCCAGTCGACAAGTAAAAAAATAATCATTGCTAATAAAAGGAACCTCTTCCCACCTTTCACCAAAAAAATCCTATTAGTATGCATCAAACAAAAGAAAATACCATTATACAAGGCATTGGTAGAAACATTTTTTCAATTTGAAGCAGGTTTGAAAATTGCCGCGATGACAATAGTAGTGATCATAATTACAACCCGCCAACATAAAAGCGCGGAGCAATCATCATTTTTCCCTCTGTACCTCTACAACGATTACAAGGTGTCTAACAATTGAAACTAAACAAGCAGTATGAAGATGTTTCTGGCATTAGTAATATTAACAATGGGTTGCTTTTTTGGGGGGGTTAGAATAAGAGGTTTTAGCTACCGTCAAAGTGTCTTTTAGTATTGTCTAAATGTCACTTTTATCTACCCTCTTGCCGATAGTTGAAACTTTTAGTAACACTGTGTGACATTGGGACAAGATTACATGTTACAACAATGTTGAAAGTGTAATTTTACTTTCTTTCTACTTCATGTTCATTTGCTATGAAATGTTGGCTGTCACTGCCTGTAACCTAACCTTTGTAACACTGTCATGTGAAAAAATGATTTGTTTATTGGGTTTACTGTCCCACCAACAGTATTTCAGTTATCTTTTGACGGTGTCCACTTGAAGCAGATATAGTGCTGCCTTCACTGCATATAGCATATCATGAATACTTGGCATGATACCACACCTGGTCACATTATCCAAACACCAGATCAACCAGTCGTTGAACTACCCTTATATTTGATTGAGCATTAGCAAGGGAGCTATACCACTTCCGTTTGTAATGACTTTGCTTAAGAAGTGACTGAAAAAAGAATAGAATAGTAAATAAAAAGCTATTTACACTGAACAGAAAGGGTTTGTAGAAAAAAGGATTTGCCTTATGAGGTAGTGAAAACAAAATTATAATCAAAATAGAAAGAAAAGTGACAGAAAATAAAAAAATCAAACTTTATGATGAAAGAAGTCTGAAGGGATTGAGTGATGAGAATAGAGAAAGATTGGCTTGATAATTGTGTTTTCTGACCCATGATGGTGTGATGATCACAATAGACCAACTGTCCAATCATGCTGGTGTCGCTGACAATTGATGACAGCACAAGGGGTGGGCTTTTGTTATCATCATCATCTGCATCGACTATATTACCTCTGTTGGACAGAAAAAAACTGCTATAGAGGAAAGGCTGTTCGGTTCCTTTGTTCTTTAGTGAATAGAGGTCACATTGCAGTCAGCATCAGCTGGTAAAAGTAGTGGTGATGGTGGTTATAGTGGTAGTCGTGGTCATGGTGGTAGTTGCAGTTGTGGTATTAGGATGTAGTAATACTTTTAGGAGTGGTAATAGAGGCGGAGTAGAACTAGTAAAAGTGGTAGTATTAGTAGAATTGGTATAAGTATAAGCCATAGCAATAGGAGTCTGAGCAAGAGCAAAAATAATGATCATCACCATCACACCTCCCTTACCAAACTCTCAGGTCATTCAACTATACCACACCAACTGCTAGTGCTCTGACAGATAGCCAAGACCAAGCATCCATCAATGATTGAGTATATTTTCACCTAATCCTGATTGATCCAGCACTACAAGGCCTTCCAAGATGAGCTATTCAATTGTCATTTGCATCGTAATAGCTAATTACCTGCCGTCTTTATTGTGGTCATTTTACAGTGATGGTTGGGCCTCCAATAATAAACCTAGAGACATGATTCCTGGTCAGATCCTTCTGATGATCTTTACTACAAAATTTTCATGACCATACTTGCTTGTCAGCAAGTAAGGCATTTGCCCTTATCATGCTAAAAATATTCATAAGCAACAAAAGCAGAGTTATTTTCTGACAAGTACATAATAAGAGGCCTAGACATGTTGCTAGAGACTCGGCAGTAAATAAAAGTAGTTCCTTATCTGACAGTTTCCGGTGGGGTGACGTTTGATCAGCATCGACACTTTTGCCGAAAGTTGATCAACTTATTCTTAGCAGGTTAGGAGTAGAGCAGCACAGAGAAAAAAAAATCAATTGCAGATAATCAAATGATGTGAAGGTTAGGGCTTTTGCTAGTCCTGGTGTCCGAATGCGACACATAAACAGGAAGATTCAAAGGACAAATGTCATCCGATGTGGCATAAACACAGCTGTAAAGGGGAGGTAGACCTGTTAACCATGGCAAACAATTAGACTCAGTAACAGAAAGTAGTAAAAAAAATCTTGTCAAGGTTAAGGAGGAAACATACTTTTTCTTACTGGCAAGTACAGAAAGGTATAAACAAACCAAACAACCTGATACTTTGCCCAGCTATTGCAGTTATAAAAATTGTGACTATTCAGATTATGGTAAAGGAATAACTAGAACAACTTAAATTAAGAACTACAAAAAACAAAATGTATTAAACTTCAAAAAGACATTTTCACATATGAAGCCATTGTCTTGTTCTAGACTGTTTAGTTCATCTGCAATCTCCAAGCTGTTGGTACTATTACTCATTTAAACTGTCAAGATTTACAGAAATGATGAAGGAACTATTTACATGTGTGGGATGATGGAGGAATTTTGGAATATGTTAGAAAATGAGGTCTAATTTTTTACTAATTCTGAAGCAAAGTTAAATGAGATAAATGCTGTCTGCAGCTCAGTGTTAGATGTTAAATATTACTAACCACTTTTTATGTCTTTTGTATTCTTTAGACTACTTTCTTCAAACTGTGCAGGACCGACAAAACCATTTTAACAAGACTGTTTCATTATTGTCCTATACAATGGATACAAAAAAGTGCTTTAAAATATTCCTTTTTTTTCTATTGCAAAGTTCTTTTCTTTACACAGGAGAGAAAGAAGTCGACTTTTTGAAGTGTTTCCCTTAGTTGTGGAACGAAAATAACTACCATTGTAATCATATGCTTTCTTCCCAGCGTGTGACTGTTTGGGTCGACAGTCTTACTTCCCATGTTCTTACAGAGCCATGTCCTTCTGTCGTGACACCAGGTTGGGATCGAGCTTGGTTTCTCACCGACTGAGGTACAAACAGAAATCAATTTTTTCCCTCCAAATATAAAGAGCTCCAATATTTCCCCTCCACATATAAAGAGTGATCGAATAAGGCCAGTGGGGTGCCATGTTTGTAAGGGACTCTAGCCTTTACTTAAGGCCCGAAAGTAAATTGTTCCTGCGCAAACATGACCGATCTAAATTATTGAAAAACTCGACACAGAATTCAAAGGTCCTTCTGTGACGAACCTCTGTCAATATGTACTACATATGACTTGGCTATTTCACAATGGCCCCTGTATTTGCCTATGATTTTGACTGTGTTTACCGTTCAAGCGAATAAACAAACACATTGACGCTATTCCGTCCGTTAATTAACATGTTGCTATAGGGATGGCTAAGTACCCAATGTATATGAGAGACAGAGGTAAAGTTGGCTAAACTGAGGTAGGTTACTGAAAGAATTTATATCACCACACACAATCTTGATTGAAAAAAATCTTGTGACCGCACGGAGTAGAAAAATGGAGTTTCAACTGATAATACCATTACAAATCCATAAGGCAATGAAAGATAAGCTTGCTAAAGATTTCATGACTAACTAAGAAACAAAAAGGCATGAAAACTTAAACCCATGAACAAAATTTGTGCCAAAAGGGGGCAAAATGCAGAACCATGCTTGACTAGTTTTTAAAGACAATCAAATGCAAACAATAGTGTCATTGACATAAAATATCCCAACAAAAATACCATGGAAATAGATAGAAAATACAAAGGGTGAAATACAAATGCAGATTATTGCAAAAAATTGAAGTTAGGTAAGTCTATTTTAAATATGGGTAACGAAGATTAAAGAAGCAAAATATTTGACTTAACAAGTTGGTTGAATGTTATGAACCATGTTAATCCAGTGCCATTTAGTTATTTAGGTATATATTTATTTCTACATCTTTTAGATGACATATTTTTTATAGGTTCAAAGATATGAGACATTGTAGTTGTATTAGTCCAAATACAAAAAATGAGCAATGTGTCCGAATAGATGGACAAAAGAATTTTTTCTCTACAGACAGCTTTTCATTTGTCTGCGACTATTCTGACTATTCCATTATTGTTAGGCATAGGGGTGGCAGGATATGATTATCATTTACCTCCCACAGGTTATAGCATAATGGAATTATCTATTTCTAGAAATAACTACATTTATCATACTCAAAAATGCATGTTGGGCCAACTATGATAACAAACAATCTTCCATTTCAAAAGAGGACTAAAAATACACAAGCAGATGGCAGATGGAATTTTATTGTGTACCCCACCAACTAGAATGGTAAACTCTATGCCAAATTGCGATGACATAACTTGGGCTAATGTCTTCAGTTTCATTGGAGATCTCTTCAGGGAGAATGCTAACAAAATATATCCTGGGTTTATATTGAGGTAGACATTTGCTTTCTAGGTCTACAGACAATAAACATATACTACTTGACTCACATGAGGCAGACAGAAGTTTCTTCTTACCAACATTACAATAGAGCTGTACTTCAAGTACTTTACCAGTAGCATGCTACATAGGGATGTCCAAATATCTGACAGAGGAAGACTCCAAGTTTTTTAACCAGTGGCATGCTACTTAGGGATATCAAGATATCTGACAGAGGAAGACTCCAAGTTTTTTAACCAGTAGCATGCTACATAGGGATGACCAGATATCTGACAGAGGAAGACTCCAAGATTTTTAACCAGGAGCATGCTACATAGGGATGTCCAGATATCTGACAGAGGAAGACTCCAAGTTTTTTAACCAGTAGCATGCTACATTGGGATGTCCAGATATCTGACAGAGGAAGACTCCAAATTTTTTAACCAGTAGCATGCTACATTGGGATGTCCAGATATCTGACAGAGGAAGACTCCAAATTTTTTAACCAGTAGCATGCTACATTGGGATGTCCAGATATCTGACAGAGGAAGACTCCAAGTTTTTTAACCAGTAGCATGCTACATTGGGATGTCCAGATATCTGACAGAGGAAGACTCCAAGTTTTTTAACCAGTGGCATGCTACATAGGGATATCCAGATATCTGAAGACTCCAGAGGAATATTTAAGTCAATCAACTTGCTGAACCTCTGCAAAGCAACTCAACGCTCATCAGTATCACATTCTAATATACTGACATGGTTACCATTGTGGTGAAATCAATCTATTATAACATGTCTAAAATAGTCAGTGGTGAGCAGGAACAAGTGCATGTTAAACAATTAATTAATTGTGTAGGTTTTAAAATTGATTTATGACCAAGTCTGAGGTATTTCAAATGATTGAATAGCCCTTCAATCAATATGTAATTTATTAGATTCTCAACAGATGGATTTTTGTCATCGTTCCTTCTGTTTAATGTTTACAGATATCAAGTACCAACCCAAAAGTCGTCATTTAATCAGTTGACACTAAACCGGTGAAAAACTTATTGCACATTTTAAAAAAAATACAATAGTTTACTTTGTTAATTATAAAATTGGAAGTACGAACACTAAATTTAAGTAATTTCAGGTCTTATAGAATTGAAGATTTGATTTGGCATAGACTAAGGTGTTTATTGACGGATCCAGGATGTTGTTTTGTAGTTTAAAGGTAGTCTAATTTTACATTTATTTCATGGAAATCAAAACATTATACATAAAATTATGTTGATCCTACTGATTTCAAAAAATGATGTCTTTCTTTGAGTTGTTGTTTTGTTACATGTATTTCTGGTAGAGGTATGTTCTGATGGCTTCATATGATATACCTTTAAAATAATAAGCATTGCTATTTTACATTATTACTGCACTTCCTAAAAGGTTTGTATGAATAGATATGGCAGGCCCCAGGTTCGATCCCAGGCCCAACATACCTAAGTCATTAAAAATGGTTGTGGTATAGCTCCCTTGCTTACGCTCAAGCAAATATACCGGTAGTTCCATGACTGGTTGGCCCAGTATCAGGATAATGTGACAGGGTGTGGTATCATGCCAGGTGTTCACAGCCTGCTATACACACTGAAGGCAGCACTATATCTGCGTTAAGTTGACCCTGTCTCCAGGTGACTGATATACTGTTGGTGGGACAATAAACCCAATAAACAAACTCTTTATCAAACAAAAAGCACAAAAAACAACAACAAAGAAACTCTTCAGCCAACAAAAAGCACAAAAAACCCCAAAGCTATAGAAATGATTACACCCATTTCATACACTGCCTTTGCTTATGTTGCATCAGCATAAAATATTTCAATTTTAATGCCACTTACATACACTGAGTCATAGAAAAGTTAATGCATTGTTTTAGCTGTAATTTTAAGTTTTACCCTTACTTCTACTACACTTGCTTGTAGCATATTTGTCTCATTCATAATTATTTCCTAACAACTGCGTGCAACAGTAACAAGATCAATAGAACAAAAAATGCAAACCCCTAGCAGATCTGATCTGGATCTGCACCGTTTTACTCATGCCTAATCAGTTCATCTATAGCAGGCTAAGACCTAATGTAGCTAAATGTTTGATGTGTGTCTGGTTGTTGTTGTTGAAATGTCAGAGATGGGGGAACAAGATAGACCTTAACAGGTCACCACCGCCCCCACCTAATCTCCACTCAACCATACATGGGAGTATAGAAGATGTCAACCTCACATTCAAAGCATACAATACTATGACGGCTAGATCAGTTTTCCCAGCTAGATCAGAATGCCCAACTTCAACTTGATTCTAATTTACTTCAGGAATATAAAATGGTATGTGCGGTGTATTAAAACTTTGAAAAGCCAGAGT
Organism: Sinonovacula constricta; assembly: GCA_007844125.1. NCBI lineage: Eukaryota > Metazoa > Mollusca > Bivalvia > Cardiida > Solecurtidae > Sinonovacula > Sinonovacula constricta. The sequence continues at coordinate 59,618,113 of CM017564.1, forward strand.
GTGAATGAAAGAAACAATGTCCACCACACATGAAACATGCAACCACATTCATTTAACCAGTCCAGATTTTTAACTTTACACAAAATAGTGTTGTCTATTTAAATGAATCTCAAGTTGCTTATCTAGAACCCTATAAGGACTCATTCCATGTGGCCTCTAACCCTTCATGCGATATAGCCTCTAACCTTTCATGCCATATAGCCTCTAACCATTCATGCCATATAGCCTCTAACCTTTCATGCCATATAGCCTCTAACATTCAAACAACCTTAAATTAATGGAACACATGCTATCTAGTCTCAAATCCTTAAAACTTTTTATTTGGAGGTAACATGGGGAAAAAATGTTGCATTGAGACAAATTCAAAACACAACTGCTCATTGCTCGATAATGTCATTCATTTTCCAGGGCATCTCTGAACCATTCTATTGATTTTTATATTACAACAAATTGAGAAGCGGTCTAAATAGCTAACAGTCAATGTTAATTGCATTTAAGTTCTTATCTATAACCTTTAATTGCGCCAATATGTGTTGTATACACGATAGCTTTGCCACCAGCCTGTGAAATGAAATTACACGCAGGGTTTCAATTAAAGCTACAGGGAAAGTTTAATCAGAATTATGTTCTAATTATTCCAAATTCTTCCCCAGGATCTGCAATATATATGCATGGTATTTCACAATGATCTGCTGCTTGTTCTAGCTCAAATGATTCATTTACCATAATTACCCTGTTACAGAATTGCAATAATAAAGATTCTGTTGTTAAATCCAACTAATTAAAACTATACTCCTTAATATATGTCATTTTTTCATGGCAAGTTTTTTTCATGATTTTTTAAAAAATACTGCAAGGTCTGCAAGTGGTTTCTAATGAAGCAACATTCTTAGAATACCTCCCTTGGCACAATTCAAGAATTTTATACAATTAAAGAGTTAAGCACCTTCTGCTATTTACATGGAGGCTACCAAGGTGAAATTAAATAAAAGTAAGAAGAATTCTTACAAAAGCAACCTCAGACAAAAGAATAGGACTCTTTTAAAAGCATTCTTTTTAAATAAAAAGAATAAGAACCTTAATTCTTTGCAGCAACAAATGCTTTACATAATGGCAACCTTAAGTAAAGAAAACCTACAACCTATTGTTTTTTCACAGAATAACAGTAAGAATATAATTTCTAAGCAGCAAAATTACTTCCAAAAAAAAGCTTGAGACATTCTTTTTTCAGAACAAATAAGGAACAATAGGAACATCAACTCCTAGCTGGTGCCATTGTTACGAAACAAGCACAACCTGTATAGACCAACCACTGACTGCCTTATTTGAAGTGTTGGCCGGAAACCTTATCATTGTGATGTATTTTACTAATTGGACTGTCAATCAATAATTGATTGATTACTTCGTTAGTTAAAATGATAGCCAGTTAGAGACTATGGTCGAGGTTCTGTCCCGGTGTTATTAGGATTGATTTTTTGTGTTAGTTTCCGTGGCAATGCCAGAGAAGGTTGATGGCATCATAATTGAGTCCTTCATACACAATACACAATAATTTCATTAACTGCTATCTCTTTGATGTGGCTCTGTTCTTTTTATCTTTTTGCTTGGGTCTTTGTTTTTCTCTCCATTTTTAGCTTTGGTTGCTGCATCAATTCAACAATTTTTTTTAGACTAAATCTATCACAGAACTAATGCATGGTTTTGGGTGCTGCATTTAAACCTATCACAGATATTGTTAATGCAAGTTACTCTTTTTTTTAAGACTTATTTCATTTTTTCAAATGTAGCAGGATATGGGCTAAGAAGCTCCCTTCTATGCACTTCTTAGAAGCCAGAATCACTCAACTTGTCTGAAGTCATCCATTTTGTTTCGACAGTTTTTGATAAAAGTGCAACCATCCAAGAACTGACAATAAATAGAGTTGACAGACTCTGAAATTTAAGCTGCTTCATAAACCATAAACAAAAAATAACCTCCAGAAATCAGTTTAACACACTGTCTGGATAATATTTGAACTCGGAAGAGCAGACGAAAATATTGGCTCATCATCCATTTGCTTTCGCTGAAATATTTCTGATTGACTGAGAAAAAAAAATCAGCAAATATAAAGACTCAGAATGCATAATAGTGCTTCCATCCTACATTCCAGAGCTATTTAGAGTCTAAGCTGCTTAAATCAATCATTATGTCTATAAAACTAATCACAGAGCCTGGAAAATGGTCCATATATTGAATAATTCAGTCATATATCAGATTAAACTTTTTATATTGCCAAAATTATGAAACTCTAATACCATTCACACAGCCTTTTAAGTCAATCGCAAAAAATATCTGACCCCAAAGACCATCACATAACATGTCTAACCAATCACATATTTTTTAACAAATCACATAAGCTATAAAATCCTATCTCATAACCTGTCTTACTAACAAAACAAATGTCACAGAAATCATATCATCACATAACTTATAGAATATGTAACTCTAAAAACAACCTGAACAAACTGACATCAAATAACATGTTTTCATTCACATAACCACAAAAGCTAATCACACATCAAAGAAACATTTACATTTCCCTTTATTTCTAGTCACATAAATTACCTCTTGCCTAAATTCCATTGTTTGTGACAAAACACAAGAGGAAAATTGTTGCTTCCCCTCTCCTTACCACCCTCTTGTAACCTTCATGCTTGAATTAGCATTGATGCAGAAAATATTACCGGTTTTCTTTTTTGTACAGGACATTGGCATGCATTCTGGCGCATGTTTCTTGCAGAATGCGTGGCACAGTCTACAACCTTAACCCTTGTTCTGCTATGTTAGACGACAATCAGTCGACAACTTTAGTACAATTATCAACTACATGCAACGATAAATGGAGATTTTGCTAGCGACTCTCCAGCAAAAAGGTGCAGATGATAATCAGACAGCTTCCTAGTTAAAAGCTGATTTATTTACATATGTACTACTTGCGTAAGACAATCCAGGCTTGCTCGGCAGGCCAAGACTTAAGGTTTCTAACAGCCATTAAATCTGCACCCTTTTATTGATATTGTGGGTGGGGTAAGTGCAGTTGTCGACATTCCAGATCTGTACCATCCGTTAAGTTTGGGAGAAAAAACGCACACCAGAGCTTCATGCTTATTTATATCTTCTAGACTTTCATACTTTTCAGTACAGACAGTGCATAAAGCATTCTCAAAAAGTTAGCGAACCTTATTATTGGTCAATTTTGGAATTAATTTAGGGAAAAAATTTTGAGAGGTACTACTTTTTTGTTAATTTTTGGAAAAAAAACATTTATATGGACTTATTTATTTTTAAGAACATTTTTTTGCCAATATTAAAACTACTTTGCTGGTGTTATCTGTAAAAAATAGCTGCTTGTCAGTACTTCAGCTTGCCTCAATTTGCACCTGTGAGCCATTATAATTCCATTACAAGCATTTTAGTCATATTCTTACAACTAAATTAAAATTTGCCAAGATATACATATGTATTGTTCATTACTTAGGACACAAACAGTTCAGATCCTGATGGCTTACAACAGGAGTCGGCTGATCTGGATCTACACCATTTGCATAAGCTTGATCAATTTGAACTTTTGCATAAGCTTGATCCATTTGAACTTTTGCATAAGCTTGATCCATTTGAACTTTTGCATAAGCTTGATCAATTTGAACTTAAGTAAATAAGAAAGAGATGACTCATAGCTACAGTTCAGGTCTGGCCAGTGAAACGAAACAAACATATTACAAGCGTACAAAAAACATCAATCACAAAACACAGCAAATGTGACACTGTGTCAAAAGTCAGACGATGTTTATTTCCCACACAATTTATTGCTAGCAATTTACCAGGTGAAACAAAAGTGAAATTCAATAAAAAGAAAATGTCATGAGTTTAGACAGAAATTTAAGAAAAAATGTTCAAGGATGAGTTTTTTTATTATTATTTATATATTTATGGAACTTTACACCAGGCACATGTTTATATACAAAATATCTTTCCATAACAGTCCCAATACAAAAAGAATTTATTAAGATAGGTTCTGTTGAAACTTGTTATAGCTGGGTAAGTAATAATCTGAATTTTTTTTTTTTTTTTTTTTTTAACAATTTACAATAATTTATGTACATTTTTTACCAATTTCTTACGTGGTTTGTCAGTATTTCTTCTCAGACATTGATAAGGATGTCATATCACTTTAATGATTATAGCAGTATAGCTGTGATGCATTTCAAATAATCGAAACACACAAAACCAAATTCTTGATATTTAAAACCTACACAATAATCTGGGTATCCTATTTAAGTTTTGCATAACTCACTAATTAAAGGATAACGTCACTCGAGCTTGATACAACCCGCAACCAGGCAGTAAAGTACAATAAACAATGGATCGCTTGTTTATCCCAAATCTGCTGGAAAAAAAAACTAGCTCCTCTTTTACGAGTTTTAAACATGCACAGAACTATTTTCCGCCAATAAAACGAGATACGGTTTGTCCAAACATGCACACATGCTGATGTACAATAGTTTTAACACGCTACTAATAAATGTTTTGTACGACATTTCGGAAAGAAAAACACAAAAATCAATCACTACGAAGTTGATAATAGCTTTGATTGTGACACATTTAAAATATATAATATTAATATGAATGCGCGGAGGGGTCCCATGGTGTAGTGGTAGTCACTGACTAGATACTCCTCAGATTGCTAAGCTCTCACCGCATGGGTTCGAGTCCCATTCAGTTGACCAGAAATGCGCCAGTGGTTTCTAGACAGACATTTGTTTGGGGTCTTCTGCTTCCAAAATAGCTTGACATCATAACTGGTCACTGGGATGTATTTTAAAACTATACCTAATAATATTAATAAACCTAAACCTACACTTAAACCTATTAATATTATCACAATGACAGTAGGATGGACTGTAACTGTTAAGGCAGTACTTACTTTATTAGCAGTAAAGATTTGTTTGTTGTTGTTTATCTGTTAAATCGCACCGAAAAAATTATGGTCATATTGACAACGTCAAGCTAATTATTGATGGAGGAAGATCCCAGGATTGCGTGTGGGTAGAACCACCGGCACACCACAGGTTAAGGAATGAAAGGTTAATGGTGTGGATAATATCATTGGGGGAAGTAATGCATAATTTCTGTGAAAAGTCGAACCCAAGTCTAACAAAAGACGATTTTAAACATCGTCTAAATTGTAAGACAGTGGATAGAAATCGTGAACTCAATTTTGCATGACCATTCTTGTCCTAAAACTATAAATAAGCATGATACATATTTCTGCTAAAAATAGACATCGACATCTGAGCAGATTACCCGAAGGATTATATATAAGTTACGGGTCACATGGTTTTCTTTGTTAAAAATAACTAACTATGCAGCGTGGCTTAGACAGGAAATATCTACTTGCATTGACGAGTAGGACATCAAAAACCAAGATTTTGCGAGATCTTTTCAGGCAACAATAATTTATTTGGTAAAATCTGAAAAATGCTATTATTGTTAAGGCAACACTTAGTTACCTTCAAGAAGAAATCCCATCTTGGTAGTTAAGCATAATCTAGATAAACAAAATAACAAAAATCTACATTAACGACACACCTGATGTAGCAGTGTAATTTTCTCAGGTTGGTATACAGTTTTATTGAGTCATCTTAAGTGCAATGGTATCAATTTTCACGGCTTGATGTTTTTTTCTCTCTTTAAAGTTCATAACATCATAAAATGTAGACTTCGTCACAACCACAGCCTAGATAGTGACCAGCCTCAAAATATCCAAAATGTTGTAGGAGGTTACAGCTCATGAATTCAAATTAACACACCCATCAATCTAGATGCTGCAGTTTGTACATATGTTAGTGAATAGCACGTCAGTTCACAAATAGTGTTTCAGAAGTAAACTGTATGCAACAGTGACGTAAATGCACGCTTAAACGGATAAAATTGATACAACACTAATGTGCTAGGTTTTCAATTAATATTTCTGTACAACTTAATACAGGTTCCAATTTCAAAGCCTGCAATATGCAACAGTGTGTATCGGGAAGCAAATGAAGCATTTCAATCTCTACACACTAAATTAATTAACAGGTAATGAAGCATATCTTTGAACACCTTAAGTTGTATATAAAAAAAATGGAAAAAGAATAATGCAGTTAAACGATGGTGCATTTTATAAGTGATTTTTTATATTAATATAAAGAGCATTAATTTTCATTGCTGAGATTTTACAAGATTAAAGACAAAAATGCTAAAACACTCTTATTTTAATTGAAACTACAAACAAAATATTTATGTCAACAATATTCAAGTTTACTGGAGACGGCCAAGTTTGCAAAGATAATTTAATTTTAATTTCTTGTAGAACATTATGATAAATAAACAATAAGTGACATTAATTTTTGGTCTGAAGCTTGACAAATAGTTATGATCCAGATTTTTTTATTATACATGTAATAAATATCTCAAATTCCGATTGACCCCCTCTGTCCGTCTGCCTGCCTGTCTTTTTCTCTCTATCATAGTATTAAGATATCGGGGAAAATAATTTTACATACACAGATATTAAGGACTTTATGTAGGTGAATCCCTTTCATAATACTCTTGCTAAGCCTTATTGATGAACAAACTGTCAGTTTTCATAATTAAGCACCAAGGGTCTGCCCGAAAATAGCCTGCGGGCAATATCTTCTAACTTAATCTTTCCTTACTGACTTATCTTCTTAAGCAACCAAGGAATCCCATGCAGGTTTTAACCTCCAATGACCATACACAGTGGTCAAAATCTATAGATATATCCCCCCCACCCCATCTCCTCTACTTATGTGTAAGGCCTCCATTCCCTGACAGCAAAACCAAATGGAGCCTCACCATCAACCTTGTTGGGAAGCTTTATTGGCAAAATGATAAAACTACATTTAATTTGGCATGGTTGAAACCCCAGGATTTAATTTCAGTCAGATGAATGAGATATGACTAAGGCAGGCATAGACATAGAGAGATTCATTCTTCCTTCATTCACGATTCGTTCTTCAGCCATTCTTCCTTCACAACTACGTATTTCTCAAATCCATCCCCCTCTTCTCTCCTTCCCCCACCCACCTAGTTATAGTACATAATGAAGCTTCACAACCAGTTTGATTATCAATCAATGCACAATTCTATTTATGTCAGGGGACTCTCTATCTATTCCAGACCAGAAATCGAAGTTGCCTTCACAAAGATACGATCAAGTCAACTTCAGAACCGCTGTGGCAACTATTGAAAAAAAAATCTCCATAAGATGAGTTAGGAAGCGCAGAAAAAATGACAATTATTCAATACTGAAATATATTGAAGGAAAAATCATTACCCTTATCAATCTTCAGAAGTAAGATAGCCATAATTGATTTTTATTTGTTTTTATTACATAGCTGACTGATCAGGTTCTACACTATTAGCCTAAACCTAATCAATCTGTCTTGCAGACTAAGCAAATCCAGTCCTAGACCCTTTTGTTTGAAAAGCACTTGTCAATACTCAAAAAGTTACATTGTCTAGTTTTTGTGTTTAGTTACATTGCACCGATAGAATTATGATCATACTAGCAACATCCATTTATCATTGATGAATGAAGACCCCAGCCAAATGTCTGGGTAGAACCATCACTGCAGCACAAGTCAGCTGAAAGACCTCCCCACAAGAAAAAGTCTCACCCCGACCAGAACTCAAACCCACGAGGTAGTCTAAAAAAACTTGTTCTAGAGATAAAGTTTAGTTAGAAACAGCAGTATATACCATAATTCTCAAATTTTCCCTATTGAGTGGATACTTTTGTAAGATGTTTCAGACAAATCAAATGAGTACCTGGCACATAGGGTTTGATGTAGGAATCAAGACTATTGCATGAGAAATACTTATTACTGCCCAAATCGAAACCCTTTGAACACAGGCAAAACTAAACCGGGTCAGTTAATTTTTCATGTTTACAACCTATGGATCAATGGCAGAAGCACCATTTGCAGTGGGGCGGCTTTTCCTTGCTTTACAATATTACCGTTGCTATACAATTCCGTTACAATAACTTGACAGTTGTTGAGATTGCGAGATAAATGTTATCCCTCAGGACACTGAAAGAAGAGCTCTTCTGTCATCGATATTGCAGTCATGTTTTCTCTGTCTCTCATCTCATTCTTCGAATGTTTACAGTTGCTGATGTTGTGGTAGAAGACAAACACAATATCCGAACAGACTCATTGATCAAAATGTGACATTGTTCAAGCTAAAAGGGACATCTTTATTAATGATCTTTTTTGAGGGAAAAAATTTAATAATGACCAAGAGCTACAGGTGAGAGTGCATGTAGTAAATCAACTTTGATTTTACAGAACCAGTCAATCCTATTATTTTTAGAAAGAACCTTGCATCGTAGGTACTTCTAAAATTATGATGCACCAAGACATTTGTTTTGGGTAGCAGCACTTCAGAGTTAGCATGTGAATTGATAGAATCAGCAATAGAAAGATATGGAACCATTCTAAATGTTCAAAAATAGAAAGAATATTCAGAACATATGACAACGGTGTAAGTGGGCTAGTTTTCTAAAAGAAATGAACCCTACTAAATGAAAAAGAGAAACCTGAAATAATCCCTGAGTAAAGGAAGAAAATTAAGTACATACAACCATCATATAACTGCTGTTTTTAATTTAACTCGAAGAAAGCCAACATTATTTATGTGACATGCTTCTATAACTTAAACAATGCCAATGAAAGTAGGAATACTAAGAACATGCAACAATGAAAAAGTAAGAACATTAAGAACATACAACAACAGATTTACTGCCCTTTTACTTTAAGTACATAACCTGATGAATGTTACTGAAATGTGACTTAACTAGGTTTTCTGTTAGTCGAATATCGTGACACAAGTTTTAATATGATTTATTATGACAGAGAAGAGACACAAAGGGAGTTAACCATTCTAAGGATTATCTTGTCAAAGAAGGTCTAACTGTACTCTTACGGTTAAAATGCCATCGTAAATCTCTCTTTTGTTAAGACAGAATGTCAGCAGTAAATACAAAATAAATATTGTTACATCCCCAGCCTAATCTGCTCTCAATTGAATTTTTCGAGTGCCGTCCCTAACTTAATGTACAAAATTTGTGTACATGGTTTTTCAATGCTCAATTTATAGGAAGAAAAAAATAAATTATCCATCAACCTCAACAAAGCTATTTATGACGGCAATTTTGCAAAAGAATGATTTCTGTACCAACGAATAACCCAAGTATATGCCAAACCTATTCTTTGCACCTAATCATTTGTGAAATTAGAAATTTACAAACACAGCTATCACTGTTTTTTTTCACTACCGGAGCTTTCTTTGAAGATGGGGTATATATAAAGGAAGGGTGTCTGTCTATTCAATTAGATGGTGTGAAAAATTGAAAGAATGAGCCAAAAAAGTTGTTAAAACCTGTAACAGAGGTGCTCATTTTCAATAGGTTAGATTTCAATTTGGAAGGTGTAGAGAATTGAATGCTGGGTCATGTATCATGCGTAAGAGAAACACCATAACCAAACAACAATCTCATATATTCCTGCATTTATAACATTGTAGGTGGGTTATTCACACTTTCCACAAAAAAAATCTTTTTGCCTACGTTTACAATTCTTAATTGGTTATAGGAACACGACTGATTCAATGCCAATATCAATAAAAGCAGAGGATCTTTAATTGATTGAATCATGCATAACTATCGACCAAAGTCTTGCAAAATGAAAATTGCTTTCACAAATTTGATATCTTCCCACAGGCTTTAGAAAGCAAACAATTTCACCCATATATTATGCGAGCCTTCAAGTTCTGGGGAATTAAAGCAATGCAGTTGTCACACAATTACGGCAATTTGAGTTGAGTGAAGTTTGATAAGATGTTCTTACTACAGGAAATATAGGTAAGGGGGATGTATAAAATATTGATTTGGGGAATCTTTGAGTAAAGCTACTGATTTTTTTAAAAGGAGTTTAAATTTTTACCAGGTTATAAACTTTAAAGAATTACAAAAAAAAACTCAATAATTTAATTTGACATAATAACAAGTAAAGGAAATGAACTTCTAAGGAAAAGAACTTTTAAAAAAAGAACAACAGTCACTACAAAGGCAAACATGTTAATTCCTGACTTGTGCAATTAAAATACTCTCTTTTTTAGCTTAATCATTCTGATTTTTTATTCCGAGACTGAAAAAAAACAACAACCAAATTTGATTAAGAATTCTGATAAATAAATCTAAGCATGCTACTGCAAACATTATACATGATCAATAGGAGCATTGGGAAAAACGCTGACCCTAAAACCGTTTTATCTTTCACAGGGTGCATTTAGAGATACATCAATTTTGCCATAAAGGAAAATATCTGATCATTCTATCATCCGCTTCAGGTTTTTTTTGGTACTCTTCACTTAGTGCTCTTAGAAATACAATACATACTCTAATTTTTACTTAATGTTATCTAGTATGTAGTTCATATTTTTCTGTTATAACAAATTGGTGGAGTTATACCTACATTGCAAGTAAGGATACTTTATTCAAACAGGTAAAATGTAGTGTCATTAACAGAAGGGCAAATGACATTAAAGTTCTAATGCATAATGTTAACCAATTTACTGAATTTTACAAAAAGAGACATAATGTACAAGGAATCAATTTGAAATTGTTTTATCGAAAAATAAAAAAGATGAATAAGGTACGAAAGGTTTCCCAGCCAAGTGCAGAAAGCTATTTTTGATGTCAGTACATGTAGTTCTGACAAAGTACATGTGTAGACACATTTTCTTAATTAAAAGCTATAATTTTGGAAATTACTAGTTATCATAACAACAGATAAGTTCAACTGATCTTAGTGCTTGAAATTTGTATAGAATGTAAATGAACAAGCTCAGTGATATGTTAGTACTTAGTCAAACTCTCACATTGGAATTGTTCTGCTGAATACCAACCAGTAAAATAGGAAAAGTACTTAGATGTGAAATTCAAAATTTGAAATATAAATCTCCTTAAGTTGATTGTTTAATTTTAAAAATTGAAATAAAATGAAACAAAGATAAGTATTGATATAACAGAATAAGAAAAAAAGAAATATTGATCTGAAATGAAAAATCTCCTTATCTATCACTCTGTGTAAGTGAAACTTAAGAAGTATAGAAATATAAGAATTACAAACACTTGTGCAATAACAGAAAAAAAGTGTCTTACCTTCGGTTGTGCTTTTCGTGGGAAGGCAACTTTAGGGTCCACCTGGGGATAGACAGTATAGTATAAATTTTCCATTTTTCTGCTAACTTCAAATAAGTGGGCGCAACAAAACACGTGGCAGAATAACTAGAACCGAATTCAATTAAATCCAATCAGCTCAGTGCTACCTGCACTTTCTCAAATCAAACAGATCCCAATTGACGAACGAAGCACAGTTCTGCCAGAGTATCCTACTCAAGCCGGATCTAAATGCAAACACACTGTGAGTTTCCTTTTTTAAATACAAGTAGTTTGCCCGTATGGTTCTTGTCCCTATTCCGAAGTAGGTTTTTTTCTTCAGTTTTTTAAGCCTATGTCCATCAATTAGGCAACTTACACGCTCTGTTGAGTAAATCTATCACAATGGGTGAACAGAAAGCTACTGATTACTCCTTCAGACTGAAGAGGGTCAGACGACAACAAGTGATGCACACAGGTATAAATTTATTCACACTTTCCTGACATATATGTGACAGCTCTGGGGGTTCGTAGTCATTCACGACTCGGACCTTCAACAATATAACAAAACAGGTTCAACAGGTTAGAGTCTCAGAAAGCCTTCAAACCGGTATGGACAAGCAATGCTGGACTCTGATAGGCTAGATGCATTTGATGACAAACAAACCCAAACCCTTGACACCTTCCCTCATATGCTTCAGCCGCTATTTTTCCTATTTTTGTGGGGAGTTTTCAATGTTGAAGCCAACAAAAGTTAAGGGCCGCCTCTTGTCTTTTATTCCAAAGTTGACAACTCCCCATATCGCTCGGTTGGAATAATGGTAAATACAAAATCGAACATTTCTTTTGTGATGTAACTGTTTGCTTTCTATATTGAATAAATATGTCAACATTGCAATGTTTGAGAAAACTTTAACCTGCTTCCTGGGCTAGGGAGCCTTGAAAGGGAGCCTTAATGGTGTGCTGTCTTGGAGTCGATTCATGCGAATCAACAAAGCGTGGACAAGTACATAGGTGTTCTGGGTTCTGTTTGACCTCAATCAACATTCAATTAAACCTATTCAGACTCCTGCAAACACTTTGCCAGCAAACACTTGCTTTTTGTACACAAGGCTTGTAGTAGATCTAATATATTCATACAAACAAAATCCTGCCACCCTCCTCTCCTCTCTTTCTCCAGGCAAACCTACCCCTCATCTACCCTTTTATTAAACTTTCATCCTGCCACCTTCATATTTGCTTACAGGCCCTGTGATGTAATATTTATTGACCCTCATTAACATCAAACACTGACCATTAATAGCGGTCATCATGCAAAGGTGTGAAGGGGACTAAATAGCTGTAAAGGGACCATTAAGGCCTGCCAAACACCCTCCTAAAAGGGCTTCCTGCAAAGCCCTTGTCAATCCCTTTATCAAACATGCACACCAATTTTTACTGAATATAAAAGACAAACCATTTTTACTATTTAAAGCAAATGCTATTTTAGAGGCTTTCTAAAAAAATAAAAATGAAGAGCATCTGAAAAGTAACTAAATTCTGACAATAGCTTAGCATTTGCAGCCTAGGACAATTTCCAAACACTGATTGGTCAGATTTTTACTTATTACACAAATTTGACCAATCAAAACCTAAAAGAATCTAGAATTTAACAAGTCAAAATCTCGAGATTTTGCTTATTCACTGCAACGAACTATAAACAGATACACTACACCAAATTTTTGATAATAAGGCATCACTTGTTTCTAGTAGGTCTTGCACCTATAAAATTAACACCTGTGAAAAGTAGTGACCAATTTCCTTTTAAGGGTTATAGGGTAGTATAACAGTGCTCCCTAATGGACACTTGTTGTGGTCATTTCACAACCTGCAACTGGCTAAAATCAGCCAAGTAGACATAATACCCATGAACAAGGGTGGTAAAACTGTCACCCACGTGTATAAAAGACAGCAAACATAGTGAGAGAGAGTAAATATAGCTGTCAAAGCAGGGCCATCAAACCTTCCATTGAGGTGCTATTTGCTATGCATACATGTATAGAGGTTACATGTACTGACAAAGGTGTACTTATGAATATTCATTAATATGCAAATCAGTATTAAGGGTTTAAAAAACTGGGGCACCAGAAAAGGGAGTTGCAAATATGCAATTGAGGGAGGGGGTCTACAAGGGGTTGCTTTGTTATGTGGTGTTTTTCTACAGACATTTTTACTGCAAACTTTAAATATTTAACTAGTGGGAATTTTTCTAAAGAAGTATTATATGTGGTATCTTTTCTAGATTGAGGATTCAACTTCAAAGCTAGGATATGCCCTAACCTTGAATTAAATACCTCTTTCATGTCTTCAACTTCATTTGTGCACAGAATAATCGGACAATTCTTTGACTTGAGTAATTACCATTGTAAAGTGTAAACATTACATGCCTTTGATTATGATTGCTTGTTCGTGAGCAAATAAGATATATTTGCTCAAAAAATGCAATCACTTGACAGCAGAAGGTGACAGTGGGCTGCATACATTAGGTCATGTTGAAGGGAGATCACTCTAAATGACAACTTGTTTTTTTCTGCACTCTTCAGCCAAGAAGTACAGAAAGAAATGAGGAGGTTCATTTAGGTGCTCACTGCAGATTTTAATCTTGTTTTTTTTTGTTCATGGATTGTTTTAATTGTTTGCACCTGCAAGTGTGAAAAGTATGTGCCTATGTTGTGACCAGGCAAGGTCAAATTACTGATAAATGAATTTGACAAAGCAAAAAAAATCTTTTATAACAACACAGGTAGCTATAAAGCCCTGTTAATAGGAGAAAGTAAAGAAATAGAAGAATTGTGTAAATAAAATATTAAAGAAAATCAATTTTTAAAATACACCAAAAATAAGCATCATAAAGAGCAACAAAATATGGACATCTGTCGTTTTCACAATTGAAAGTGTGTTAGTATCAGACTTGTGTTACTGTATGACTAACTTTAACTGTGCAATTAAAATAAACAAGTTTTCAAAATTATTTCATTTTATTTGATTTTATTTTTTCTGTGACAAATTATTTGATTTAAATACCAAAAGTTTTCCTGCATTTACCAATTAAAGCAGTGTATTACAGTAAAAGATATTCAAGATCAGAAACATCTTTTAAATTTTACATAAACTAATTTCTAACAAGACCTAATAATCCATCAGTCCCTTCTATATCATTATAATAATGCAAAAAAAATATTGAATAAACAAGATAAAATGTTACCTAAATCATTTTTCAATTACAATACTATATAATTTTCCAACAAATTCAACTAATTAATATTAAAGACATACCACAGAAAAGTCAAACAATCATTTTAATTAATGGAGGAAAAGGACACAGATTTTCTGTAAATAGATATTACTCTAGGAATCATGGTGGCATTTAGTTGTAGCCATTTTAAAATATTGCCTAATTTAAACTTAAAGATGATCTTTTAACTTAAGTGGAGACATTACCTTAAGGGTGGTATCCGACAGTTTGAATTATAAATATATAACCTTTAAATAAACTATTATTATTTGAATAGATTTCACAAAATGCTGTTTAATGATGTCCTACACCTGTCTGAAAAATGAACCATAACACCTCAATCGTAATTACTAACATGTATTTCCTATCTGAGCCACGCTGCATAGTTAGCTATTTTGAACCCTTTCATTCATAGTAAAAGTATGAATTTTAAAAATTCACTTGATTTTGTTGATTTTCTTTGAAACAGTTTTAAATATTTTTACAAACATGTATTTTTGGCATATAATTAAATAACGTATATTAAACTAGTCTATAGAAAATAAACCCTCAGTTGTCGTAATGCAGCTGAAGATAAAAGGAATAATTGTGAATGCGTTACAAAGTCGTAAAATGGCGTATGCATGAGCTAGGGGGTTAAACTTCGAATTCCATGTGACCACTTATATTTTAGCTCATCCACATCATTTGCGGTGATGCCAACCTCTATTTTTAGCAGGAATCCTAATCGCTGTTATATATAGATTGAAAAGAATAAATATTTTAAAGCTGACTAACAAGTTTTACTGCCCAAAAATTGAGATACTGTTGAAAATCGTCAAAGCTGAGACTACAGTATGTTTTTTTCTACAGAAATTATGCACAAACACCCCAAAACAGAGAACAGATATTGTTACATATATTTGATAAACTGTCGGATACCACCTATAAGAGATCATTGTATCTGAAAGACACATTTCTAACACATTAATAAATCTAAAAGAAAATTTGCAAGACAACATGTTTTCATTTTTATTTAACAAGATGTATATTTAAGAAGTATTAACTAAAGTGTCACCAGTTTTTGATAATTTTTAAAATTATTACAATGTAAGTTCTAAATTATTGTAAAATACTTACAATATGTCAAAAATATATGTAATAAAAAGAGAATAAATTCTATACTTACTTGTTTACCATCTAATATATGAGGGCCATTTTCTAAGCACTTGTCCACTCCCATCACATCTTTGTATGTAACGAAGCCAAATCCCCTGAAATAATAAAGTTATTCATATTTAATGAATTTTTGTAACAAGTTTAATTGATTCTATCTAGCATTTTTTAATATTATTATAATTATCTTAGGATCCATGATGATGATGATCATCATCATCTTGTTGTTATTGTCAACTTTTCTTATAATGAGTATCATCTCCACTGAAGTCATCTTTAATTCTATGAACATCCCTATCACAATCCTCAGTATCACCACCACCATCACCATCATCACCACCATCATCATCACCATCATCACCACCACCACTATAATCAACACCATCTTCCTTAACTTAGGCGCAACAATATATATACTATCTTGTTCAATTACATATAAAGAAAGATCTCAATTACCTTTATATTTAAATGATGTAAACAGTGTTGTTTTACTTCTCACAAATAATGCAAAAAGCACCATACCTACCCTTTCTCAAAGGATCTGGCTTCTTAAGGATATCAGTGTACTGGTTGTAAAAGTAAAAAAAAAAACTTACCTGCATTTGCTTCAGTCAGTGTCCATTGACTAAACATCACAAAAACTAAACTTATCTAAGACCATTCCAATTTACACAAACTTACATTTAAACTATTCTACGACTTTTCTAATCTAGTAACTGTAACCCAAAAAACTATAAAACTCTATCATTATATAAAATTAAATTAACTTAATGCAGGTCTGATAAGCCTATCTTATCTCCAAATAGTTAAGTAGGAAGCAATATTTTTTAAAATAATATAAAATTAGCATCGGTATAAACCAATGCAGAGACAATGTTCAATGTCATTCTTGAAGATGTTTAATGTTCAAGATTGGATTTTTCATTCATTCATTAATTTTATTTTGATAAATTATCAAACAAACAGCAAGGTATTTAGCAGACCAGACGTTTTACAAGCAATGCTACTTAAACGGCAATATCTGATGAAATCCATTAGTGATTAATGGTGAATTAATCTCAGTACATTGAACCCAACATGTACAATTTATTTGTCAGAAGTTTCTATAAATATTTTGTAAGTGCGGATCCTAATAATGCATATCATTGAATCAACAATAAATTGATTTCTTTCACATCTCATTAAAATTAAATTACTCAATATATGTTCTAAAAGTTCCACTCGTTTTATTATAATGCATAAACTGGTTCTATTTATCCTGGAACATTAGGGACCAATCAATCATTCAACATCTTCTTACTACTTTAAAATCAGACTGTGCCTCAATATTATATACAAGAGAAAATGACAGTCTTATTTTCAAGTTTGTATACCCTTCTATTTTTTATTTCTTTTCATACTCTCTTTACACTTTTCTTTCTATAAATGCTGCCATTAAGATCTTATCAACAATTATATCATGAGAAAGAAAGAAATCATTACTCTCCCCTTTCTAACCTGGCTATTGATAAAGATATCATAGGTGCTTTCAATATTTTCTAAACCGTCTTTTGTTAGCGTCTTTACTAGTTCAAACCAAGATATAATTGAGATATTCTTCTAGGACTTATTCTTATCTTATCTCCCAACCATTTATAGACGTTTGACAACTGTTTGTACAAGGTATTAAAACAAATTTACCGTTTCAAGTTTGTTCAAATAAACCTATTTGCTGGATTACAATCGCATTTCAAAATATCACAGCGGTTATTAATTCTGTGCAAAGGGACAAAACTCTCCATATGCACCTCACAACAGCGTTGACAAGTTTTAATAATTTCTACTGACAAGTTTACTCAGTTGAAGAGTGATTATAAACACTAAATACTTTATTACATTCTTTCAAGGGGTTTATTCTTTTTGAAACTGCACACAAAGGAAGTTCAACAGATTTCAACATATGACCTTTAGAGCAAATATAAATGAAATTCGAATTTGGATCACTATTGAATTGTCAGAGAACAATATCCTCTCTGTTTAACATAAGAACTTGATTAAATTGTCCGCAATATGATCGTACTTGCAGGACACAATTTGTAAAATGTTCTAAATTTAAATTATTATGACACAATACGTAACCTGAGCTAATATTTTTGTTGTAAATTAATAAGCCTTTTATTTGGAGGTGTATCATAACCTGCTGTAACAATACAGGATGTGCCATCTTGAATTTCAGTCTTCGACAAAACCCAGCGGACAAAGTCCACAAATATCTCTGTCAGTCTGGTAAATTTAACAAGTTCAATGGACCGATGGTCCACCAAAATTTTCAGCCTCAATTTTTTTTCAAAATTCTTAATTAATATGAAAACATATATAATAAACTTAACTAAACAATGCTTTATAGCTTTTTACTGAACACAACCACTTTCAACACCTCGGTAAGCTTACCAACCTGTAACAGAGATTGCCGATATGTTCGAATGTCTAAACTGGCATCGCTTCATTAATAACAGAATAAAAGCATGATTGGCAAAACTAGGGGTTTTTTTGTGTCAAAATTCCCAAATCATACTGGTCCAGTAGAATTTGGTCTGGACCAGTAGATATTGCTAGTTTGGTGGACCAAGGTCTATAGTGTTGGTTAATTTCTTTCGTGAAGACTTTAATTCAACTAAATACGGCCAAACTTATTTAAAATACCAGTTAGTGGTTGATATTTTGTCCTATTGAAGGCATGCTTTCATTTTCAATGCAGCTCTATCAACACGATCTCTCTAGGACTTCACAAGTATTGGTAACACATCTTTTACTTGCATCAATGTATCAAAGTCTTGTGCAAAACTTAAAACCGAAACTATTTGTTGGAAAGCAATACGAGGGGGATTAAATAAGACATTAAGATGCAGCGTCAGAGAAAGATGTCTTCTGTCACATCCAATGTGCTTTTAGGTGTGCACACAGTGTCTTACAACAGAATTACCATGACAAGCTCGAGTAATTTCACGCAAACTGCACATGTAAACAAATTCCTTAGGATACTTCTTTAGATGGTGTGGGAAATAATATAAATCCTTAAAAGAGTCACAGCTCTAGTTTATACAAGAAATATAGTTTATACAAGAAATATGTCTCCATTTACTGACAGTGGCAAATTTCAATTTAATTTCTTAACAAGATCTGTCCTTAGACAATCCACTCTATTTTTCTCAGTACTGGCTATTAAAAGGACTATTCTAAGTAAAAGAAGGGGGGCATAACTGTGCCAAAATTAATATTATAGGGTTACCTGCCCTTTGAAATGGGCCCTGCTGAAGTGAATAAGTAATTTTATTTTTTCTGATTTGAGAAATGAACCTTGGCATATAGGCCTGATTTGGACTTGGATGATGGAGAGAGGATCATATAAATAGCTCCACTTTTGTTTCATAATAAAATCATGAGCTTGAACTCATGATTGTAAATTATTTTGATGTATTTCTGACATGTGGTGACAACTGAACAAGCCTTTTTATTGCTCAACAGAATGAGGAAATACCGAAAGAAAAACCATTAAAATCTAGTGCTATCAAGCACCTTTTTATGTTTTTTCTATTACAAGATGTCTTTTAAAACCTACAAACTATGTATATTACCATTCACTCATTGTGCATTGGAAATAACTTGAAAGGGACAGAAAAGAAACGTTAACTCATTATTATTGCAAAAACTTCACATTTATGAGATATTTACCACACAGCTTTTGTGACAAGCTATGACAAAAAAAAGGAACACCAGTTTACTGATGTCGAGAGGTATTTGCATGAGAAAATGGGTGAAAGATGCATGGAGATTGGATATTTATAGGACAGGATGCACTGACAGTGACAGTGATTGGGTTGAATGAGAACGAGAACACTCAATGAAATTGTAGCAAAAAAAGCGTTATGTTTTTGGGGGACACAGAGGTTAAGAAAGCAATAGGTTAAATTTGCAAATTGCTGTATCCAACAAAGTATCTAATTGGTTAAAAAAAACATATGCTTGGTCATACTGAAAGAAGTCACAAATCTGATGCTTAGTATCATGACTGGAAGTGTTACAAAGCATTTGATAGGTCAGCTTCTATAAATGTAATTTAACTAATCAGATGCTTTGTAGCATATTTTAGCCAGAACTTCCAAACAGATATGTAATTTTGCTATTTATTTATAATAAAAATCTAAATCCATTCACAAATTTTTTCCATACAAGGCACATTTCTTTTCCCCAACCCCACCCCTCTCTATATGACTTCTTACCTAAGGGTATTAAGATATTAAGATGGAAGCAAATAAGATTTGAAAACTTCAAAGTCATCTGGCGTTTTTATCAGAGATTTCTGTTAAACCGATGACGGGCCCTACTTGAGCCTAATCTCTGTAATTGTTGGATGATAGATTACCTTTATAGTACACCGTCACAGGTGTGAAACACAGGTGTGAAAAAAAATCTACCCCATTTCAAGAAAGCTGGATATCCATAAAAATTGTGTCATATATAAATCTCCCATGTTTTTAACTACTTTAAAAAATGTTCTAAAAATTTTCAGTCAAACAATATGTTGTGGAAACTCACTAGGTTGAATCTCATTAAGCCAATTTTTGTGGGTAGGCTACAAACAGACTAGGGTTTCGAAGAGAAGCAAAGGCTCTACTGTTTAATATGTGTCCTTTTCTGGAGTATCCTCCAAAAAAATAATTTAAAGAGAAAAATTTAATAAAAAAATAAACATATCTTCTTATAATCCAAATTAGCAAAAAATGATATGTTTCAACCAAGCTGTTCAAATGTATCTTTTTTAATTACATGCTCTCTGGGATTAGACTCAGAAAATGTAGCTTCAAGAAATACTTTATTAACTTTATCGACTTTGTTAACAATATCATTAAAGTATCTTCTTCAAGAAATCCATCCAAATGCATCAGCAGACAACAGATGCTGTCACCCTTTACGACCAAAATAACCAAAGAACTCCTGACCCAACACCCATACATGTGAACTTTTTCTGAGGCCAAAGTAGGAGATTTTCACATGCAAAGAGGGTGGGAAGAAAGTTATCTGTTTTTCAAATAGGTAGATTTCTGAAAATGTGTAAAACATCCCTCATTTTTAAGTGATTTTAAACCTAGGAAATGGTAGCCTCCCTCCAAAAGTGGGAGAGTTCAGGTCTTTGCACCCCACCCAACCCACCCACCCCACATTATATAATCAGCTAAAAATAAATAGGTCCAACCTAGTTTAAGCAACCAACAGTCTTAATTTTTGTGGTCTGAAGAATGACAGATTGGACGCTTTTGTTCTGTTATGTACATACCATAAAACTTCTTAAACCTATAGATACTCCTTTCAATTCATAATACATGTGACCCACTTCAAACAATTGTGAACAACAACCTGATAAGAGATATCAAAGACCTGGACATCCCCTTAAAACTGACCACCCATTGCCATGGCAACCTGATCAGTCTCTAAGGAGAAAACAGGTTGCTAGGCAACACAACAAACAGATAAAACATCTTTTATGGGAAAATTAGTTGGCAGACTCTTCAGTGATAACAAACACCTACTTTGTTAGAAAAATCACTTAGTCTGGCTGTATGTTCAGCTTTTTGGTTACCAACATCAAGCAATCTTTTTATATATTTATTTATAATTTGCAGAATTAATTATTAAACCAATAAATTATTATACCAATAAACACAGAACACGACCGGTCATAACTCTTATGACATACGCCAGTTTAACGAGGGAAATTTAGGGTCATTAGAGATGCATGACGGCTTGGATGTATTTTTTTATGTCACTTTTAATTATGCATCAATTCACTTTGTCTTGTAGCGAGTGGCAGAATTGACATGAATTGATAGATGGACATAATAGTTTATAGTTTTAGACTGAGGGAGTAGATATTACACGTAAACTATTAACGCACTTAAATGACATTGGATAAAAAGATTTATTGCACCTGCACCCATGTTGCTAGTTTTTCTCTTCAAGAAATGGACTGTTACAACAAGGTTACCTTGCTCACCCTGCAGTGACTTGGTATTTCGACAAAGACATTTTGTTTGGATTTTAAGTACCATGACATTTACCTAACATCTTGCTCTACCAATATGGTGCTGTTTGTTACATCTCGCTGACACACTTATGGTCATATTGGTGAGGGATTGGGATTTGCCTGCATTTTTGCCTATACTGTGCAATGACATTACTATCATTATAGCACTGGTGCACTTATGAGGTGATCATGGACTGAACCCAGCTTGTCCATTATACTGACACCGACGACTTAGGCGTAATGCTGTCCCCTTATCCCGAGTGTTCAGAGGGAAGCCACTACTACCAACTTTAAAACCTTTGGTTTGACCCAGCCGAGGTTTGAACCCACGACCTCCCGATCTAAAAGCCAACGCTCTACCACCTGAGCTACTGCGGCCGGTCGTATTGGTGACATCCAGCTAATTACTGATAGAGGAAGATGCAAGAGCTTCGTCTGGGTAGAACCCCCGCAAATCCCAGGTTCACTGAAAAACCTCCCTACATGAAAGTTTCGACCGGTACTAGAACTCAACCAATAATATATAGTTACTATAATGACCAGAACTGTAAACAATGCATACGTCAAAGAAACATAGACATGAGAACTCTTTAAGTCACTAATAAACAGACAAAACTATCACAAAATACATCAAATATTATGTAAAGAGCCATTAAAATTAGACAAACACCCAATTCTATGGGAAGTAAAAACACACTAATAATAATACAGTTAATATGATCAAAACTGCTTGTGTTTATTGATTACTGTGGTGCAGCAATAATTTATGGCGAACCCGCAGGATTGAAAATATGGTCTCCGCCAGCTGTTGCAAAGGATTCTTCATGAATTGAATGTTCTATAATTGAAATAGACCTACGCCAGTGTATATCAGCGACCAAGACTGTGACGTCTAAACCTAACTGTGAAAGTCACCAATACTCGCCATAAATTATTACTTCAGAGTTGTGTTGTTTTGTAGGTTTGATGTTTTTTTCTTTTTTGTCAGTTGGTGGAGTTTGTGCATGCTAAGGGGATGAGGTAGTATCTTTGCTGGGGTTTATTGTCCAACAAGCAAACTGTATTTAGTTATCATGGAAAAAGTGGCCTCTTAAAGGCATAAATAGCGCTGCCTTCACTGTGTATAGCATGCCCAAAACAGTTTGCACGATACCACAACCAGTCACATTATCCTGACAATGGGCTGACCAGTCATAGGCCATCCCTTAAAGTTACTTGTATGCTAGCAAGGGAGCTATACAAAGACTGTTTTTTAACATCTTTGGTATGTGGAGGCCCAAGTTTGAGCACTTATGCCAATGTTCTACTTAGTGCACTACCAGTGTGGGGAATTTTTGTTTGTTTGCATCAAACACATTAATCAACAGATGGCTTCCATCTGTTCAGATGTCATTTATAGGTAGATGATAAAGACCTTTATAGAAAATGTTTTTCGTTAGCAGAACCACAGCTGCAAAGCAAGCTAGAAGATAAACCCAAAGCTTGTTGCATTGGTAAATATCCCCTTTCGTCATTAGTTGTTAATTAAATGTACTTGCACCTTAGTAGAACCACAGCAAGCTAGAAAATAAACCAAAAGCCTGTTGCACTGGAAAATATCCCCAGTAATTGTTAATACACTTGCTCAGAAATTCATTCAATAGTACCAAGACATATTGGTAGAGACTAAGGTAGACCTGGTCAATCTGGATGTACACATTTTGCACTATGCGGCCCAAGAGTAAGGTATCGTAAAAATGAAGGATAAAATGCAGTAGAATTACAACTAAAAAACAAAAACAATACACCTATACATTTAGCAAAAAATGGCCTGCCAGAAAGTTTCAATATTCATGTATGTGCTACACAATCGTAACAAACCCTTTCAGTTCAACTACAATGTAGAAAATATTCAAGTCAATAAATCTGCTAATCATATCGCTCATATGCTCAATACTTTCAGCTATCAGATGAAAACTTAGAGAAGAAAACAAGAAAAAAACAAAACAATATCTTTATGAATGATCTATGTTCACTGCAAACATGCTTGCCAAAATCTTGCAGAAACATGAACAAGAATAGATTGTGTAAAACACTGCCAAATTATTTCCTTGCTTCCCCACCCTCACCCCAATCTGTTGTTAACTACTCACAACAAAATGGATGTGAAGGACAAGATCAATAGTTTCCAAGTTATATTACATCTATGGAAAACCCCTATGGATTATTTTCCAAGTGATTTTATTTGTTTTGATCAGTAATGTTGCTTGCTGTTGTGTGATGAGTGGGCTAGTAGTTTGTATGTGTGAGTGTGAATTGTGTATGTTTGTTTTGTATGTGTTATAATAATTTGCAAATTTGTGTAGATGTGTTTGTGACATACACAAGCATATGTCTGTGTGTATGTGTTTGTGTATGCACAAGTGTATTTGTTAAAATTTACTCAAGTATGAGTAATGGTGTTTGTTTACATTTATTCATGTATGAGTTAAAGAATTTCTATAACTGTACATATTTTTGCATGCACTTCTGCAGTTGTGATGAGCGTGTGCATGAAATTCTGTATAAGTGTGCACTTACATCAAATATACTTTTTATGTGTGTCTGGTTGAGTGTATTTATATGTGCATGTATGTATGAGTATGTCTGTATGAGTATTTCTGTAAATGAAGAAATGCTGTCGTTTTTTCTCAAACCTGAACTACTTTCTTCCACACCCTGGACATCACTGACCACCTGTGGGAAGTGGGTAGTGATGTGGCATGGGGATGTGACGCTTCTCCTAATTGAGTATTCTGGAGCCATTCATCTGCAGCTGCCACCGTCCCTCAAGACTAAGTGTCATCAGTACACATGCAGCACTGAAACGCTGCTATATTTTTCACAAACACTAATATGCTGACTTATTTACAAACTCCTAGCGTCTTTCTCATCTCCACCGAGAATTGGATATGTAGATGTAATTTGCTCCAAGTGGTGTATGCGATGATAATTCTAACGAGAAATCCGTGTCAACAGGCATGATCGCCTGGATTTTTAGTTAGCTCTATGGTCATGGTTCCCCCGATGAAAAATTCATGTCACCACATGGGAAGCTTATGGTGATGGTGTTGTGTGGAGAAATTACACTATACAACATGCATTTACACAACTTTTAATATGTATACATTTTTAAAGCAAGGATGTCCCCAATGCTGGCAGAGATTGTGTATTACATAATGGACAAAAGTTTACTAATGAAAAGTTCCACTAATGGAAGCGAGAATTTGATAATTTATTGTATTTGTTGCTTAACAGGCCATCACTAATGACCGCATGTAAGCACTTGCATATCAGCACATGCATTCTCCTAGAAATTGCTTTCAGAGTGTAGACAAACAATGACCATATAATTAATCATATGAAAAAAATGCCAACAGAAATATGTTTCAAATCTCATGACAGAATGTCAGCCACTTAATCCATGCCAATATTTATGCCATCATTATGACTGACAATCAAGGTGAAAACTTTTTCTCAAACAATGTTCATAACACGAGATAAGGGTAGTATGAGGGTCATTCATTAAATTCCTGGACTGGGCCTGTTAAACTAAGCCCGGTTCATGGAATTTTATGAACGCCCCTTATATTTCTTATGCTAACTCCTTTATTTCTCCGCCAATCTCTTTATACCTGATACTCATTGGCATCCTCTTAATGTTACAAATTAAATTATTATGCACAATGATGGGTTTTGTTGCAGTACTACTACGCATATTAATTTTATTGTTTTTATTAGTCCCTGAATGGGATTCGAACCCCTTCAGTGACAGGCTAAGCAGTCATATATAAATAAAGAAAAATCTAGTTAAAAGCTTAAGCTTTAAAGACTGAATTATGATTATGATTATGAAGAATAATACTTTTCTAATACTAATGCCAAATAAAAAATTTCCAAAAAAATCAACAAGCATCATTCATAACCCATTTTCTTGCATCTCTAAATCATGACATGACAATGGCAACCGCTGGCAAAACATGGTTTTGAGGGAATTTATCAACAATGATGTCAGAGAAAACTTAAAAGTTTTAAATCCATTTTCAAAGGCTCTGACTCATGACCTGGCAAAAACAATGAAGTTAAAAAAAAGAATTCTCTATGCCAATCCATGGGATACCACATAGATACATCGCCAATGATGTCAAAGAAAGCTCTCCTCATAGGTGACAGCAAAGACATTCCACTGGTCTAGGAAACAACCCAACAATGAAGCGGACACGACCATAGCCATGGCTGGAATGTGTGGCGTCCAAAGTCTTCAAGACAACCGACATGATTTTAGACATGTAACGTGTAACCTTGCTATACCAGATGTACAAACACTTTGTTTTCCGTATTTTTCCGAGGATTGCTATGGATATGTACGTTTATTGTAACACCAACAGCCAAGGTCATATAGTGACTTTCAGTTAATATTTACTGGTGCAGGGTATTAATTTCCTGGGCAGAACCACTGGTACACCACAATGTAGCTAGAATGTTTCCTCAAAAAAAATTTGTTATTCCCCTTTCATGACATTCCGGCAGTTGTCTTCCCACCTGCTCTTAAAATCAATACTTAACTTCAACATTTATTGTTTTATCCACCCCACCCCACCCCTCCTACTTCTATCAAATGACCCCAACCTCTAAATCAAACTTTTTTGTGACATCTTAATTGAAATACAATCATGGACCAATCATGAGATATTAAACAAGGGGCAACACCTGACCCCTCCCTGTATCAGACATGGAATAAATGACCTTGACCCTTTACAATCTTGTTGCAGACATGTGCAAAGAGCTCCCTACCCGAGTGTAACCCTACACCCCCTAATTTTTGTCTCTGCTCCATGTACCCTGAATTGGAGACCCTCGGCCACTATGCTCCAACCCCAAGTACCCTATCTTTCAGAGCTCTTATCAGGTTAAAGTTCATGACCAACCAAGCGCAACCAGGGGGCCTATTGAGAGACCAGCTATGAGCACAACAACCACAGCGGCTCATCATAAGACTATTCAACCACCAACCAGTCAACCGACACAGCTTAACCAACATCAAACATATTCAACTTTTCATGGGACTTGGGAGTTTAACAGTGAATATTATATTTACCATTAAACCTGCTCTGGAGGAAAATGAATGGGACTTAGCAATCAGTTTAGATCCAGATCAGCTCTCTGGGAAACTGTTTGTGCTGTCTGACCAACATCTGCACTCCCTGAAAGCTTAGCCATTTGTCACATCACCATTGCATGTAGTTTGTAATCAGAAAACCTAAAGAAAAATAAGCTTTGGTCATTGACAAATGAGGCAGAATAAGGGTTCATTTATAATGAACGCTTCATACTGGCTGGGTTTTTGATAAATGTGTTTTATACAATGTGAACCTACAGGCTCTTTCAACACTAAAGAGTTATTCATTAAATCATCATCAACCTTTTGGATGAATGGATCTTATACAAGGACCAAGTTCATGAGAAATGTTGTAGGAGTTGGTAATTTTGTAATAGATTTAAACTTCAAACTGTGTGTAAAGATATATCAACACAGAAAGTACATGTATCTGTAACATTGCCTTTACTACTATATAAATAAATATATGTATATGATGTTTGTGTGCATTTTGAAAAGTAACTGTTGTATCTATATAATGCACCATACATTACAGTTATGAATGCAATTAACCATTAATCAGTATTCATTTACCCAAATTTGCATGCACAATATTCCATACCTTTTTTATAAATGGATATCAAACATTATATACATTTCTCTATGAAACCTGGTCTATAACCATATCAGTTTTGCATATAAACCCCTTTGATTCTATTTAAACAAATACTTTATGCCTCTTACGGCATTCAAATTAACAAATTCAAAAATCAGAAACTGAAATTAACTGTAAAAATAAACTCCTGGGAATTTATTGAAATTAACATTTAACCCCAAACTGATATTTTATTGAAATTTACATTCAACAAGCAGAAACTGAAATTAACATAATGCAAAACCATGTGATTTTATTGAAATTAACATTCAACAAACACTCAAGCAAAAACCATGTGATTTTATTGAAATTTACATTCAACAAATAGAAAATAAAATTAACACTTAAACAAAACCATGTGATTTTATTGAAATTAACACTCAAGCAAAAACCATGTTATTTTATTGATATTTACATTCAACAAACAGAATGATAATGAAATTACTAGTAAACCCCAAACAATGACATTTTAATTATCATTCACAATTGACATCTAACGGTGCATATATGAACCAGTCTAGATCAGTGAAATTCATCATTCAAGTTAGTTTGTAATTTGGCAACATAAGCAATTCACAGCTATGGATAAAACATGCAGAAATGTAGGTAAAGCTGACACAAACACTCAACTCTGCTTGTTATTTTGCAGCCACATAACTGAGATAAACCAAATTGTATGATTATCACAAATACAACACTATAACTGTGTAATTGTTGTCAAACACATAAGAATGGGTGAAGGGTAAAAGGTGTCTCTGTGAGAAATTTGCACAAGCTGGTATTACCAATAAAAGTGTTTTGAATCTCATTACATATTCATATATTTAGTAGTTATATTAATAGTCATAAACTCTCCCCTATCCTGTACCATCCCTGGCCTGGATAAGTTATTTAATTCATTAACAACAGCTCATTTCCCCAATATTTTGTATATCCCAAATCATTCAAGTTGTATTTTCTCACAATGCCCTGCACATCAATGCAAAGTTTTTTCCTCTATTCTGTTTTCCTCCACTCCATCTGTCCATCCAATTTACAAAAAAGCATCACAATGAACCATTTTTTACCACATTTCTGCTCAGTGTAATGAGTAACTAGTAACTTGAGAAGTTTGTAGGGTGGAATTTTTAGGTCAACAAAGCGTCTAAAACCATATCGTACTTGCTCACCTTTTTCAAGTAATCGCCCTGAGTTGTACAGTACTCAAAACAACACTATTGTCAAACGAACGATTCAATGCCTGACAATACTTGAAAAGCTATCTGACATAATGACATACTGGTACAATGTGTAGCGTAAACGACTGATTAATTAATGAAATAACGCTCCATAACCTTTCAGCGGATACATTACAGGCATGCACCGGCTGGATTCAAACAGGAAATGAAGGATTGATTATAAGCCCCAAAAGTTCAGGTGCATTTTGAACTTGGGCAATACAACACAAAAGATTTATAACTGCTATCCCATTAAAGGGATGTCACTCTTATATTTTACCTTTTTATCAAAAATATTTTTTTATATAACTTTGTGATTTTTTTAAACTGTTATTGTTCTTACCTGTATTCAATTATAATTCATATTATTTTAACTTAATATATTTTTTATACTTCATTTCACCTGTTTGAATTTTAACCTAATTATACCCTATTGACTTTAATCGTCATTGTTTTCGCCACCATATGACCTGTTAAGTGTCATTATGCCGTAAAACTCAAAATACTAAATACATATTTTGTAACACTATCTTGTTGCACTTTCCTGCAAGATCTCAGGTAGAATGCCCCTTTTCCAACAAAGGCAAGCTCAATAAAGTTTTTCACCAGCCTATTACTTAAATACAAATATATCTTAGGTAAGTGTATACAAATTAAAGCCATTATAGTGATGTTCTGTGAACAATAATTGAGGAAGACGACAAACAAATGTCTGGGTAGAACCACCACTCCCGTTAACAATAAGTTTCATTCTGGCCAGGACTCAAACCCACATGGTAGATGTAGGGCAGGTGATTTAAAATACTCGGCCACAGGCACCCTGTTCAATGTATTCTTATTATGCCAGAAGATTTACAGAGTAAGGTACCCTTACTTCATGCTAGATTGCAAACTTGCTGGATATTGATTAGAATTGAAGTCTCGTGTTTATTGAATTGTTACGGGCAAATCTCAGGAGAAAATCTTCTCTATTTTATGGCAAATATCTATCTGCCTACAACATACTACTGAGGACGTTAAAACGTTCAAACAAAACTGTGTATGTTTGTCACGATAGTAGATTCACTCGCATGAATGTCCAATTATGCCTCAATTACAATGATGTGATTGTAAATATATTTCAAATGAGTTGAATCTTGGGGTGTTTTATTTTGTTTGCTTTTAACTAAAGAGAAATCAGTTAATCTTAGGGAAGATATTTATGCTAATTGCATAAATTGTTTAGTTTTTATTAAGCGATGCTAGGGTTTTCTTTGCTAAGAGAAAATGGAGCATTTAAAATGAAGATCACTTTTGTTGTTGTTTCGGGTCATAGCTGATACTTAAAATGCTTGCAATTAGACAGAGTTTGAAAGTGTGGATTTCAGTCACAAATAATTAAGACAATCCAGAGTTGAAACTAAGCAGGAAAATGTTTGACTTAAAGTCTTTCTCATCTGAGTATAGCTCTTTGCTGGCTGCATTTGTGAAAAGCCATACTCATAGAGCAATATCAACTAACATTACCATGCAATGATAAAAAGACGCTTTTAGACTAAGCAACAAATAGTGTAGATCCTGATCAGATAGCTACCAGCATGTAGCTGGCTGATCAGGATCTGCAATATTTAGCTAATTTGTGCTTAACAGGGAAAGAACTTAGATCATACTCAAGCATCTGATTGGTCAATTAAAGTGGCTTTTAATTTTTTAACCTATCAGATACATACAAATTGCCTATAAATAGACTTGGCACACAAAACAGACACCTCAAGCCCTGTTATGAAAGTACACACTTCTTACAGATTAAATTATTAAATATACATAGTTATAATAAAAAAAAATTGCTGAAAGAAGAAACAACTTCCAAGAAACTCTCCAAGGAGCTAAAAATAGATTTCTTCTGCAGTGGCCTAACTCACATTGGGGGAATGTGCACCAAAAGTGTCTTGGAAGGAATGAACGCAGCCAAGTAAATGTCACCAACATGTGTATAATTATACAGGGTGACATTAATGATTCTACTATTGCAAGAAGAGGCTCAGTTCCATGTTAGTTCCGTGTTCTTTGGGGAGAAACATTGGGCAAAGGCTTGCTTGTTAGTACGTTGTTTTGCAGTGGTTCCAAATGTGGCAGCACAAAAAAAATTCACATTAAAGTGTAATAAAGGGGAAAGTGGTGTAGGCATTAATAATGCACTATCCAAGAGAGATTTTTTTTGTTGACACATGCTGATATAAATATAGTGTTTAGTTATATAAAAAAACAAAACAATAAAAAAACACCGGTTTATCTTTATACTTAAAAAACAACAACACAACTTTGCACAAAACAAACAAAAATATGATTATGCACGTGTATTTAATTCAACAGCCCTATGACATTATTCCTGATGTTGAGTGTGTCCACTTGCAGCAGATACAGTGCAGACTTCACTAAAATAGCACGTAGTTAACACAGTATTATAATCGTGTGATACCACATATCGGCACATGCTTAAAAATGGCCCAATCATTTGGGGAAAACTACCCTAAAAAGCCTGAAGTTATACAGCAATTCTTTGACAAGTTTTTGCTGTGGTTCAACCCTACAACCCCTAGCACACAGGTCAAAAAACCATTCGGCCTATAACATATGTAACATATCAAGTTGACTTGAAATACACAGAATGTTTATACATTATTGCTGTTTGTGGCCGGAGACTAAGCACTTGTAGAAAGCCATGTATAACAGCAACTAAGCCCAATTACTTGTATGAAAGTGGAAAATAATTGGCCAAACCAAGCCTTAATGACTCCCTGACATATAAGCTAACTGGGGGATTTGGCAG
The DNA here is from genome assembly GCA_007844125.1 of Sinonovacula constricta. Taxonomy (NCBI): domain Eukaryota; kingdom Metazoa; phylum Mollusca; class Bivalvia; order Cardiida; family Solecurtidae; genus Sinonovacula; species Sinonovacula constricta. Next base: position 59,649,667 of record CM017564.1, read on the forward strand.
CTTCATGGTGTTCCTTTTTTTTCCTCCTTCTTTGCCCTTTACATCTTATATGCTGTTAATGATAAGAAGAAAAAGAATAGCTAATGACGTATTTTGCAGGCACAAACACTCTGCTGTTATGCTTCGAAGTGTTTACCATCAGCCATCATAATGGTATGATCATGCATAACACATCATTATGTCTGTCCTAAATCTATTTCTGTTAGGTTTTAAATTATTTAAAATAAAACTACTAAAATGTTTAGTCTACATAAGGTATTGTTCAACTAAGAAGGAAGCAGAATGTCACTCTCACTGTTATAGCATTCAAGGATCATTCTGACACATATCTGCCCTGAAATTTAATCAATGCTTTAACATAGTTTCTTGTAACCCATAAGCATCGTCATTAGAAAAAGAAGTTGTAAAGAAATGAAGTGGTGTGGCACAATTGCTCACTCGCAAGCGTACATAATGGTAATTCCAAGTCTGGTTGGTGTCTCCTCCAGGTACGGGAGGCCCCAGGTTCGATCCTGGGCCGCCACATACCAAAGTCATTAAAAATGGTAGTGGTATAGCGCCCTTGCTAACGTTCATGCAAATACAAGGATAGTTCCATGACTGGTTGGCCCAGTGTCAGGATAATGTGAATGGGTGTTGTATCATGCAAGCAGTTCATGGCATGTTATTGCAGTGAAGGCAGTACTAAACCTGCCTAAAATGAACACAGAACAATTGTAGTGTGACAATAAGTCCAGCAAACAGATGCAAAGAAACAATTTGTAGAGGTAAGTAATGTTTCATCCGATTGATTGAGCCTGCAAACTTTAAGCCCCTAAAGTCTGACTAAAAGTTGGTAAGTTCTTAATTTTAAAGTCAAATTTTTATCAAGTTTTAAAAGGCTGATCATATCAATGTAAACATCTGATTACTTTGTGCTATGGGATTTTCACCGCGTGACTACCTTTTGTTTTGCATCGAATCGTGAAAATATATTTTGTCGTGCTGGAGACAGGAATATTCTTGAATTGTTAGGTCAGAAGCTTTTTGTGTAATCAGTAAGAAGCGAACCAATTTCTAAGTTAATGGTTACCACAATAAGATGAAGACCCTATTCTAATAAGAGAAATAAATGAAACACACACCAATACAAACTGGTGGATAACATCCACCTGCCAAGAAAACAACGCAAGAAAGCCTCTCAATCTTCATAAAGAGATCCTAAACAGAAGTATACCTCAAGTATTCTCATAAGCACTTTTGAAATATGAAAATAAAATCAATGCTAATTTTATTATATCAGCAAGAAATTATAACTTATATCCAAAAACAATCTTAAGCAGTTAGCCAAGGGGTTATAACGACCAACAATGAAATGTGTCCAAAATCTGGGACAAAATTATTACTTCTGACAAAAATGCAATATTAACATTGAGCGACAAGGTGTGTGATTTAATTTTTCTGGTTACATTTTACCTTTCTGCACTTGAATCTAAGTTTAGGGGAGCAAAAGGTGAGAGAATGGGGTGTGGGGTATGGCACCAGTCTTGTACATTTTTAGAGGGTTCTGGGGCTTAATGAAAGCACTGCTTTCATATTTGTACCTATAAAAGAGGCCCCTTCTATGCTTTTCTGAAAAGATTATAGGTCATACAGATGCAAGCATTTTTCAAAATAAAAATAAAAAGACACAAATAGAACCAGACTTTGGGCCCTCATTTAGCAGACAGATGGAATTTTTTACACTACTGATCTCTTCCCAGTCAGCTACATACTACAGAAGGTTGCCCCCTGGGTTAAATGATGGAAGTATGTGAATAAAACACAAGACTCCAGCAGTTGTGGAACTACAAGTGAACCATGAAAACACCCTGTTCAAATTGGCTCGCCATTCTGCTATTCCGAGACCTTTCAACATGTTTTAGCTTGAAATGGATAGTTAAAACTGACATAAAGAAGTCCTACCACCCCCTTTCGGGATAGGAATGGACCAACTCATTGAATGTTGGTTCATGAGACAGCATTGGTAGAAGAATGGTCTATTTTAGTGTTGCAGTGGGAGGCAGGATGGAAAAGGGTGGAGAATATGTCATGAAACATCAAATGCATTTTCCAGACCTAATTTTCCAGGAAGGCTGTCTAAGGAAGGCTCTGTTCTAATTGTTCCACAGTAAATGCAGTCATACAATATATGCCACTGTAGTTTACAGCAGCTAGGCTGACTGGGTGAAAGTTTGAGGCAAACAATTAACTTTTTGTTTCCACAACACAACCTCTACTGTCATAGCTTTCTTCTTCATTTCATATCAGACATCTTTTTATTATGATTCTGAACCCATTCCAGGCAAATAAACTTCAAACATTTTACTGGTATATCACTAGATCTTCTCCAACAAATGATCATTTTTCTACAAGATGTATATCTGAAATGAGCAGACTTCTTTATTAGTGTGTTACTCAAATGGAACTCATTAATTTGGTATGCAGAAGTTAACCACTTTTCTTTAGAGACTATGATTGGTTAATAAGCCTCTAAACTGAAAGGTCGAGCATGTAGAGCAATGTTTACAAGTATTAGGCAGTTCATCTAAGTGTTAGTGCTTCTATTGCAGCATTTGATACTCTCAGTCATCAGCAGTATATATGTACCTTGGTATGGAAAACTGAAAACTTAAGTTTATAAGAACAGAAAAAAAGGAGATGAAATGAAAACAGGACTGAAAAAAGAAACATAGTCCAAGCAAAACAAAGAATGCAGAAATGACAATATAACTGTTGACCAATTTAGACAATTACATAAGAAAGACACAACAGAAATACAGACCAACTGAAAAAAGGAGAAAGGAAGGAGACAATGGATAGGCTTGTCTTAAAGATTTTTTTCTTCTGTATTCTACTCTCGTTTAAGATCCAATGAATGTCACAATGGCAATGTCAAGCTGGGTCAACTTGTGTCTGTCTTCCGACATGCCAACATGTAGTACATCAATATAAAAGGGACAATGTAATCAAATAAAGATTAAACCCTAACATGCAGCCGTTGTCATAAAACATGGCTTGTGAGGAAGCTAGAAAGAAATTCCTAACTCTGCAGTTTTACGCTATTGTCATTTCTCTTACTTTTTTAAGTCTACTTGTCAGTATTATTCTGAAAAAAACAACAGATTTTGTTTTCTACTTTTTTTTTAACCCCTACCACTTTTCAGCACTTCTGTTGAAACAATTAAAGATTTTTCAAACCACTTTCTCCTTAAGGAGTTTGAGCACAATGATGGAAATATCCAGTTTAAAACAGCTTTAGTGCAGTCATGCATTTCAAATGGATTCTCGCAGACAGGGACATTCCATATTGGATTGTAAAATAGTCAATTGAGCCAATCAAAATTACGCTTGGTTATTTAGGTCCAGTGGTCCGCAGGGAGTTTTAATAACTTGGTATAGTAGGCATTTAAAATACGGAGGTCATGCAAAAAAATGAGGGGAATACAAATGCATTCCATAAATGATGAATTTAGCATGTGTTAAGTCAGCTTTAAGTTTTAAGAAATCATCAAATTTTAAATTATTTCGTAAAATGTTGAAAATATATCACTTTAAGGGAAAAAATTATTTCATGAAAAGGGTCCATCTTATGAAAAGTATTAAACATCAAGTAAGATAAAGACAACAGTTGCCAATGAACAAAAAACTCATGTCATCACCATTGTCAATACTTTCTATTATTACTAGATAACGTGAAACAGAAACTCCATATCATTATAAAGGTTTATACCATACTGTATCATATTAAACTTCAAAACCAAAAGAATATTTCTTTTTCTAAAATATTTTAAGCATAGCCCAAACTTATTCCAAACAAACAAATACCATAGTAAACAAAATCCATAAAATCACATTATAACAAGATTATATTTATTACAAGAAATAATCTAGCTTTAGACTATCAACAGAGAAAAAAATCACCATAGTAACGAAAGGCCTTATCATCACAAAAATCATCCATCTAAATGCAATCAGCCAACACTTACATTCCAACTACTGAAGACTTGAGGGCTAATTAGAAAGCACTTGTTTCAATAAATTGACAACACTTGTCACCCTATTCAGTCTTCACTTGTGCCCTAATTAAAGAATACTTGCCCATTTAATTAGATAGAACTTCTACACCAATTAATTTATTTGCTCACCGATGGTTAATCAGAAGATCAAGAGTTTATATCCCCTTTTCTTCTTCCTTTTTTTGTAAAAATGTGCCTTAAAAACTTTCAGAAGCGCTATCAGAACTTTCAGAAAGGTTATCAAAATTTAGTAATTTGCAAGATAAGCAGATATGAAAACTGTGACTGCAAGCGTTTGTGGAAAGTCAACCTTGTATGCGGTGGAAAACAGCGAGCATCAATTAAGGTTTCATGCAGATGATTTACAAAGCAACCGAACGAATGCTATTTAATACAAGCTAATTTTATGACTTATGTCATTAAGTGACGTTTGTATTGTTTCATTCTTACATCGCACCGACAAACTTATGGTCTTATTTGCTATCGATTTGCGAAGTTAAGACCCTTGACTTGGGTAGAACCACCAGCGCACCGCAGTTAAGCTGGAGAACCTGCCCACATGAAAGTTCTCACCCCGAATGGGACTCGAACCGACATGATGAGGGGCTGAAGAGCTGATTCTTACTGCTCTGCCATGGACACTCCCTTCATTTAAATACAGGATGATAGAGAATAGAGGACGTCTGAAATGGATTAATTTTTCTTGAAGAATCAGTTTTATTTTTTTTACTAAAATAATTGCTAAGTTAATACAATCTCTGTCTCTGTTATGTTCCTAGCAATCTAATGAATCCCAAACCTTCCATACTCAAGGTCCTAAAAGTCATAACTTTTGTCCTTTACTGTAAGTATTCCAATACCTTTATCAAATATTTTGTCACTCATTCATTATGTCTATGTTTATTGGGTTTATCGTCCCACCAACAGTTTTCACTTATCTGGAGACGGTGTCCACTTGAAGCAATATAGTGCTGCCTTCACTGTGTATAGCATGCCGTGAACACCTGGCATGATACCACACCCAGTCACATTATCCGGATACCAGGCAAACCAGTCGTGGAAATACCCTTATATTTGCTTGAGCGTTAGCACAGGAGCTATACTACTACCATTTTGTATGGACTTTGGTATGTTGCTGTCTGGAATCGAACCCAGGGCCTTCTGTTACTGTAGCCAAGGCTCTACTGACTGCTCTACCAGGTCCGGTCTCACTCAGTCATTAATCATTTTATTCATATCTAATAAGCCAAGAAAAAAAAGGGTGGGGGGGCAAGAAACAGTTGCAAAAAAAACTAACTTGCAATATGTGGAAGAAAACATGATATATCCATCAGACAAATGCATCCTCTTCTGTATTATCTGGGAGCATTCCAAAGTTACTGAGCAAGACAGGAAAACACAGCCCAAAAGGTGAAGTCTATAAATAGATCTTATATAGACAAGGGATGAAAAGTGAGGTTAACTCTGCCTGCTAAACACAAATTTAATTTACCAGACTTCAGCAACTTGTGTAGATCCAGACTCAACATCTTTCACTAGGAGTGGTCTGAACTGGTTCTGCACTTTTTACTGATAATTCTCTAGTAATATAAGTAGTTACCTGTGCATGCAGTTTTATAACAAATAATGACCAATATAGTATGTGGCTGTGGATAAATATAGAAGTTAAGGGTCAAACTAGAGGGAAATCATGACAAAGCTATGTTAGGTGGATAGTTTGTAAGATTGTTATCAAGATATACAGGACCAGAACAACTGGGACAAACAATCAACTTCAGGGTATCAAGGTATGGTGAAAGCAGACTGAAGATTATAAGTTCCCTGACAAGTTGGTACAGACGGGTAGGCATGAGATTTTACAAAATTATAGACTGTCGTGCCTTTAAATATTGTTAGTTCCACTTAAGTTTGAGCTTTTTTGACATCAAAGGGGCCTTAACCGGGATGTCCAAAGACAAATGTCTGCTTAAGGTGTGAAACCTCCAACCATGGTCCTGGCAAGTGACTCCAACCCACGAGACAACTAAAGAGAGAAAACAACCACTCTAACCATTTGTCCTCCTATACACTCTAAAAACACGTGACTAGAAGTTTCTCAAATTCTAACACCGAAATTTCCACAAATACAATTGATACATTAATTTCTGTTACAATCTCTCAACATGTTGAATAGTTGTTTGCCTAGAGACAATAACACAAAGTTTCTATCAATTCATTCACTTACACATCAAATTAAAACAAATTAACAACCGCACACAGTCTGACTTGAAAAATGGTCATTTTCACAGACGACACAAAAAAGACAAAACCATTTTTATACAACTTCCCTCAAAATTTCTTAAAGAAACCAAACAGGCAAGGAATTGTAAGAAACTAAATGGCCTAAGGAGTGTATGGACAATTGACCACAATCATAACAAGAAAAAGTCCATTGAAAAAAATGTTAAGCTGTAATAAAAACACCAATGATCAGAATAAAAGCCAAGGGAAATGTCAAGATAGGGGCTTATCACAAGGACAATGGACAGTACTCAGGTAGTGCTAAAGTTGGCCACTTCAGAGTCAAGATCAGATTGGCAACTGAAAAAAGGGAAAATTACCCGACTTCTTCAAAAGAAAGCAACTATGGGACTTTTTCTAGAAGATAAAAAGAACAAGTGACCAAAAAGGTACAAAAAAGTATTTTTTCCCACAAGGTAGAAAAAAAAATGGACTTCTCCCAAAAGGTAGGAAAACAACTCACTTTTCCCAATAGGTAGAAAACTAACTGACTTTTTGCAAAGAGTATTACTGCATTTAAAATGTTTGCTAAATGCATAAACTGACCAAATTCATCTTCATAAAGGACAGACCCACATGCTCACATCAGCACAATTTTTTTCTGCACTAACAATATCTGACCTAAAAGGTATCATATGTCAAGTTGGCCACACACTTGCAAAAAAAACACAACTTTATACCTGTCTTAATGATTTGATGAGGGTGAAACAATAAACTCCATTACTTAATTGCAAAATCCATCTTTCGCAGTCCAAAAAACTCACTTTCTACACAAACTGAACAGTCCCCTACTAAACGTAAGTCATTTCAATGATATATATGTATTCCATAAAAGCATTAACACCCATTGTTTTGTTTTTATGTGGATTAATTTGAAATAAGGATGCTACTTTAATGGCAAAATTCAGCTTCAATAGATAACCAAAAAACAAAAAGACATTCTGCACTGAAAGTCTCATCCCCCACCAGCCTGCCCCCCAACCCCCACTTATCATATAGGTCAGATGGGTTGTATATTAACACCTGATTGTGTGTGACCCCTCAATTCAATGACCTTCTCCAAGTCACATGACCAAGACTGACTTCAGGACAACTGACCAGCGGTCAAAACTAGCTGGACATCTCACAAGTGTCCTAACACCTCCGTTATCTCTCTGATAACCACTGACCTACCATTCCTAATGACTATATTATTGACAAGAGTCAGTAGATGGCCGAGATGGTTGTTCAGACATTTAGACCACTAAGAGGGGGCTGTTGTGAAATTGTAAAAGGGTTTATGTATGTAGGTCTAAATGTACCTGTAGATGTACCGGTAGATGTTGTAGATTGATAAGTCGCTGACAATTGGCCGTTAGGACTCGATCGAAAATAAGTTTTTTCCCCTGCACCCATAACATACTTGTAAACACACAATGGCAGACAGAAAACAGACAGATACAAACAGACACACATACAATTACACCTTTTACACTGCCATAGCAACAGAAACTCAGAAAACATAAAATAAAACAGACTACAGAAAGACAACCTTCAAACACAGACATGGGTAGACAGAACCTTAAGACTGGTTCTACCCAGGAAGTGGGAAAGCAAGGATAATTAATATAGGCAAACTAGTGTCCCAAATTTCTTTAAACTAAGTTTAAACACGCCACTAAGCACCAATAATCATTATTACATCAACAAAAGTTTATGGTTTTTATAAAGAACATAATATTTGAGTTTTGATTTGATTTTTGAAATACACTGCAGATACCTACCTATGATCCTTATAGTGACGTCCAGCTATTATGGTGGAGGAAGCCCCTAGATAAATGTCTGGGTAGAACCAAAGGTGCCCCGCAAGTCAGCTGGAAGACCTTCCCCATAGGTCTTTACCATGAAAGGGACTTAAACCTGCATGGTAAGATGCTAAACAGAGTTACAAAAGTTACAAATCAACTATTCTACCAATATGCCACAGCACCATAGACATGATATAGTTAGAAGTTGAGAATTCCATTTTACAAACATTTGTTAGTACCTTCATAGGGTCATAATAAGCCTTTATAATACATGAGTACAATAAAAAAAAGTGTACTTTTACTACAATTACAGATGTCATAATTTCATGAAATTCTTAAAACAAATTATTATAAGTAGTAACATAATACCAAAATTCTCTGTTATAAGGAGACTTAATTGACCTCCAATAACACCTTATCTACCAACACAAAGTTTGAATAATACCTGTCAAGTATCATTTTTAAACAATGTATCATATTCCAAAGTATTGACGATAACAAAAAGCCCAATAACAATTTCATACATGACAATTCAATCGAATGAAATCTTATGGTATAAAGATTGTTTGACCTTCGCTGGAACTTGACTTGTACGCTTCCTTAATGTTTTCAGGGCAATTTACAACAAAAAGCCTATAGCACAGACTATTTAAGGCTTGAATAGCAGTAAAATGTTGGTCTTGTTCTTTGATACAACACATAAACAATAATGGTAATATTGGTTACATTTGGCTTTAATTTGCTTTGTTTGTTTGTTACAGCGCACCGACACCAGGTGACTGTCCCTCATAGACCTGAACCCAAAACCCATGAAGGTTGGAGCTGAGGAGTTACACATCGAAGACTCATCGCTCCGTCACCGATCAAATTAAAGACTTAATAATAATAAGATAATTATTCAAAGACTATTTAGTCTTAATTAATGAAATGATCTTATTAGCAATAAAGAGGCTGCTACTTTGTTTGTAGTGTTTTTGAAATACATCGCAGTGACCAACTATGACCATTTTACTTTTGTGAAGGAAGACCCCCAAACAGTCTGGATAGAACCACTGGTGCACCTCAGGTCACGTGGGAGACCTTCCCACAGTCCTTTGCCTAAATAGAGACTCATACCCATGCGATGAGAGGCTAAGCGGATAGAGGATTTATGGCTGCCAATAATTGTCTCCATGTATGTGTTTTTATAGTGTTGTATTTCCATTCCATTTTAACAAATGATAATACTAAGCTTATTAAGGTCTCTGTTAAAGTGGTCTTAAAAAAAGGGTGGTCTTAACAGTAGGGTGGTCCCAATAAGCAGAGTGAACCTTAAGTAGAACTGTGTTGTTTTTGTTAACTCGTTTGACAGGGTAAGACATCCAACCAGTAACTTCTTACAAAGCAAATTTCCTTTTAATGCATTTTTCCGTTGCTATACCCATTATCAGAGGATATGTCTAACACTGTCCAATGTCATATATCCACCGCTTATCCTCACAATAAAGGCCCGACTCTTACTAGTCCCACCAGATGGGGCTACGACCTCCCTGTCTACCCCCACCCACATACCCATATGTGTGCAAACTACACCAATCTTTTCAAAATCAGACGGGTTTGTGAATAAAACATTTTGTACAAATTGCCTCCATAATTGGAGAGTCACTATTACATACATGGCCTTCCGAGCTTAGAAATTGGAGATCTTAAATCCATTTGATTGCCTGAGAAAGTTTAAACCTATCTTAATAAAATTTACACCTCTGAAAAGTGTAACTTTTTAACAAAGTGTTGACTGCGCAAAAATGAAGAGTGGATCAATCTATGTGAAGAGAAAAGATGATTAATTTTCTTAAAAAAAAACTTGTGCCAAATCAAAATCCAGCTTTTCTAAACATTTAAGAGCAGATAGCAGACAAGGGGTCATGTGAATGTATAGGACAAATTTGCAGTCAAATGATAGGGATTTATTGCCTTCACTATTGTGAGAAAATTACCTATTTTGTTCAACTGAAGAGTGCAAGTAATTTCTTAACCAAACACCTTATTGAACAACCCTCAACATTATGGTAGTCAATGTTTAATTCAGTGAAAAATAAAAATAAAATATTTTGTCAAGCTAAACTTTCTAATTTTCTTTTCATAAGATTTCACATGGAGAACATTGCAACTTTAAGAGTACATTATTAATGATAATGATTATATGTAGTTAAGCTTTAGAACTTTTGCTTAAAAGAAGTAGATCCTTGTGCCAAACTTGGCAAGGACATTTTTCATAAATAATTATCATGCTAAAGAAAGGAGCAGTATTTTACATGGTAAAAAAAGAGCCCATTTATTTTGCTTGATATGGGAGCATTTTTCAAGCATAATTAAAGAGTGAATGTTTCATCTATTTACAAAGTAGTTGTATTTTCTTGATTTATCCATGGCACTCTGCAGGATCATCTTAATGTGAAAAGTTCGATGAACACCTTAAAATTTATAATATTGAGAATTACTTCAGGATATTAATCTACAACATCAATTTTGCAATATCTATATGGAGCCATTAAGAGCCATCTCTTTAAGTCGGACAAGGGCAAATACCTGAAATATCATATGTCAAAACCAATTAACATGTGTAGTGGGCTATGGTCCTCAATCAAATGGGACGACATTTCCTGATCCATAAATGAACGATTTTTTGTACAATTCAATTTCAATTAGCCATTCTTTTTTTCTTTCACTTTGATCAAACAGAAAGCTGGCTATACAATCTCTACTGGTGCATATTGGAATAAGCACAATTCCATGAGTTCGAAAAGTTTCCACAGCGAAAAGTTTTGTTAAGAATTATGGGATATACATCGCAATATAAGCTTAGACTTTACTGCAGTAATTTAATGTATCAAGGCATAAAGTCGAACATTTCCTTTTGCTGTCATGCTGCTCAAGATTAAGGGAGCACGTGTATAAGTTATATTTACTTTTATCGAAGCCTTATTGTAAACACATGAAGGCAGAGATTTGGAGGCTTTAATCTTAATTAATGGAGAGCAAACAAAATGTGCAGAGTTGAGATATGATGGTTATTAGGCTACGGCTCCAACTGTTACTTCTTTGAGGTAGCTGAAAAGTTATGGTTCTATGTAATTGATAAATCCAGTACGAGTCTGATCATCACACAAATGCATGTGGATATTGGTGGCAGAATGGCATCCGCATGTTAAATTTATCTCCAGGGGTTTGAAAAGGTAAGGATTGTTCCAAAGAGTGAAATTTGAAAGTTACAGGTGCGTACAATAATGGCATAAGGCCTACACTCAAAGAGCTGGAAATTGTCTACAGGTGGAATTTGTTTTGTCTTAAAATACAAGAAATACATTTTTACAAGTTTCAGTTCAAACTGCAAAATTCTCTTACACAACTCTAGAAATATATGTTAAAAAGTAACATGGCTGTCTGCTTGGGATAACAAAGTTACTGTTTTATTTTTTGTCTGCAGCTAAAAGCACATCATTTTTTTTTTCTAAAACTTAGGTGTAGTTATAAAATATTAAAAACTTTCTATTATTAACATAAACATTGTATCAGCCTAATATATTAAGACACCATATATATTTTGCAATATATATTTTTTTTGCATAAAACTGAACAATGATAAAGAAAATGATACAGGCTGTACCTTTTTTTTCTCACAGTTAAGGCACCTTCCTATTGTGAAAATTATAATTAAGTCACCTGGAGCCACTTGCTTCACAAACTTGCGATGTTTTCAAATTAAATCTCATGGGGGTAGCTAGGAGAGGTATGAGCTCTTTCCGAATCTTACGAGGATTGCAGCGTAATTAAACAGCTTCAAATATGAACACGATTGGCAGGATGCCTAGAATATTGCATGAAATGTTTACAATATCTGTAGTTTTAACTGTGCTTTCAATACATTTCTCCCAAGGGATAATACAAACAGGGATGTTATTGTTTTTCTTTCATTTATTTTCATCTTCTTTGTTTTAGAAGATTTCTGTATAAAACGTGTTATTTTTTGACAAGTCGATCAGTGTGAAAAAGGCTTTACCGTATTTCAAAGTACAAGTTATAATTAAAATTTTATTAGTAAATATAAATATATATTAATAAATATTCATGTATTGTTAACACACAACAATACTGGCACATACTTTAGAAAGTAACCATTACCTAAAAGTGTTGAATTTTTGTCATCAACAATAAAGAGTGAGTACTTCAATTATCTAAAAAAAATATCACAGAACACAAACAAGAAAAGATGATATAAAAGCAAACTTTATGTTTAAGCCAGTTGTACAGAAAGTTCTTGTATATATTAAAGATAGAAAGCCTCTGTAAGTGATATAGAGAATACCAGGTTAGTGTTGATATTGATAAATGTTATCATGCAAAGGCTAAGAAAAGCGTCTTAACCAGCCGAAGAATACCCGGTTAGCGTTGATATATATCTATATATATATATATATATATATATATATATATATATATTATATTTTTAAATTTTCTATATCGTTGTTAAATAGAACTTTGGAGGCTCGCAATGAACTGTACGATTAGCTTGGTCGATTAAGACATCGCTACTTAAATTTTCAATCCTGCAGAACAGAGATCGAGACCTCACTCATCCTTTTTTGTTTTTAATGGCCTCGTTTGCTCTATTTAACCAATCTTTATATTATAGACATTTTGGGGGTGATCACAAGCATAATAACACAATAAATGAGTTTCGTTCATGTAAACATTCCTGATCATGTCATCAAAAAAAGTAGTCCCGCTTAGAGTAGGTGCACGAATATCGGTTGATAAAGCTCATCTTTATCACACGGGTTATATCAACCAAACATTTACAGAGATGGTGGGATAAAACAGCATAAAGACCCTTGAAGAAAGTTTTCTCGTTTATCGTGCCAATTTGTGGAAAGACACGTGTGTAAAATACATCTCTGTAAAAGAAGCTGCGAGCGCTTTGTAAAGAAACAGACAGGAGTGGAGGATAGTTTTAACCAAACTGAATCAAACAAAAAACATGTACCCTTTATGCTTTAAAACTTGGGTCTTCAGAAAAAGGCAGTTCCAGATGCACATAGTTTCTGTTGAACATGTGCCGGTATGTTACTTTAATAACGTGCATATTAGCCATGAAATTCAAATTATGCTGGGCAATTTATGACTCAGGTGTTGGAGTTTGGCATTAAACATTGGATTTATAAGGGGTGTAAATCTGTTTCAATTTAGCAATTACTGCCCAGATATCCCATATTTCTCCAGCATAGCATAACCATGCTGTTGGTTCATATCCAAAATTGTTCCAGCTTTTATGTAGATTGATAGTTTAGCCAATATCAAGATTAATCATGAAGTTGTAACAATTAATAAGAAAACAATGATTGTACTTGTTTTTTGTGAGGTGTGTTTTTTGTCCAATGCTTTTTTTCGAGGGTGGGGGGTGGAGAGAGTGGTAGGGGTGGGGTGGGGGAGAATATCCCAGGTTTTTATCGAAGATACAAGAACATTCTAAACTAGAAGAACCCTAAGGACATTCATCAAGTGTTGTTAAGAGAAGGAAAAATGTAGAATCGATTTCAAAGCTTCTTCCAAGTACGAGCAAACACCAAAAGACCTTGCTAGGTTTAACAAGGTTCAATGGTTCAAACATTTCTGTCTCAAGGGCTACCTTGAAATATGTATTTTTCAAAGGAAACAACGTCACTTAACAGCTCTGCTATTGGCTGGTTTTAATTTGTTTTTATTACTTACCTATTATTTACGAGTCAAAGTTCTTGAACGTTAGAGAGGTAACAAGACTTTAAAAACTCATAAACTGAAGGTGGTTGTTTTTTTCATGGCTTGGTGTTTTTTTCGAAGTGTGGATTCTTTAGAAAAGTTCAAAGGTCACTGCATATGAAGATCATATATCTAAATGTAATAGTATATATTATGATTATCAACCAAACCTTGTGGTTATTCATGAAATTTGCCAAATCAAGTCGATTCCAATGAGGACCTGGTATACAGGGTTTGGCAGAGACATAAGTTGTCACTGAGACGTAAGTGATTAAGCATCATTGATACAATTCAATGAGAACCCAGTATATAGGGTTTGGCCGAGATGCAGGTGATTAAGCATTACAGACATTAGTGATTAAGCACTACCAAGACAATTCTAATGAGTACCTGGTATAAAGGGTATGGCTGAGAACTAAGTGATTAAGCATCACCGAGAATATTACAGTGAATGCTGGGTATATAGGGTTTTGTGGAGGCGTGAGTGATAAAGTGATAAATCTGAGAAATATTTGGCCCTTAATTTGATCTACAGACTGCATACAACTGTCTAGATAGGTTTTGATACCTTCAACTGCATTTGCATGTGTATAAATATCAATGAAATGACTCATGAAGATGGCAGTACAGTTAAGGAGTTTCAAATATAATTTATATGCATTTACACATGATGAAGTTTTTCGTTCTTTAGCAGACAGCTTTTGACATGTGAGCTTCATTTTGTGTTCAAAATCAAACTGAATTATGAGTTTCGTAAGTTTTGTTGGTTAATGAGATCTAATGAGAATAGCAACATTGAGGAAGAAAAAAAAAAGTATCATCTTCATGTGCACCATTATTGTCAGTAGAGGAATTTCCATTGTGCAGGCAAAAATAATGACTGATCCCGATTCAATGCATACATAGCATTATAGTATGAATTAAGTAGGCTTGATAGGAAATTTAGATATGTTTGGCAAGAGAATGTTTTACTCAGTATACTGAGTTGAAAGAAGGTGGAAAGTAGTTCAATAAAACAGTTATAGGCAGATTATGAATGAGAGAATGAGCAAGACAGTGGAGGACAAACAAAGAGATCTATAAAGATTGAGAAAGAAAAATCAGATTACTATCTTCAAAGATCAATGCTTAACACAGTAATTGCAGCAATTTTCAGATTCAATCTTCTAAATTAAACAGGCCCATGGGTTGAGAGAAAGAGAGAAAGGCAAAATAGATATTGCAAAGGGAAAGAAATAGAGATAAATGTCTTAATCAGCAAAAATAGAGAGAAGAAAATACCTTTGATAGGGGCCTGAAGTAAAAATGTAGAGGAGAGAGTAGGCCTGGAAAAAATCCAGCTTAATTTCCCAAGGGATACAGCACACTGCAGACACTACGATGATGAACTACTTTCTGGTGATTTTCTGTAACTTTTTGTAAAGCGCGTACTTGTTTCGGCATCGTTCATTAGGATCAGGATTTTTCTATGCATTTCTATGCATTTTTTATGCATTTTTCTGTTTTTATTTCTTTATCAGCAAAAGCAGCAGCACTCCACCTCAACATCGAGTTATTAGTATGTCTTAAGAAATTTTGGGGATATGTCGTACAACATCACTATTCATAATTCATTGCAGAAATTTTACAAGTTGTTATACCGATTGAGACCAACAGAAACTTGGATTAAATTTCTAAAGTGTTAAACTTCAACAACAAACATTGACATAACTTCTTAAAAAACAAAATCGAAGTTTTTGGAGTAAGTTTGAGTAAGATTAAGGAAAAGAAAAGCACTAATAATATTATAGCAATTTCAATCATATAATTATAGACATTTTCAAGCACAAATATGACATTGTAAATACTGTCCCCTTACCATAACCCAAATACAAAAAACTTCAGACAATATTTTTCCACTGAGTTTATCACCTTTATCAGGCAGCAGATTCTTGCAGGATTATTCCGAACAAACCAATAGATGAAGATTATAGAAGAAACACATACATACAATGCATGAATCTGTGATATATATACCACAGTTTATACAGCTATGGAATGAAATACATTTGTATATAAACAAACAAAGCTTTATAAACAATCAGCTGTCTGCACCATGTATAAACCTAGGGACTTTGTAATCATCACAGATTATATTGTTTATTCAGCAGCTAGCAAAACCCTAGAGGGGCTTCAGATTTACATAACACCCTTCAGGCAGAAGTGTTGAGGGGTTTAGCACCATTTCCACCCATGACAATAAGGAACTAGGTACAGGTATTTGTAGAAAAAAAGAATCCTGGTATGTTGTTTTTTTCTTCCACAAAGAACACATTATTCTTAGAATAAACAACAATGGATATACATACTTAATAAAACAAAGAACACATAACTCTAAACATTAATAAAAAAAGAGAGGTTAGGTCACCATCTATGTATCAAACAACAAAACTGAGTAACCAGTACGGAAATATATCCCCCATAACTTCAAACCATTTTAGACAATTCTTATAAATATCAGGTACATAGTGTGTGTAGTAGAAATAAAAGATATATTCCATGGATCTGACCAACGGATGTCTTTTTTTTTAAAACTCAAGAGCCATAAAAGGGCCACACAGGTAAAAAGGGGAAAGAAATCTAGGTCATATTGTTGCCCTATTCAATTCCATTCACACCTCTGCAAAACATATCCCATGGAGAGAGGTGGGAGCCAGTTACTATAATGGTCAACTAAAAAAAGGTGAGAAATGAATAGGTACCCTCAGGGGAATATGGGTCAATAATGACACACTTGGTGAGAAAAAATGGTGAGAATTTTCTGGTAGTAGGGTATGCCAATAGACTGGGTCATAACAAACAGGGTATATACATTGTACAGTTATAGCAGCCTGGAATGGCTACTTAAAGAAAATTGGGGAAAGCACAAAGGTGTGATTGATACTTAATTGGATTATGGTTAAAAATAGCATTAATTAATGAGCACTCATTGAGGTGTATTCAGGATATAAATGGGACAGTTTGACATAATCATGAATCAGATTATAATACAAATGGAGTAGAAACAGTGCAAGAGTGTATTGGATTTTAAGAAATATCATTTTTGAAATTAACAAAATTAGAGAGAATAAATATAGCAGGAATAAAAATAAAGAAATAAGCCATTTACTGAATCCTAATCTTAGGCATAGGACAACAAGAAAAAAATCCTTTTATAAGGAGCATAAAATATCGATACTTGTGACACAAAAGCAAATTAAAACAGCTACACAAAAAAAAGTTATGAAGTAAAATTTGGGGAAATATAACATAATGTAGAGAAAGCATCGACATATATAACAAAAGACCATGAGGTGGCCATAAACACTGTGAACTAGACATTCTGCAAGAGAGGCGGGGATTACAATTGACAGTAAGACTGATGGATGGAGAAATAAGTCCAGATCCCAGTTAGATTCAGCCCAAGCTCGATTTATCCCATTTGTGTCATAGGGAACTGCATAGAAGTACTAAGGGGTCTGAATGGGGGCCCAGAATAGGGGGACATGACCTGTGACAGTTGACCCATTCTCTCTGCGACTGGACCTCGTCCAGAGTAGACCCCCTCCAACACTGCCTGAATACTCAAATGGAGGCCAAGGCAATTTTATGGGCAGTTCAAGTACCACCATTACACACAGTTTTACGACCCTACCCTAAAATCATTGAGGTAACTTTTGTCACTTAATGTATCGAGATCCATGAGATTTTACGTGATTTGTTCCCCTGCATACAACTGAAGTGCTTAGTTCTAAGGTTTTCTACATTGTACAGATTTTCTCATAATGAATTTTGTGGTTTTAGATATGTTAAATGCATATCTGAGGAAAATCACTGATCCCTCTCCACACCACAAAAAAGGACTGCTCCCTCTATGCAAGAGTAATTTTCTATGGACCATGCATGAATTATTTTGATAATTTTCACACAGCCAACACCTAAATAACAAGCAATTACCTTTATAGAATAGTAGTATAAATTACACTGTACACATTGATCCCATGAGAAGAGAAAAATATAACTACTGTTCACATGAAAGCATAATGATTAATACAAACATGGGGTGGGTGAGCGACAGGCACAACTGGGGCGATTTCTAAAGACTGAAGGCAGCTAGAGTGTTGTGACATTGCTACTACACAAAAACTATTCTAGTCTCTATGGATTAGGCTAAATAGCCATCTAAAAATGAATCTGCTGCTTTCTAGTGCAACTACCAGTATACTTACAGTAGAAGATTTCTCAAAATATCCATTTTTACATACTTTTTTTTCTCACACATTTTTTTATCATCATAAACCATTCTGAGTAGACCTTCCTAGGAAAACCAGGTATCACTATTTCTAAAGATATAAAAAAACAAACCACAACTTGATTAAAACTTCCAACTTCAAATGCTATGATTTCATCCTTTCTCAAATGTAGATCTACTGGGGCTTTCCAAACTTACTCCCAAAGGGAAAGGCTCCTTTTTTCTGATTTTTGTGCACGAGCAATCCGTGCAAACTAAAAACTCAACGAACCTGCTTCGTTTGGTGGTCGGGTCTTTCATGACCATTGACTCCTTAATTTCTCCGAATTTTCCGAAGTATTCCTTTAACTTTTCTGCAATGGGAAAAATGATAAAAATAGATTAGTTAAAATCGCTCGATCGATTTGGTGTCTAGATTTATATTACACAAACTTAAAACGGTGCTATGCCATAAACAAATACATTTCAACGCGAAGTGGATAAACCAGGATGATAGCCAAAGCATTCCGAATGAGACCGCGGTACTTTGAAGATAATTAAGGTATGTAAACAATACGACATATATATGATCAACACAATTAAAACGGTAAAATAACACCAGTAATAACCACGTACCTGCGGTGGTTTGCCAGCTAAGACCGCCGATGAACATTTTCCTGAAACAGAAAAAGGTAGAACTAAATGTAAACAATGGGCCATTTTGAAAGTTGCTACACGTACTGACCTAAATGAAACAAGGCGGTAGAAATCGTCGTAAGTTGAACGAAAAACAAACGCAAAAAATCGAGTGTCATGCAACAAAAAATAAATATTCACTTACCCAGGATCGTTGGGAATTTCCTCTGTTCCGTTCGAA
The DNA here is from genome assembly GCA_007844125.1 of Sinonovacula constricta. Taxonomy (NCBI): domain Eukaryota; kingdom Metazoa; phylum Mollusca; class Bivalvia; order Cardiida; family Solecurtidae; genus Sinonovacula; species Sinonovacula constricta. The sequence continues at coordinate 59,668,672 of CM017564.1, forward strand.
TTAGGTGATTGCCCGTTGCTCTCCATTTTCATGTTGTAAACCTACTAGACTACCTATCTACACAAACTGCACAAAATGAAACGTCTATAACACGTGGGAACGTTCCTAGTTCACGCTAACTCTACTATTTGATATGACGTGGGTGGGCAAGTGGCGCGTACACCATCCGCGCGAACTGCATTGAGTGACAGGTCAACTCGCAATTTCATTGGCTAGCCGTATATTGCCTGGCAACCGATAACAGTTTACCTGCCGTCATACTATACAGATATAGGGGAAACCAACGGAGCCATGTTGGATAATTAGCATACATGGACTCGCCCTAATCTAAAAGATAAACATGTATTCGATAGGCCACGCCTACCGGATAAAAATAGCGATAGCCTTTTCATTTCATACTGTGTAGAGAAAGAATGCGTATTTTCAGGGCCTCGGATATTAAAGCAAATACTGAACACGCTATGAAAAGGCAGGCAAATAAGATTTGAAATATAACACCATATTTGAAGGGAACTGCCACACACATTATCAAACAGATATTTACTGAAGATCCCGAAATAATGAATCGCCCTCTGTTAGTCGTTAACGTTAACAGTCGATGGAAAACGCAGGCTCTTCCATGTTTGTGGTGTGTATTTGCTCAACTTTGAACAGCCTCAATGCCCAATTTGTGTAAGTAAATGTAGGAACAATATCCAATAATAGGATAAAAAGAACTATAATGAAACATACTGTGTAAAAAGATCCATTTTAGGTCTAAAAAGAAATATAGAGAAGTAGATCAATATACTGATTTGATTCAAGAAGATTTAATTATGAAGAAAGAAAGTTGCATATGAACGAGAGTAAACATAAGTTGGCACACAAATATATCTCTTATTTACAATTGTATAAGATAAAATGTGCGTTACTTACGCTTAAGAATTGTATTAAGTTGAAGAAGTAATTATTTGATAACAAAAGAACATGTATATCGTAGGACCAATGCGGTTATCTATTTTGGCTGGATTCTATTGTCTAAGGGAGGTAATCCATATTTTGTAAACGAAAGAAGAAAGAAACAACAACAACTACATAGATGGTTTAAAATAGTTTTATTTATTAAAAATGTATTATAGTTTCTTGACGGAACATTCAAACATCACGGTAAGCAAACCATTTACACTAAACTTCAAAAATTCTTCTCTATTTGGGATTTAAAATGATGTATCGAAATCTCAAGATAAGGCTTACCCTACCTACAAAAGTTACGCACATACCAAGAGGCAGCATATCAAAGCTTTTGATTTGAACAAAGACTACATTTTCTTTGCCCTTTCATATTTGTTGGTGGGTGAACAATTTCAATATAAATATATGACATATTGTTTATTTGCTACAGTCCACATTGTCAGATTAGGTATATTTTCCACATGTTAAGCTTATTTATGTGCAGTTATTGAAATCTGTGTGAAGTAGTAAAAATAAAAGCTGTGATAAAAAGAAAGAGTCGCTGACCTACTTGCGCCATTTTCCTTATAAAATTTTGGTTTGATAAGCTATATACCTCGCACAGAACATACAATTTTGATTTCGACGCCAATAGACATGAACACTATATTCGAATTATCGAAAGAAAAGCGCTAAGACTACCTTAAAAAAACTCGATAGAAGCTTTCAAAAAAAATAGCTACACACTGTTATCTTTCCACCTCCAGCCTTGGTTTGGTTGGGCTTGTTTGGAGTAGCGTTCGAAGTTGAGCGTTAATGGCATAACTGAATTTGGCATCAGAGGGTCTCGGGTTCGATACCATCTTCTAAACCTGAACAAGATGTTTATCCTTGGGCAATACTATTTATTGTCCATTGTGCAAGGTTGTGTTTGTTGTTGTTGTGTTGTTGTTTTTTTTTGTTTTTTGTTTGTTGTTGTTTTAGATACTCCGCGGTGACCAATTAGGATCATCATAGCGACGTCCTGCAGATTTGGTGGAAAAAGACGCTAGACAAATGTCTGGGTAGAACAACCTGCGCACCGCAGGTCAGCTGGATGATCTTTCAACAGGTAGTCCTACGCCCCGAACGGGACTCGAACCCACGCTGTGGGAGGCTACGCAATCAGAGGAGTTACAAATCGGCGACTCTACCACTGCACCTGTTCAAGGTTATTATCACCCGACTACGCGTTGTATCCAGTTATCCAGTTTTAAGTTCAATAAGTTGTAAGAAGGTATTTCCACACACAAATTGGTTTAATAAAGACTTGACTACTTGTTTTTGTCTCTAAATGTCGTAAATTCATATATATATATATATATATATATATATATATATATATTTATTTATTTATTTATTTATTTATTTATTTATTTATTTGTATATTTTTCACTTCTGATAAATTAATACATCTCATTGGTTACAACCAATTTTTAATAAGTTCATTTTTCAGTCACGAACGTCATTGTATGTATTTCACGTCGTTTTCAATAACATCACTACTTTCTTTATCACAAGTAAAAAGTTTATTAAATTCGTTCTTTCGATTGCTTTAACACGATAACTAAATACAGATATTTACTTTAGATTTAATCGATTACGTTTCTTTTATTGGATTTTAATAACATTCAGTATTTTTGTAGCGCCATTCGGTGATCTTAAAAGGAATTGGTCACTGCACCGAACGTATTATTCTGTGTTATGAACCTACGCTGAAAGCGGACCAAGCCTCTATGTTTTAAATATGTTGCATATATCATTTCTATATACCTATAAAAATGCAGCTGCAAAGCGAGATTAATAACCCTTGCACAGTATGTAGAGCCAAAGAATTAAAAAAAAGCTGAGGGTTTAGTTCGATCCCAAATTGCGTTTTGTAAATATATGTTCTTTTCTTTTTTGTTACAAGTATAGTGCTCATATGCAGGTTAAAACGATTGACTTTAATTTTTGTGTTCTGTATGAATAGGATGCTACAACCATTTACTCTTCTTCATGATTCAAATAGTTAATTTCTTTGACATTCAAAAATTTTGCGTAGTTCTTCTAACTGAAATAATACTTGACCCCTAGCCCAAATACAGCGTGGACAGTGTTTCTTGGTTGCGTCGATGCTTTCTTTTTGTCTTTTTGATTACGCCATAACTTAGCTGTGGGAGTGCTTCGTCGATTGGACAGTTTTATTTCAAATAGATCGGTCTTCTTTTCACTGCGTGCAGTTGAGAAACCCCTCAGGAAGTACGTGGTTAGAGCTCTGTAAAACCGGGTTAAGCACCCCAGTCGGCCTTTTTGCCAATTGACAGTTCCAATGCGGTAACAGTTGGGTTGTCTCTATTTTATACAGTCTCGTCAAAGTAAAAGTTTTGTTGTAACTTTTATATTTGACTGGCATGGACAACCTTTGTCCTGCACATTTTAAAATTTTACTATACTCACAGGACATTGTCGCATATTCGTTTTCTTTTAGTTTTAAGATCTAATACACTTTGTATGAACCAGTGTTTCTTGGAAAATACTTCTTCAACGATAAGGAAACACCATCGTAGTGAGATCAGCTTTATAGCTAAATATAGTGAACAGCTCTATTTCAAATTTCGAAGATGCCTGCAATTATTTCAACTACATTTGTACATTTGTTTGTTGTTATTTGTGTGTGTGTGTTTTGCTTTTTTGTTTTGCTTGTTTGTTTTTATTTGTTTGTTTGTTGTTGTTTGTTTTTGTTTGCTTGTTGTTTTGTGGGAGGGTTGAGTATAGAACTGGTTGTTGTTTTCATACAAACATATGTCCAAGTATGAAATAAACAATTACCCAATTTACCAACAGTTCTCTTTTTTGTCTGCCCGTAACACATTGATATTTAATGTTTATTTCAAACTGTAAATCCGACCGCGAAACAAATGGCAAATTGACATTGGGACATCCGGCCAAATAAACATATCACAAGAAACAAGAATGAATAGTCAACGTTCACAGACAAGTTGCTGTAGCAAGGCCGTGGGGGATAGCTAGTATTTCATTAAAAGACGCCGCATGTCTACATTTTTCATTTCAAAATATATTTTATCATATCTTATTTTTCTTGTCATATTCTTTGTGGCTCGATTTGACTAGTTTAAAATACACGTCTGTAGATTCAGTTGCAACAAAACATATACATTTTGGACAAGAAGATAGCCAAAGGTTCGTGGAAAAGTAATGTAAATTAAGTCAGTTTTTGTATACTTTTGAGTTAACATAGATGAGGTACATTCGCAAAATATCACAAGAGTATATCTAAAATTTACCGATTCACAGGAAATTGCGTAACACACTTACTCTTCACATCTCGGACATATCTATGAATTCCTGAGTTGTTCGGAAAGCGAAATGACGCTGCACGCCAAGTTCATGTATTTTAATTACAAAACAGCATTGATGCAAAGCATCAAAGGGCGTCTAAAGTTAAACAATAAATACAATACGTTACCTGATGCACTAAGACAGTGAGTGCGATGAAAATATGCTCGAACAGTCGGCTTCACATTTTAAAGGTGGTATACGACAGTTTATTTACACCAACTGCATATTACGATATTTATCCTCTGTTTCTGATAATTTATGCATAATTTATGCATAAACTCATACTTAAGTAAGCATAATGACGATTTTGAACACTACCTAAATGTGAGACAGTTCACATTGCGAAAAAATAACTGTTAATGTCCATTATTTCCAAATCTATAAATAAGCACGAAAGTGATCTCTGCTAAAAATAGATACCGACGTCAGTGCGGACTACCCTAATAAAGATATAAAACGATCTCAAAAGAAGGTTGTCGCGTGGCTTTCTTAGTTTAAAAATAGCTGTCTCTGCAGCGTGGCTCAGATAGGAAATACCTATTTGTAATGACGATTGGAGTGTAAGCTTCACATTTCACACAGATCTAGGACATCAATAAACAGCATTTTACAGGATCTTTTCGGGTAACAATGAATTAATTGGTTATTTGAGAAAAAAATATTTAATCCAAACTGCTGGATACCACCTATAAGACATATGTCAAAATGTCTTCAGCATTTCATTTTAAACTATAACCATTTTTTGGGGAATACATGTAAGGAAAGCTGAATAAACAATAATATCAAACCTCATCACATCACTGCTACAAATAAAAGTAAAAACTTCTTACCCCACGTGGTTAGACGTTGCTAATTTGGTACAATATGTATGTGCTGCAAAGTGGAAATGGTACGAAGCATGTAACGCCTAATACGCATTCGAAACACCTCGGCCATTTCTGCAAAAATAAACTTTTTTTCGGATACCGCCGAGAAGTGCCCTGATATCTACAACAACAGCCCAGTGACAAATTTCAAACGCATTCCACAAATGGCCCTTCAGCTCTTTAGCGCGAACGCCAATAATGCGTATAAGTGGCGATAACCGTACCACCGTTCGCTATTTTACCCTATTCCATCATTAAAGAACATGTCCATTTTCTCTAAAGTCTACTGCGCCTTGTTGGTCTAAAATTCTTATATCACCCAAAGCTATCAAGAATGCTTTCTTCGTTGCCTGCAACAAATCGCCAGTAATGTTTATTGTTTTTTGACTGCGAAACGAATGACAAATGTAGAAGGGTTTCTGGCAGTATTTGAGTTGTAGTAAATCGCAAACAGTCCACACAAATGAACCAAAATCTAATAAAATATGTCAATTTTGAGTAAAACATTCCCCAAAGGCCACTGAGAAGTCTCTCTCTGGAAGAAACGCCAACATTTTCAATTTCTTCAAACTTTATCATAGGTTTTATTGTGCGGCTAATGTCAGCTAAATTGATTCATTTGTTAACGACAGAAGAAAAAGAAAAACGTTTTCTTTCAAACCCAACGATTTAGGTTTCCTAATGGCACACAGTCGTAAATCATAAACCACTTGCCACTTGGGGACGGCATCATGAGTCATTAAGGCATAAAGAGACGTTAAAAGAAACGTTTTAAGATGGCGTCACGTTATTTTGCGCGCAGTACCGACCATTGGTTACGTTAACTGTGTCTTAGACCACTTTAGAATGTAAAACACGAGTACAAGACAGGGCACGGATTGGAGACATCCAAGGCGCCGCTGAGAGCATGCGCTTTAAACAAGAAGACGACTTTTCTGGGTACAAAACGATATCTGCTACATCTATACTTTCAAGCTGCATCGTTTACATCAGCATACTCAGTTTCTTTTGTTTAACATGACTTCGCCAATCAGTTGCGAATTCCTGTTAATACCTTTTTTCATAATTGCAATCTACACTTTATTGTTGCAAGCTACAATGTTAAAAATCGGAATACCCGATGCTTTTCTCTAGAAACAGTCTCACAGAACAGCCGCGATTTCCTAGTATTGACCGGCACACTAACATCCCCATAAAACCGCATTCCATAAAAGAGCGGCGCTAATGACGTCATGTGCTGGAAAATAGTAAGGAAGAAATTTTTTCCGGATTAGATCTATAGACAGATATATATGCTTTAAAAATATTTAACAAGAGACAAACATTAATGAACAAAATATGTTGTATATGAAATACATAAAATAGTATCTGTTGTCATTACTGTGCATTCTAGCACCAAGGATAGTAGCACACAGTTCGCTCTTATTTCCATTGTGGTGCTCCATGTTGTTGAAATAAATTGTATTGAAATATTTTAAAAGGTGGTATCCGATAGTTTGCCTATATCTTATACATGTTACCATGTTTTGCTTATGTTCTGATGAATTTGTAAATAATTGCTGCATAAAATTATACTTTAGTTTAAGTAAAGGCTGTTTATTACATGATCTCAGTTGTTAGACAGAACAACGCGTGAAACAGTACATATCGTTTTAAGTGTCCATCAATTCCAAATCTACAAATAAGCACGATGGTGTTTTCAGCTAACAATTAGATGTTCACGTCAGAACTGACCATGTAAGTGATTTAAAAAGTAAGTGGTCGCGTGATTTTCTTAGTTTAAAAACAGCTAACTGTGCACCGTGGCTCAGAAAGGAAATGCATTTGTGTAATGATGACAAGAGACGTGTTGTGCATTACTTTCCACATGGTTGTAGATCACCTAAAACACCATCTTGCGGGATCTGTTCAGGTAATAATAATTATTTTTGCCGTTTAAGGAATGACCTTATGGTCCAAACTGTCGGTTACCCCCTTTATTCTGTATTAAATAAAGTGTTTGATAATGTGTTTATTATGATATATAGAACTACTATATACATGTAACTATGTTAAGATTCATATAAGAGTAGCACATAGAGTTTTATGACTTTGTATCACAGAAACTCTATTTTATCACAATTCATCACCGTGTCAAACAATTCTTCAAAGATTTTGTATTACATTTATTCCGTATTTTATCAGTTTCTTTGATATCATAGTGTCGCATATTTTTATTTACAGATGTACCCAATATAATATTCCATTTTATTTTAGTATAATTTACGTTTGATGAATACTTCGTCTTCGATGGTTAGCCAGTATTATTACCAGCAGATATGGTATAGACCGGGAAAGGCAACAATACCTAAACTAAACTAAATATGCAGAGAAAATGATTCTGACGCACACACAGAAGTCGACGGTACAACATTGCACACCGTCCATGGATCGAACACATATAACAATACATATCCCAAACATGTTTCGGAAACCGGACATAATTTCTGCATTAACTTTTGTTTTAGTCTAAATAATGACGATTTTAAACACTCAATTGTTAGCCAGTACAAATCGTAAAAATGTCATATGGTTTTCTTAGTTTTAAAGAAGCTAACTGTGCAACGTGGCTCAGTTAGGAAATCATGTTTGCAATGGCGTGTAGGTTGTTATGCTTCGCTGTTTTAATAGATGTAAGACATCAATTAACTACATTTTGCATCTTTTTATACACTTTATTTTATTTATTTAGTTGAGAAAAATGATCAATACTTTCGGATGCCATCTTTGACGCCTAAAGATTGTGGGGTCGCCAACTGACCACGTGAAAACTGGAAGGCTGGACTGCGTCGGCTTAAAAGGTCTTATTTAACGTTTGGATTTTGGCATAATTTTTAAACAGGTTTGAAAGAATCGATATTTTTAAGTTCTCCCATAACTCTCGTTCAAATCTTTCGGTCTAATTTTCCCGGAAAACACATAAAATGCGGGTGCTCGGAACCCTCATTCCCCGGAAGTATCTGGTGCAATGCTACAGAAATCATTTTGTTCGCGGAAGACGGAAGAAGAATATGCCTAAAATGTAATTCGCACAAAACATAAACAATGGGATCGTTTGACAGCTGTGTGTCTGTTGTGCTAGGTAAATTAAAATTGGATTATTTAAATTTAAAGCCGCAACAAATTGAAGTTTTAAAGGCATTGTTTGAGGGGAGAGATACGCTGACCGTGTTGTCAACAGGCTTTGGAAAAAGTTTGATTTATCAGATACTACCCTACATGTTGGCTGCAAGTGTGCGATTTTGAAGATCACATATTTTATACTAGTAGGAAACCAATTTAAGATATTTTGATGTATGGTTCTTGTCTGACAAACTTAGATTACTTGAATAATTTAGCAATAACTAATATGTAATTATTTTATGTACGATATTCACGACACCAACAAATATCAAACAACTAAATGAATTACAAACTAGCATCATTTAATTTCACAATGTATAAACTTAAAAAACATCTTTAACTCATTCTTATTTCACAAGTTTATTATGTTTTTCAAATTCCTAACCGACCATTAACTTTATGTCATATTGTGTGTCACATGGCCAACTTACCGAGACATAGGTAACACTACATGTAATTACAATTAACAAAGTAAGTGACGCGATTTGTTCTTTCTGTTGATTTGATATTACAAATGATAAAGAATTTTCAATTCTTCAATTCTAAAAATTTAAAATCAGCCATTTTTATTTCCAATGACAGGTAATATAGTGACCCGAATAAAAATGCTCAGCGTCTCCGCATCTATATATAATCGTGCATGGACGGCATCATGTTGTTCTATTAACGAGTGAATTAAATTGGATTGTAGTTTTAAATGTTACTACATCATGACCTGTCACTTGAAATTGTCGATGTTCCATATGTGTATGAATGATTTGTTAAATTTAAGTTGCAATTGTTAAAACAATATACCGTGATTTGCTCTTTTCTGTTGTTTGTATTCGGACCTTTTCCCATGCGTCAAAACACAATTCGTATAAACATTTGACGGCATTTTAAATCTTTTTAATAACAACACTGTTTTGCCTTTTCTTGGTCGTTTTTTTTTTGTAAGGAAAACTGTTACATTTTTGAGCAGGAGCTCAATGGCGACCTTTAATGCTTTGCATCAATGCTATGTTGTTCATTATTGGCATTGCCGCCATGTATTTCTGGCAGGTTGAAATCAGAAGTTCTTTGTCATTCTCTTTCACTGTCGGTTCATATTCATAATTATTCGGCGATATCCGGACAAGTAATGAATGTTGAAAATGGCCGAGATGTTCCGAGTGTGTCGGTCCGCTGTTTATACGAGAGTAACGAACAATAACTCTGCATAAGACGATGGATGTGTCGGACTTCCTCGCATGTTTTTGTTTAAAAAAATGCAAAGAGCACTTACCAATAACATTATAGAGATTATCTGCCATTAAAAAAATCTAACATGCTTATCCTACAAATACAACACATTCTTATTGATTTTAAACACAGTTGTACAGATGAAGGGTTTTGTTATAAGATATTTCAGAAATAATGTCGTATTATACGCTCTAAAAACCTTTTCTACCAAGTTTTTCCCATGCATGACTTAAGGCATTTCCCATACTAACACTTTTATTAGTGCATATTTGTTTTATTTCGAGGTATGGCTTGATCGTTATATGGACTGGGGTATGAACCTTTGTGTTTGCCGACTCTAAATTGTAAGAGAATAAGTTTTTAACTGACCGACAGACAGTGCGAATTTACCGTACCCTGTCTGTGAAAGACATAAAGATAAAAAAATGTCACAAGTTTTGACCTCGTGGCCGAAAGGTAGAACCGCCGACTTGTAACTCCTTTCTTAATGTGGGAAGGTCTTCCAGCTGGCATGTGATGTGCCCGTGGCATAACTCTGAGAGACGTTCATCTATGACCTTCCTCCACCAAAAATAGCTGAGAGTTATTTGCATTTTTTAAATATATTCTATACATTATCTTTAAAAATATCTTTTAAATTTTTAACATTTTAACATTATATTTAAACATAATTTGGAAAGATAAAATGTATCCATAGCAAACATTAGGTTTCTTTGTAAAGCTAGCTATCTAGTTTCTAACTTACCACAAACTCATTATATACGCTGTATCCCGTCCTATATTAACCTTATTCAAATATTTGACCAAGACTGTAGGCGCGTGAATGCCCAACAAAAGGAAATTCTGCTTGAATCGCAGTCAAATAAGACTAGTATTCATGGCAGCTACGTCAGCTTAAATTCCCGGCGGCTATAAAAAAATTCAGCCGCAGTTCCTGGCGGCCACGAATATCAGCTCTAGTTTCCGGCGGCTTAAAATATCAGCTCTAGTTCAAGGCTGTTACGAAATCAGTTCTAGTTTCCAGTGGCTACAAACTGACCGGGAAACTCGTCCTACAGGTGGTATCCGACAGTTTGCCTTTAACTAATACATGTGACAATATCTAACCCCAATTTTTGGAATAAGGGCACAAACACATATATTAAATTAAGTCAAGTCTATATATAACACTATCTCAATTGTTTGACAGCTGTACAGATCGTGAAATATATCGCTATAAATGTCAAGTCGTTAAAAGCAAAAAAGGGAACAAACAAACAAAACAAAATAAAAACAATAACACAACAACAACACCCCACCCCCCAAAAAACAACAACAACAACAAAAACACAAAACAAAACAAAACACCTACACATGTCTGAAAGGTGAACCATAACGACATTACAAACATGTATTTCCTGTTTTAGCCACGCTGCACTGTTATTTTTTTTTAAATTAAGAATTAAGACAACCACTTGACCACTTATAGTTTAGCTCATTTACGTCATCCTCTGTGACGTCGATGTCTATTTTTAGCAGAAATCCCAATTTATGTGCTGATAGCGAGTTCTACTGCCCTAAAATTGAGATACTGTTGAAAATCGTCAAAGCTTAGTTTCTACTGGAATTATGCACACACACCTAAACCGAGGACAGATATTGTTACATATATTAGATTTAGGCAAACTGTCGGATACCATCTTTAATGTCTATTTTTAGCAAAAATCCAAATAGCGATTATGTATAGATACATACTGGTTGAAAGCTGTATGCTCTTCGATAATAATTTTCTTTGTAGCCTTCAATGTTTGGTCAGTATATAGGTTAGGGAGAGAGAGAGGACGATGTACGGGGCAGGTATTTCTTAACTTGACAACAACTTTACCTTGACTACTGGTTTGTATGTCGACTAGCACAACAAGAACGTTTCAAGTACCATTCGAACGGTCTTGTTCAAAAGTTCACAACTACAACATACCTTGAAAAGTACTTACTAAGGTTCTCTTCCTTACAATCGAGCCCAGATAAATATTTGCTGGACAAACAAACGCTACCATTCAACAGCCATAGTATTTGTCGAAACGAATTTAACTTCTGTTAAGATCGTGTACCAGCACAACGCAAATCGAGCATAACCACAGAGTCTTCACGATCTTTTAAAACGGGCTTGCCCGAACATGTTCTATTAATCTCCACCCCTATCCACCAAATTAAGTCATTTGGAAATTTAGACCTATCTCTCTTTTATCGCTCTTTTATCACCTAAACTCACAGGATTAAATATTCACTTTCACCTGACTTGCCAGTATCGATTTGCCTGAATACATTACAAACATCGCGCGGTTTTTTTCTTCGATAACCGTAAATAATTCTACCGATTTATTGAATCAGAGTCTAATGACACTATATCGGACTTAAATGAATGCCTTTGCTGAAAATAGAAAAGCAACAGCGAAAAGCATTTCATGCAAGGCATCTATTCCTTTTCATAAAATATTTCTTCTGCAAGGCTCATTGAGCAAAACGATTGGCAAAGTTTCATTCCGCGGAACGACTTTTTTTTAATATCGAATATAATCACAACTGTCGTGGCAATATATCTCCATTTAAGTCCACGTGGTGCAAATATGTATTTCTACTTGATCAAATGAAGCGACCTTAAACGCTTTTATCTCCAGGGTCCCTTGGTAGCAAAAAATACCTGTCAGTAATAAGTGGAATATTTAGATTGGCGTCAGTGCTTTGGGATCAATTCGAAAATGACTTACCGACAACGTATGTAGGCGGATAGATACACCGTTCTTCTGTTTAGTTAAGTAGTTATGTAAAAAAAACAAAAAAACAACAACACACAAACAAACTGTCGCTGGCCAGATTTCATGACATGAATTTTTAAAGATATTAAATCAATTAGCGTGCGAATTAGATAAATATGGATGAATAGTATATACATTAAATTGGATAAATATTGGCCGTTAATAGCAATAGCGAAGGGACGTGAATTACCCCCTTGCTAATTCAGTTCAATTACCTAAAGTGAACGTGTACTTTAAGGCATTATAGAATGTTTTTCTTGACATGGGAAGATTTTTTTTTCGCATCGTGAAATTCAATGAGTACATGCCACCATTAACTGTTTGTATGTATATATACATAAAATGTTGCCAATGCACATGAAAGTAGTGCGCATTTAGTTTTATGGAAACTGCGCGCCGATGACCTCCTAAGTTCAGTAATAGACGATGTTACTTCAGGTTATGGGTTTTACTATATACACTGTATAGGGCAGCCATCTTGGTTGGGAGAATTAAGTTTTTGAAAGGTGACTGTACTTTATATTCTGTATAAACGGCCAATTTGATTTGAGGAGTCACTTTTTATCACTTTTCCTCCTCAGTGCCCTCACCCCTCCTCCTCAGTACCCTCACACTCCTCTTCAGTGCCCACACCCTCCTCCTCAGTGTCCTTACCTCTCCTCCTCTGTGTCCTCATCTCTCCTCCTCCTCAGTGCCCACACCCTCCTCCCCAGTGTCCTTACCTCTCCTCCTCAGTGTCCTCATCTCTCCTCCTCAGTGCCCATACCCTTCTCCTCAGTGTCCTTACCTCTCCTCCTCTGTGTCCTCATTTCTCCTCCTCCTCAGTGCCCACACCCTCCTCCTCAGTGTCCTTACCTCTCCTCCTCAGTGTCCTCATCTCTCCTCCTCAGTGCCCATACCCTCCTCCTCAGTGCCCACACCCTCCTCCTCAGTGTCCTTACATCTTCTCCTCTGTGTCCTCATCTCTCCTCCTCAGTGCCCACAGCCTCCTCCTCAGTGCCCTAACCCCTCCTCCTCAGTGCCCTCACCCTCCTCCTCAGTGCCCACACCCTCCTCCTCCTCAGTGTCCTCACCTCTCCTCCTCTGTGTCATCATCTCTCCTCCTCAGTGCCCACACCCTCCTCCTCAGTGTCCTTACCTCTCCTCCTCAGTGTCATCATCTCTCCTCCTCAGTGCCCACACCCTCCTCCTCAGTGTCCTTACCTCTCCTCCTCAGTGTCCTCATCTCTCCTCCTCAGTGTCCTTACCTCTCCTTCTCAGTGCCCACACCCTCCTCCTCAGTGCCCACACCCTCCTCCTCAGTGCCCACACCCTCCTCCTCAGTGCCCACACCCTCCTCCTCAGTGTCCTTACCTCTCCTCCTCAGTGCCCACACCCTCCTCCTCAGTGTCATCATCTCTCCTCCTCAGTGCCCACACCCTCCTCCTCAGTGCCCTCACCCTCTTCCTCAGTGCCCACACCCTCCTCCTCAGTGTCCTTACCTCTCCTCCTCTGTGTCCTCATCTCTCCTCCTCAGTGTCCTCATCTCTCCTCCTCAGTGTCCTTACCTCTCCTTCTCAGTGTCCTTACCTCTCCTCCTCTGTGTCCTGACACCTCATGTTCAGTTTCCTCATCCTTACTAACTAATTTACATGTTAATATATTCACCTCTAGAAATATTTTAATTGAAAGTGTCCCATCATTGATTTCTTTTCAAAAAGGAGGTATTATACCTGTATATAACAAAGAAAAAACAAAACAAAACAATCCCAGCCAAGACACAGTCATTTCAAAACACCAAATTCAAATAGTTCGTCAGTATTCTCTTCGTTTTTTTTTTTTTTTTTTTTTTTTTTTTTTTAATTTAAGAAAGCAAAAATATCGAAATTTCAAAGGCATGTTATAATATGGTACGTATTAGATAGTACTAACATAAAGTTTAAAGCAATAATTGTAAAAATACATTTTTTTTTATTTTAATTTTTAAAATAGGAGTTACATAGCATGCGCCAAGATCGCCTTTTAAATTTTAACCAATCATATTGCAGAACAAAAAAGGAAACCATTTGTTCTTATTATTAAGGCGAATAATCAATATAAAATAATTAATCCGAACGTATTTAAAAACTCTAATCAACACTTAATTAAAAATCGGCTTTAGCGTACCCGAGCGCTTTTCGAACAAATTCGCCAAGCTCTAGTTCCGGTCATTCGGAACCCATCTACAGTCTCATAGCGCCGAGTTGTTGCTAGTATGCGTAATCAACAAAATACCACGGTTGTTTATGTGTTTATCCCTCAACTCGTCACCAGTTTCCGGACTATTTGCACTTAGAACAAAGACCAAGGCTTCCGAGTGAGGTTAAACCGGCGATAGAGCCAGGACAATTTCTCAGGTACATTTAATTGATTTACGCCAAGTTCAAAGAGAAAGGGTGTTTTGATAGTATTGTGGCAGACAGATTGAGTTATCATTAACTTTCGTTTGTTGTTCACCGTTCATAAGTTAAGCGGATATTAGTTTGCCAGTTGAGTGAATGACCAAACAATGTAGAAGTGGTGTTAATAAATGATTTGAGTTAAAATCAATCCATAATTTCATCATCATCATCATCAACACCACCACCACCACCACCACCACCATCATCATCATCATCATCATCATCAACAACAACAACATCAACATCATCATTATATTCATCATCATTATCAACATCATCACCATCATCACCATCATCATCATCATCATCATCATCATCATCGTCATCAACAACAACAACATCATCATCAACAACAACAACAACAGTAACAATAACAACATCAGCAGCAAGAGCAAGAGTAGCAGTAGGGTTGACAACACCAACAGCAGCAGAAGCAGCGTTGTCTACGTCCCCCATGTTGGTCCATCTTTGTCTTCGCTTTTATCAAATAACTATGCCATCAAATAACCATTTTTCTCCTTTTTCCCCAATCTTTCACAAGAATCAATCATATAATCAATACAGCCACGACATGTCTGATGCTTGGAATGGTATTTAAGTTGTCAGTCAAGATGGCTATTCGGATTTAACTTCTAGGCCGCTTTTGCCAGACCTGAATGAAAGAACCTGCTGACGTGTATCTTCAGATACAAAGATGATCTATTGAAACTGTATCTACGGATGAAGAGATGCGCACCAAAGACCTTAAATCGACTTTGGCCAAATTTGCATTTTTTTGTGTGTGTTCAAAGCAGCAAAACTTTGTTGAACTATGCTGAGTGGTATATATGTATATATGAAGATGCATTCCTTCATAAGATTATTTTGTTTTAATGTTAACAGAATCAAAAGCATCACAACGTCTTTTAGCTACTCTGTCCGGATTAAGCTGCACACTCTTGCAGCAATCGGAACAACGCAGATAATTCACGAATCATCTCTCGGATGTATGTAGGTAGTCGGATCACCTCGATCATTTCCCGAAATGGGACTCTTTTTTTTGTGACAGACGTCAAAACACAGATGGCATCTCGGATCA
Organism: Sinonovacula constricta; assembly: GCA_007844125.1. NCBI lineage: Eukaryota > Metazoa > Mollusca > Bivalvia > Cardiida > Solecurtidae > Sinonovacula > Sinonovacula constricta. The sequence goes on from CM017564.1 coordinate 59,684,525, forward strand.
CAGCTCACTATAATACGATGCCAGTTAAACTTCACTTTGTGGATGCTTCAAATTTAAATCATCCAAGTTTAATTTACAAAGCGCAACAAACAAAACAGCTGTCAAACGACGCCATTATTTATGTTTTGTGCGAACTACATTTTAGGCAAAATCTTCCGACTTGCGGCGAACAAAGCGACCGTGATTTCTTTAAGTATCATTGCACCAGATACATCCAAGGGATGATTGTCCCGAGGACGGAATTACCCGAGGAGTTCCGATTGAATCTAGCATATCTCCGAATTGCGCATGCGCAAATATACGTCATTTGGAGACAATTTAAACAATAAGCTGATTGGCTGCCTCGTGACGCGATGATTGCTGGCGCAGCTCTGCATTTTTTATGGGGACGAAAGTATAGCTGGCAAAAACAGAAAATCGCAGCTATTCTGCGACACTTTTTTTCCAAGAACCCCACCCCAACCCCGGAGTATTTTTTTAACATGTAGCTGGCAACAATAACAATATTGTGCAGTTTGTCCTTCAAAATGCTGTTCATTAATGCCCTAGATCTGTGTGATCAGTCAAGCATAAATCACCACTCGTCGTTGCAAACAGTTATTTTCTTTCCGAGCCACGATGCAGGGATAGCTATTTTTAAACCTAGAAATCGCTCTGACGTCGATATCTATTTTTAGCCGAGACCACTATCGAGCTTTGTATCCAGCTGGAAAGAATACACATTTAGAATGATTTTTCCGCGAATAGTTCTGTATAACAATTTAGTTAGTGTTCAAAATCGTATTATTAAGATTAAAGCATAGGTTTATATTTGATAGAAGCTAACTGTTTGATACCACCTTTAAAGGTGAAAGGGGTAAAACTGTGACAAAGGCACAATAAAAGTGTAATACACGTAGCTGTGTAGAGTCTAGTCATCATGTTAAAGGTGGTATACGCTAGGGTGCCTATGTCTAATACATATAACAAAATCTTACCCCTATTATGGGGAGTTTGTGCATATTTGCTGCATAAAGTTACACTTTAGTTTAAGTAAAGGATGTTTAAAGCATTACCTCAAACGTAAGAGAGTACACATCGTGAAATATATTTCATTAAATGTCCATTATTGCCAAATCTATAAATAAGCACGATGGGGATTTAAGCTAAAGATTATCGACGTCAGAGTGGATTATCCGTATGATCGTGTGTCGTGATCTCAAAGTAAACTTTTAGTCACGTGGTTTTCTTAGTTAAAATAGTCTCGAAATAAAATATGGATAAAACAGCTAACTGTGCATCGTGGCTCGGAGAGGAAATATCTGTTTGTAATGACAAATGAGGTGTTATGCGTTACTTCTTTCGTGGATAGCATTAAATAAACGACATTCGCGTGATCTTTTCATTTAACAATCATTTATTTGGTTGCATAAGAGAAAAAGAAATGGACCCAAATAGTCGAAGAACATAATTAAAGGTTGTATCTAACAGTTTGGATCCGATTTTTCCTTTAAATACCAAATACTGTATTGTTATTAGAAAAGATCCAATGGAATGCTGTTTATTTATATTTTACATCTTCGCCAAAAGAGAAGAATAACACCCGACTCATCGTTATAAACTATATTAGTACACACCTAACTACGCATGCCCAACAGTATCACACTTCATTGCTGATTGTCGTTAGGAATTTTAAGAACCTTTACATCAGTGATATACATTAACAAAGTCGAAATCGTCGCTGCCATGGCAACTATATCAGCATAATCCAGCCTAATACAACATACAGCCGGCTCCACGTGACTAAAATTCGTCGGTAAAACAATAAACCCAGCAGTACGACATTTACAAGCCATGTCTGTATAATAAAATAAAACTTATCGCAGTATATTATATAACATTCTGTATTCTGTACAAATTAAATCACTGCACAGAATCATCCATCCTGTATTACAGGTCAAAGAAATTAGGCATCAAGTTGGACGAGACGAATCTAATTTCCGCACAAATGTGCTGATTCCCGCGCAAATATTGTATAATATTTTATAACACATAGTAAAAACGACAGTTCAACAACTTAATATGCATATGGCGAACCCTAATACAAGTCCCGACCATTTGCTTGGCGCTATTAGTAAAAGATGGATCTCTTTTAAACAATGATTCGTTTATGAAGGGTACTGGATCTATTTTGATTCATATTATTGTTTTTTGTTTATTGGGTTTATCGCACCACCAACAGTATTTCAGTTATCCGGAGACGGTGTCCACTTGAAGCAGATATAGTGCTGCCTTCACTTTGTATAGTATGATAACCACACCCAGTCACACTATCCTGACCCCGGACCAAACCAGTCGTGGAACGACCCATATATTTGCTTGAGCGTTAGCAAGGGAGCCATACCATTTTAACGACTTTGGTATGTCGCGTCCCGGAGTCGAACCATGGGCCTCCCGTACCTGTAGCCGACACTCTACCGATTGCGCTAACAGGTCCGGTTCATTTTTTATAAACACTTTTACAGTATATATAATCACTTTAGTTCGACTATAGTGAGCTCTTCGTGCCGCTTAGGGCTTTCTTGGAACCACAACGTGGCGTGGCTTAACATTGTTTCTACAATTTAAAGTTACTCAAGATGAAAACCTTGGTAGCCGTCTTGTTAAAAGCCATTTGATTAGATTCTCCTCCAAGTTCTACAAGTTTCAGTGGCTGTTATTGCTTCAAAAGTTATGTTTTCGTCCCTCTAAATTCCATTAGGCGTTTATTACAGACGACAGGACAGCAAATTGAATTAAAAATTTTGATGAATTGAAAGAAAACCTTGTTAAAACTGAGAAATGGGTTTTAACCCTTCGTCCAAGAGGTTGCGTAAATCGAATTATGTTATGTTTGTTTGAAACATCTCGGCCTTAATTCCGTTCGTACATGTATCTAGAAGGAAATGTTTGTCAAGCTGTCAAAACTAATACCACGTCGTCGTCACGAGCAAACGAAATTATAATGAAATCAGAAAAGTCCTTTACATTATCGATTATGTTTTTAAAACGAATTTTAAACGAATTTAACATGTTTGTATAAACCTGTGTTCACATCTCGTAAAGACGTAAATAAAAGAAGTTTTTAGTTGTAATTTGTATTTTGGGTTTTATGGCACATGAAAATAGAATATAATCAGGTCAAAACTAAAATACCTGAGCAGAAATAAAAATATATCAGGTTAAAAGTGTGAATAATAAGTGAAAACAGGTTAACATACTAAGCAGTTAAAATGTATAACTTTAGCATAATAAATAGTTTAGAATTTATAACCAATCCATTCAGGAATCAAACAAGCTTAGCATCGGATACTGTCTTAAATAGTTCGCGCATGTTATTGATATTAAAATATTTAGACCGAATATGGTCTGTGTCAATACAAGGTAATAAAATATAAATAACTGTAAGGGGTTCCTGGCAAGGAATACATTCAGGTTGAACTTCTCTTTTTAAAAGATAAGAATGAGTTAATCTAGTATGTCCAATGCGACAGCGGGTAAGAGCTACGTCTTCCTGCCAAAAGATGTTTTTAATATAACAAACTAAATATAAGAAATATAAAGTTAACGAATCCCAATATCTATATCTCTATTCGACATAACATTAGAATGTGTGAGTTTATGAATAGCTGTTAAAACCCCCAACCTATAATTCCTTATTAATTTTGTCAATAATGTATAGTTTCCTCATGACGCTGGAAATTCTATTTAAATATGTTTTAAAACCTTTTTATAGTTCTGCCCTTAAAGGCGGTGTCCAACAGTTTGGACCAAAAATATTTTCATTGTACATCTTAGTAAACCATTGTTATCTGAAAAGATCTCGTAAAATCCTGTTTATTGGTGTCCCACACCTGTCCGAAAAGTGAACCATAACGTCACAATCGTCATTACAAACATGTATTTCCAATCTGAGCCACGCTGCACAGTTAGCTATTTTTAAACCAAGAAAACCACGTGACCACTAATGTTTTTGTTCATCATACGTCATCCGCTGTGACGTCGATGTCTATTTTTAGCATGAATTCCAATTGTTCTTTTTTACAGATATTATCTCTCTCTCTCTCTCTCTCTCTCTCTCTCTCTCTCTCTCTCTCTCTCTCTCTCTCTCTCTCTCTCTCTCTCTCTCTCTCTCTCTCTCTCTCTCTCTCTCTCTCTATATATATATATATATATATATATATATATATATATATATATATATATAAGATGCAGACAAACTGTCGGATACAACCTTTAAGCACAATGTGTTCAGAGTCCGAAATTCTCATGAACAAGCATTCTAATATATACTTCAGTCCAAACAAGATTTGCTTCCACGAGTCACGGAATAATAACCGCCAAGTCGTACGTTGATTCTGCCAATAAACGAATCAGGCAAAATATAATTGGTTTCAAACAAGCACAAAAGTAATTTTCGCGCTGTGTCTTCGCACAATGTTGTTATGTTCTTTGTACGCATGCTTTCGCCAAATTTAATCACGGCTTTATCGTGCCTAAAATCACGGCAGATTTACCCAGGGTTTCTTGTGTCCGTTTGATTTTTAAACAAATAATTATCTTTATTTCTCCACGAACAAATCGTAGTTTTTATGATATTATAGTAATGATTGTTTGGAATTTGTTTGCAATATGACTTATCATTTAAAATTGATGTCTTTATGCAGTACAGGTACATGATATGAAATATATATATATATATACACAGTAAGGGACCCTAACTTCGACCTAAGAAGTCAACAGACAAAATTTACTTTAAAAGCTAAGTGTTTTTTTTACAACTCGTCATCTGTTGCCTTGTTGGGTGTGTGTGTGTGTGTGGGGGGGGGGGGGGTGTTGCATCCCTCCGTACTTGTAACCCGCACTTTATTGGTATTTAATATTAGTATTTGAATAATTATCTTTCTGTTTTAATTGAGCAATTCATAGAGTGAGCTGTTACGTTGTTAGTTGTGATTCCTCGCAACCGAGCACTTGAAAAAGTCTCAATGAAGTTCTATGTCGTGCGCTCTGCAAATGTGGCATTATATGTGCTATCAAAAACGCGATCGATTGTATCAATATTAAACTTTCTAATTATGATCAGTAATTGATTTTTGGGAGCAGATCACAGTTGAAGCTGAACTTTCGAATTACGGGCTTTTAATGTGTTTTTAGTAACGTCACACTCCACCATGCAGGTGCTAATTCGGTTGCTTAGCACAGTGTAGTCCAATGAAAACGACGATCGATGGACATCGACAAAACGAACTTCAAACAGTTGAAATGAGACATAAATATACGTTATTAAATAGTGAATCAGAAAAAAATGAGATTTATTTCAACTTCATCAGTGCAGATGACGTATAATTGATTGTTTTCCCACTATAACTTATCAAGCTATAGCCTGCATACCTCCAGCGCAAAAACCGACCGCAATAGCCCGAGTGGTAGAGCGTCGGATTGCGGATCGGGAGGTCGCATTCAAATCAAAGACTTAAAAATTGGTAGTAGTGGCTTCCCTCCTAAAGCTCGCGGCTAAGAGGACAGCATTACGCCTGACTGGTCGGTCTCAGTATAATGAACCAGCCGGTTTCAGTCCCTGGGCACCTCATAAGTGCCCATGTGCTATAATGATAGAAATGTCGCTGCACAGTATTGGCAAAAATGCCGGCAAATCACAATCCCATCCCTCCAGCGCATTAGACTTCAAAGATGGGCAGTAACTCCTACCAATCCAGAAGTTGCGTTTTGTATCTCACTTAAAGGTTTGCTGACGTTGGAAAGCGGTTGACATAACTGACTTCAGATATGTTTTGTTAGGTTTTAGCAATAAGCGATTATGATTAATATCATTGACACTTGATACATCAAAGTTTCCTTGTTTTGGTTACGTTTTTTTTTTGCTTTATACTTTTTAGATCTTTTTGTGACTTCAAATTAAATTTCTTCCAAGCAAATGTGAAATGATATTCAATGCGATATTGCAATGAATCATTACTCTTATTTGCAGATATGCTTTTGATCGTTTCTTTTTTTAAACCACCTTGCAATCAATTAACATTGCTTTCTTGGTTGTAGTGTCTTGCAAGCGATCTTCTCTATAGATAGTTTCCGTGTGATGTCATAGGCACTGATAAGACAGTTTAAGGCAGCCATCTTTGAAGGCAGAAGCTAATGCAGTCCAAAATCTGGAAATATGTGCTGTATTAAACTCACCACTGTGTTTTTATTTTTTCAGTCTATTTTATTGAATTTTATTTCAAATTTACCAGTATTTATGAAGTATTTTAAATATGAAAACAATATTTTGATAGTTTAAGAGATAAAAAATACAACCGTAAAAGATACACTATTCACTTTGTTTAAGGATAAGCCAATAATTTTATTTATTTCTGTATAGAAATTCTTCTTGCATTTATCAATTTTAAAAATACTGATTTCTAAAAATATGTCGATAATAAAAATACTGATTTCTAAAAATATGAATTTCAATAGCTTTCCAATGATGTATAGCTTTTAACTTTTGTACCACAAATGAAGAAATTACAAGAAAATAAAATTTACGCTTTTATACAATTCATCTGAAAATCCCTAGAAGTTGCCATCAAAGATGGCTGCCTAGATAAGGGATCTTCACTGATGTAATAACTATCTATGAAAGCAGTGAATGCGAGCCTTATTGTGCTAGTTTGTCTGGGTCCTAAGAAAGTAAAGATGTGTCATAAAGCTAAGACAAGAAGGCAACGTTAGACAGTAAGCGGAGATTAATGACACGATAAGTCGGAACTCTAAATTCTTGTCCCCGCACTTCATGCATTGCTGGACGACCAGCGAGGGTTACATACATCCAAATCACGACCTTGTTCATAAATCACCGCCCGATGGGTGATAAATTCATTTGGAATGATTACTTTACGATTTAAGTGCACTTTGAAACGAATCTGTCCTTATGTACCTCAATGATCGTGAAGAATGCTTGAGATCTACGATTTAAAACCATTTTAATGTCTCTTGGTGATTAAAAGGAAGTTCAATGCATGTGCTTTACATTTTGTGTAGTTGTTTCAATATCTTGACACTGTGTCTAAAATTAGAAAAAAAATTCTGCTGACGTTTGAAAGTCTGTGCAAATTAATGTTTGATTGAACGAACTAAAGCTCTAGTAGGCGTACAGATGCATTTATTTGTTTCAAGTACAATTAAACATGGGCGCGCCAACTGAATATACAAACACGGATAATTCAACAAATAAACACACACACACAAACATTCGACTCCATGCATCTGGCGTAATGTTGTCGGGAGGAAAACAAACTTTGCAATATCATAAATTACATTTTTCTTTTCAACTATAGAAGCAATCTGATGTAAAATTGCTACCGACTGACAACAGCTGCTTTCAAAATCCGTGACTGAATACATTATATTAAACAATAAGTCTGATTAAATCTTCATTCTCTTTTTGAAGACACTTTTCTGCACACGAGTTGTTCCTTCAATTGCTTTCCTCACATAAAGGCAATGGAACTCCTCGGGTATTTCCGTCATCGTTAGGATCATCCCTGAGATGTGTCTAGTGCATTGATACAGACTTTTTCTTTACCGGAATAATACTCGATTAAAAGGTTTTTAAAATGATAAGTGTAGTTTTTATGGCTATTTTGTCCTATAAACTTTTATTTATCAATGACATTTCACATTTCGTTAGATATATAACTGTTACTGCATTTGCATAATAAATAGAGATAAAAAAGCAAAACAGTGTCCCTTTTTATGACGTCATAGGCTTATACTCACGGGGGTTTCCATTGATACCAACCGGAAACCTCGGATAGTTGACGAATCATCTCTCGGATGTATTTAGGTAGTCGGATCATCTCGGCCATTTCCCTAAATGGGACTACTTTTGTGACAGACGTCAAAATAAAAATGGCAACTTGGATGACAGCTCACTGCAGTGGATAGACATTGTGTTTCTACATAACGCAATAATAATGCACTGATATATTGAGCTACCGAAACGGACACTTACAGAAAAAAAAACAGGGTAGTAGGCTATCTTATGTATCAAACTTTTTTTTTCAACGCCTGTCGGCAACACGGCCAGCGTATCTCTCCCCTCAAACAATGGCTATAAAACTTTAATTTGTTGCGGCTCCAAATTTAAATCATCCATTTTATTATACCTAGCGCAGAAGACACACAACTGTCAAACGATGCCTTTGTTTATGTTTTGTGCGAACTACATTTTAGGCATATTCTTCTTCCGACTTCCGGCGAACAAAACGATAGTGATTTCTGTAAGTATCATTGCACCAGATAGATCTGAGGGATGATTGTCTCGATGATGGAATTACTCGAGGAGTTCTGATTGCATTGAAACATCCGAGAGATGATTCGTGAACTATCCGAAGGCACCCTACTGCACATAAATGATGCTATTTCATTGACGTTGAATGCCAAGAAGAAACCTTTTAGTTTGCTAGGAAAAATACCGCGACTCCGACCATTTTTTTTTTAAAACCCAGAAGAAAGACAGCTACAAACACAGGTATGTTAAAGATGCTTCGTCTTTAAGTCTTCCTGGGGATGTATGTTTTTATGCTGACTTGAGGATCTACTTCGAAACAAGCTGTAAATTGTTGTGAATTATCTTTGATGACACTTTTGGATAAACATGGACAAAAGAAACCAACTGTAGATTCGAAAACATGTCAAGTTACGACGAGCCCAAAAAGCGATGTCTCTATATTTATTAGTCATTAGTTGAAGTGTCTGATTTAAATCTTTAAAATATCTTTTCGACTGATCTCGAACATTTGCAAGATTTCAAGCACATCTTGAAGTGTTGCACATCTTATTTGAACATGCGGATAGTTATTGTTTGGTGTCTTCTTGCATGTCTTTGAAGTGTGACAGTATTTAAAGCGACTTGGTCAAAGTTTTGTAGGTACCTGTCACATAAATACTTTTGACAGGGGCGGATCCAAAAAGATTTGGTTGGGGTGGGGTATGAATCAAGGTCCGTTTACCTTTATAGCAGTTAATACTAGATATGGAGGGACCCTAACATCGACCTAAGCAGTCAATAGACAAAATTTACTTTAAAAGCTTAGTATTTGTTAAGCTTACATGTATGTGTTTCCACAACCCTACTGTTTTACCTGGATGGTGGTGGTGGTGGTGGGGTGGGGGGTGGGGGGCTTTGTTTGCATCATGACGTATATTAAAGGTGGTATCCGACAGTTTGGACAATTTTCCTTATAAATAAAGCAAAATCAGTGTTACCTGAAAAGATCCTGCATTATACTGTTAATTTATGTCCTATATTTGCGTGAACAGTAATGCATACATCTCCACTCGTCATTGCAAACAGGTTTTTCCCATCTGAGCTACGCTGCAGAGATAGCTATTTTTAAACTTAGAAAACCATGTGACGACTTACCTTTGAGATCACGTTATATCATCATCCGAGTAATCTGCTCTTACGTCCATATCTATTTTTAGCAGAGATCACTATCGTGGTTATTTATAGATGTGAAAGAATTTAACATTTAGAGTGATTTTCTTTTCGCGATTTCTACCTTCGGACAATATTAGTAGCGTCCAAAATCGTCTTTACTTAGACTGAAAGTAGGAGTTTATGCAGAAAATATGACTAAAATCTCCGAAGCAGTAGTAAGATATTGTTACATGAATTTGATATAAGCAAACGGTCGGATACCACCTTTAAAGTAAGATTTACTACGTTGTTGGGCTAAACTCGGCTAACATACATGCCAAGCGTCATGATAGCACACTCTTTTGAAAGACATTATATTCACATTTTATGAAGGGTGATCGGAGGTAATGCTTAGAACCTTTATGTATTGTGGGTCAACATTTTTTTATAAGTTACGTATTTGAACAACTGCGACCAAGTGTCTTTAAAAGAGACAAACTGAGAAAAGCTGTTTAAAAGAGATATGGTGAGCTAAGCTGATTAAAAGTGATGAAGTGAGCAAAGCTGTTTTGAAAGAGATGAGCTGAGCTAAGCTGTTTAAGAGATGAAGCTAGCAAAGCTGTTTGAATGTGATGATGTGAACTAAGCTGTTTAAAAGTGAGCAAAGCTGTTTAAAAGTGAGCAAAGTTGTTTGAAAGTGAGCAAAGTTGTTAAAATGAGATGAAGTGTGCAAAGCTGTGTAAAAAAAAGAAGCGAGCGAATCTTTTACAAAAGATGAAGTAAGCAAAGCTGTTTAAAAGAGATTAAGTCAGCAAAGCTGTAAATTAAGTGTCAAAGCAGTTCAAAAGAGATGAAATGTACAAAGCTGTTCAAAAGAAATGAAGTGAGCAAAACTGTTTAAAAGAGATGAAGTGAGCAAAGCTGTTTAAAAGAGATGAAATGAGCAAAGCTGTTTAAAAGAGATGAAGTGAACAAAGCTGTTTAAAAGAGATGAAGTGAGCAAAGCTGTTTAAAGGAGATTAATTGAGCACAGCTGTTTAAAAGAGATGAAGTGTGCAAAGCTGTTCAAAAGAAATGAAGTGAGCAAAACTGTTCAAAAGATATGAAGTGAGCAAAACTGTTTAAAAGAGTTGAAGTGAGCGAAGCTGTTTAAAAGAGATGAAGTGAGCAAAGCTGTTTAAAAGAGATGAAGTGAGCAAAACTGTTTAAAAGAGATGAAGTGAACAAAGCTGTTTAAAAGAGATGAAGTGAGCAAAGCTGTTTAAAAGAGATGAAGTGAGCAAAGCTGTTTAAAAGGGATGAAGTGAGCGAAGCTGTTTAAAGGAGATTAATTGAGCAAAGCTGTTTAAAAGAGATGAAGTGTGCAAAGCCGTTCAAAAGAAATGAAGTGAGCAAAACTGTTCAAAAGATATGAAGTGAGCAAAGTTGTTTAAAAGAGATGAAGTGAGCAAAGCTGTTTCAAAGAGATGAAGTGAGCAAAGCTGTTTAAAAGAGATGAAGTGAGCGAAGCTGTTTAAAAGAGATGAAGTGAGCTATGCTGTTTACAAGGGATGAAGTGTCAAAGCTGTTTACAAAAGATGAAGTGAGCAGAGCTAAAGTGAGCAAAGTTGTTTAAAAGAGATGAAGTGTCAAAGTTGTTTAAAAGAGATGAAGTGAGCAAAGTTGTTTAAAAGAGATGAAGTGAGCAAAACTGTTTAAAAGAGATGAAGTGAACAAAGCTGTTTAAAAGAGATGAAGAGAGCAAAGCTGTTTAAAAGAGATGAAGTGAGCAAAGCTGTTTAAAAGGGATGAAGGAGCGAAGCTGTTTAAAGGAGATTAATTGAGCAAAGCTGTGTAAAAGAGATGAAGTGTGCAAAGCTGTTCAAAAGAGATGAAGTGAGCAAAACTGTTTAAAAGAGATGAAGTGTGCAAAGCTGTTTAAAAGAGATGAATTGAGCGAAGCTGTTTAAAAGAGATGAAGTGAGCAAAGTTGTTTAAAAGAGATGAAGTGTCAAAGTTGTTTAAAAGAGATGAAGTGAGCAAAACTGTTTAAAAGAGATGAATTGAGCGAAGCTGTTTAAAAGAGATAAAGTGAGCGAAGCTGTTTAAAAAAGATGAAGTGAGCAAAGTTGTTTAAAAGAGATAAGTGAGCAAATCTGTTTAAAAGGGATGAAGTAGCGAAGCTGTTTAAAAGGGATGAAGGAGCGAAGCTGTTTAAAGGAGATTAATTGAGCAAAGCTGTTTAAAAGAGATGAAGTGTGCAAAGCTGTTCAAAAGATATGAAGTGAGCAAAACTGTTTAAAAGAGATGAAGTGTGCAAAGCTGTTTAAAAGAGATGAAGTGAGCAAAGCTGTTTAAAAGAGATGAAGTGTGCAAAGCTGTTTAAAAGAGATGAAGTGAGCAAAACTGTTTAAAAGAGATGAAGTGTGCAAAGCTGTTCAAAAGATATGAAGTGAGCAAAACTGTTTCAAAGAGATGAAGTGAGCAAAGCTGTTTAAAAGAGATGAATTGAGCGAAGCTGTTTAAAAGAGATGAAGTGAGCAAAGTTGTTTAAAAGAGATGAAGTGAGCAAAGTTGTTTAAAAGAGATGAAGTGAGCAAAACTGTTTCAAAGAGATGAAGTGAGCAAAGCTGTTTAAAAGAGATGAAGTGAGCAAAACTGTTTCAAAGAGATGAAATGAGCAAAGCTGTTTAAAAGAGATGAATTGAGCGAAGCTGTTTAAAAGAGATGAAGTGAGCAAAGTTGTTTAAAAGAGATAAGTGAGCAAAACTGTTTCAAAGAGATGAAGTGAGCAAAGCTGTTTAAAAGAGATGAAGTGAGCTATGCTGTTTACAAGGGATGAAGTGAGCAGAGCTGTTAAAAAGAGTTAAAGTGAGCAAAGTTGTTTAAAAGAGATGAAGTGTCAAAGTTGTTTAAAAGAGATGAAGTGAGCAAAGTTGTTTAAAAGAGATGAAGTGAGCAAAGTTGTTTAAAAGAGATGAAGTGTCAAAGCTGGTTTAAAAAGATGAAGTGAGCAAAGTTGTTTAAAAGAGATGAAGTGAGCAAAGTTGTTTAAAAGAGATGAAGTGAGCAAAGTTGTTTAAAAGAGATGAAGTAAGCAAAGTTGTTTAAAAGAGATGAAGTGAGCAAAGCTGTTTAAAAGGGATGAAGTGAGCGAAGCTGTTTAAAGGAGATTAATTGAGCAAAGCTGTTTAAAAGAGATGAAGTGTGCAAAGCTGTTCAAAAGAAATGAAGTGAGCAAAGCTGTTCAAAAGATATGAAGTGAGCAAAACTGTTTAAAAGAGTTGAAGTGAGCAAAGCTGTTTAAAAGAGATGAAGTGAGCAAAACTGTTTAAAAGAGATGAAGTGAGCAAAGCTGTTTAAAAGAGATGAAGTGAGCGAAGCTGTTTAAAAGAGATGAAGTGAGCAAAGTTGTTTAAAAGAGATAAGTGAGCAAAACTGTTTCAAAGAGATGAAGTGAGCAAAGCTCTTTAAAAGAGATGAAGTGAGCTATGCTGTTTACAAGGGATGAAGTGTCAAAGCTGTTTACAAAAGATGAAGTGAGCAGAGCTGTTAAAAAGAGTTAAAGTGAGCAAAGTTGTTTAAAAGAGATGAAGTGTCAAAGTTGTTTAAAAGAGATGAAGTGAGCAAAACTGTTTAAAAGAAATGAAGTGAGCAAAACTGTTTAAAAGAGATGAAGTGAACAAAGCTGTTTAAAAGAGATGAAGAGAGCAAAGCTGTTTAAAAGAGATGAAGTGAGCAAAGCTGTTTAAAAGGGATGAAATGAGCAAAGCTGTTTAAAAGAGATGAAGTGAGCTATGCTGTTTAAAGGAGGTTAATTGAGCAAAGCTGTTTAAAAGAGATGAAGTGTGCAAAGCTGTTAGAAAGAAATGAAGTGAGCAAAACTGTTCAAAAGATATGAAGTGAGCAAAACTGTTTAAAAGAGATGAAGTGAACAAAGCTGTTTAAAAGAGATGAAGAGAGCAAAGCTGTTTAAAAGAGATGAAGTGAGCAAAGCTGTTTAAAAGGGATGAAATGAGCAAAGCTGTTTAAAAGGGATGAAGTGAGCGAAGCTGTTTAAAGGAGGTTAATTGAGCAAAGCTGTTTAAAAGAGATGAAGTGTGCAAAGCTGTTAGAAAGAAATGAAGTGAGCAAAACTGTTCAAAAGATATGAAGTGAGCAAAACTGTTTAAAAGAGTTGAAGTGAGCAAAACTGTTTCAAAGAGATGAAGTGAGCAAAGCTGTTTAAAAGAGATGAAGTGAGCAAAGCTGTTTAAAAGAGATGAAGTGAGCGAAGCTGTTTAAAAGAGATGAAGTGAGCAAAGTTGTTTAAAAAAGATAAGTGAGCAAAACTGTTTCAAAGAGATGAAATGAGCAAAGCTGTTTAAAAGAGATGAAGTGAGCTATGCTGTTTACAAGGGATGAAGTGTCAAAGCTGTTTACAAAAGATGAAGTGAGCAGAGCTGTTAAAAAGAGAAAAAGTGAGCAAAGTTGTTTAAAAGAGATGAAGTGTCAAAGTTGTTTAAAAGAGATGAAGTGAGCAAAGTTGTTTAAAAGAGATGAAGTGAGCAAAGTTGTTTAAAAGAGATGAAGTGAGCAAAGTTGTTTAAAAGAGATGAAGTGTCAAAGCTGGTTTAAAAAGATGAAGTGAGCAAAGTTGTTTAAAAAAGATGAAGTGAGCAAAGTTGTTTAAAAAAGATGAAGTAAGCAAAGTTGTTTAAAAGAGATGAAGTGAGCAAAGTTGTTTAAAAGTGATGAAGTGAGCTATGCTGTTTAAAAGAGATGAAGTGAGCAAAGTTGTTTAAAAGAGATGAAGTGAGCAAAGCTGGTTTAAAAAGATGAAGTGAGCAAAGTTGTTTAAAAGAGATGAAGTGAGCAAAGTTGTTTAAAAGAGATGAAGTAAGCAAAGTTGTTAAAAAGAGATGAAGTGAGCAAAGTTGTTTAAAAGAGATGAAGTGAGCTATGCTGTTTAAAAGAGATGAAGTTAGCTATGCTGATTAAAAGAGATGAAGTGAGCAAAGTTGTTTAAAAGAGATGAAGTGAGCTATGCTGTTTAAAAGAGATGAAGTGAGCAAAACTGTTTCAAAGAGATGAAGTGAGCAAAGCTGTTTAAAAGAGATGAAGTGAGCAAAACTGTTTCAAAGAGATGAAATGAGCAAAGCTGTTTAAAAGAGATGAATTGAGCGAAGCTGTTTAAAAGAGATGAAGTGAGCAAAGTTGTTTAAAAGAGATAAGTGAGCAAAACTGTTTCAAAGAGATGAAGTGAGCAAAGCTGTTTAAAAGAGATGAAGTGAGCTATGCTGTTTACAAGGGATGAAGTGAGCAGAGCTGTTAAAAAGAGTTAAAGTGAGCAAAGTTGTTTAAAAGAGATGAAGTGTCAAAGTTGTTTAAAAGAGATGAAGTGAGCAAAGTTGTTTAAAAGAGATGAAGTGAGCAAAGTTGTTTAAAAGAGATGAAGTGTCAAAGCTGGTTTAAAAAGATGAAGTGAGCAAAGTTGTTTAAAAGAGATGAAGTGAGCAAAGTTGTTTAAAAGAGATGAAGTGAGCAAAGTTGTTTAAAAGAGATGAAGTAAGCAAAGTTGTTTAAAAGAGATGAAGTGAGCAAAGCTGTTTAAAAGGGATGAAGTGAGCGAAGCTGTTTAAAGGAGATTAATTGAGCAAAGCTGTTTAAAAGAGATGAAGTGTGCAAAGCTGTTCAAAAGAAATGAAGTGAGCAAAGCTGTTCAAAAGATATGAAGTGAGCAAAACTGTTTAAAAGAGTTGAAGTGAGCAAAGCTGTTTAAAAGAGATGAAGTGAGCAAAACTGTTTCAAAGAGATGAAGTGAGCAAAGCTGTTTAAAAGAGATGAAGTGAGCGAAGCTGTTTAAAAGAGATGAAGTGAGCAAAGTTGTTTAAAAGAGATAAGTGAGCAAAACTGTTTCAAAGAGATGAAGTGAGCAAAGCTCTTTAAAAGAGATGAAGTGAGCTATGCTGTTTACAAGGGATGAAGTGTCAAAGCTGTTTACAAAAGATGAAGTGAGCAGAGCTGTTAAAAAGAGTTAAAGTGAGCAAAGTTGTTTAAAAGAGATGAAGTGTCAAAGTTGTTTAAAAGAGATGAAGTGAGCAAAACTGTTTAAAAGAAATGAAGTGAGCAAAACTGTTTAAAAGAGATGAAGTGAACAAAGCTGTTTAAAAGAGATGAAGAGAGCAAAGCTGTTTAAAAGAGATGAAGTGAGCAAAGCTGTTTAAAAGGGATGAAGTGAGCGAAGCTGTTTAAAGGAGGTTAATTGAGCAAAGCTGTTTAAAAGAGATGAAGTGTGCAAAGCTGTTAGAAAGAAATGAAGTGAGCAAAACTGTTCAAAAGATATGAAGTGAGCAAAACTGTTTAAAAGAGTTGAAGTGAGCAAAACTGTTTCAAAGAGATGAAGTGAGCAAAGCTGTTTAAAAGAGATGAAGTGAGCAAAGCTGTTTAAAAGAGATGAAGTGAGCGAAGCTGTTTAAAAGAGATGAAGTGAGCAAAGTTGTTTAAAAAAGATAAGTGAGCAAAACTGTTTCAAAGAGATGAAATGAGCAAAGCTGTTTAAAAGAGATGAAGTGAGCTATGCTGTTTACAAGGGATGAAGTGTCAAAGCTGTTTACAAAAGATGAAGTGAGCAGAGCTGTTAAAAAGAGAAAAAGTGAGCAAAGTTGTTTAAAAGAGATGAAGTGTCAAAGTTGTTTAAAAGAGATGAAGTGAGCAAAGTTGTTTAAAAGAGATGAAGTGAGCAAAGTTGTTTAAAAGAGATGAAGTGAGCAAAGTTGTTTAAAAGAGATGAAGTGTCAAAGCTGGTTTAAAAAGATGAAGTGAGCAAAGTTGTTTAAAAAAGATGAAGTGAGCAAAGTTGTTTAAAAAAGATGAAGTAAGCAAAGTTGTTTAAAAGAGATGAAGTGAGCAAAGTTGTTTAAAAGTGATGAAGTGAGCTATGCTGTTTAAAAGAGATGAAGTGAGCAAAGTTGTTTAAAAGAGATGAAGTGAGCAAAGCTGGTTTAAAAAGATGAAGTGAGCAAAGTTGTTTAAAAGAGATGAAGTGAGCAAAGTTGTTTAAAAGAGATGAAGTAAGCAAAGTTGTTAAAAAGAGATGAAGTGAGCAAAGTTGTTTAAAAGAGATGAAGTGAGCTATGCTGTTTAAAAGAGATGAAGTTAGCTATGCTGATTAAAAGAGATGAAGTGAGCAAAGTTGTTTAAAAGAGATGAAGTGAGCTATGCTGTTTAAAAGAGATGAAGTGAGCAAAGTTGTTTAAAAGAGATGAAGTAAGCAAAGTTGTTTAAAAGAGATGAAGTGTCAAAGCTGGTTTAAAAAGATGAAGTGAGCAAAGTTGTTTAAAAGAGATGAAGTGAGCAAAGTTGTTTAAAAGAGATGAAGTAAGCAAAGTTGTTTAAAAGAGATGAAGTGAGCAAAGTTGTTTAAAAGAGATGAAGTGAGCTATGCTGTTTAAAAGAGATGAAGTGAGCTATGCTGATTAAAAGAGATGAAGTGAGCAAAGTTGTTTAAAAGAGATGAAGTGAGCAAAGTTGTTTAAAAGAGATGAAGTAAGCAAAGTTGTTTAAAAGAGATGAAGTGAGCAAAGTTGTTTAAAAGAGATGAAGTGAGCTATGCTGTTTAAAAGAGATGAAGTGAGCTATGCTGATTAAAAGAGATGAAGTGAGCAAAGTTGTTTAAAAGAGATGAAGTGAGCTATGCTGTTTAAAAGAGATGAAGTGAGCAAAGTTGTTTAAAAGAGATGAAGTGAGCTATGGTGTTTAAAAGAGATGAAGTGAGCAAAGTTGTTTAAAAGAGATGAAGTGAGCAAAGTTGTTTAAAAGAGATGAAGTGATTAAAGTTGTTTAAAAGAGATGAAGTGAGCAAAGTTGTTTAAAAGAGATGAAGTGAGCAAAGTTGTTTAAAAGAGATGAAGTGAGCAAAGTTGTTTAAAAGAGATGAAGTGAGCAAAGCTGTTTGAAAGTGAGCAAAGTTGTTTAAAAGAGATGAAGTGAGCAAAGCTGCTTAAAAGAGATGAAGTGAGCACAGCTGTATAAAAGAGATAAAGTGAACAAAGCTGTTTAAAAAGTGAGCAATGTTTTTTTAAAAGAGATGAAGTGGGCAAAGCTATTTAAAAGAGATGAAGTGAGCAAATCTTTCAGCCTTATGCATTTTGCGTTCTATTATGAGTCCGGATGTATCCCACCTTCTTCTAAAGAAACCCCAATAAGAAGTACCTTTTATCAGGTGTTTTCTTTCTTTAAAGACTTTAGATATACAAAGTGCATCATGTGACATAGAACTAAAGGTCAAAGAGAATAACAGAAACAAAGAAATTGATGTCCCTATAGACTACAACTACAAATCAAAGCTTTAAAGTAATCGATAAATACTATATTCTGCACATTTCTGCGGGGAGTAAATAAAATTACTTAACAGTTGCATTGGCATTGCGTATTTACGATACAATCTAAAAGATGGATACTCGGAATGAACAAGTGGACACCCACGACCGATCAATTCCGTTACTCTCCATTCATCGCCCGTGGGATATTTAGTTCACATTTCGCCGTTTCTGGTGAATGAATGATATTTCATTGGTCCCTTCATAATCCGACGAAGATTTCAATCCAATGATAAATCTCGTTTCTTTTGATTGTGGCAATGGGCGCAGCCATTGTTATACTTCTAATCTCCACGCTGAAGAGTATTGATTTTGTAAGCAGTATTATGATTGGCCAATTCTTGTTCTATTCAGTTCGATGAGACGACAGAAAATTAACAAATAAACTCACGGTCAACAAATGTAGTAAAACGGAATGTTTAACACACTAAATGTATAAAATATTGGGGTATAATATTACAAATGCCAAATAGTAGGTATCCACGAAATTGTTATAATATGCTTAAATCCTTAGATGATCTCGGACGTCAAACATGGGCTTCACATGTAAAGGCATTATTGTTTAAATTTGGTTTTGGTTTTGTGTGGGTGTCACAGGATATTGGTGATATACATCTTTTTATTTTACAATTTAAACAAAGATTGCGTGATATAATGACCAAAAACTGGTGTGCAGATATTAATAATGCGTCAAGATGTTCTACTTATGTTAATTCTAAAACTCTTCTAAATCCTGAGAAATATCTCAGTATTGCAATACCATTTAATCTAAGAAAAAGTTTAGCTTGTTTTAGATGCTCAAGCCATAAATTAAACATTGAAATAGGTAGACATTATGGTATTGATAAAGAAGCTAGAATATGCCTTTTTTGTATTATTAATGAAGATAATCTTATTATCGAGAATGAATACCATGTATTTTTAAGTGTCCTCGTTATGATGATATAAGAAGAAATTATTTGTTTAATTGGTATACAGGCTCCACTGAAGTTATACATTTTTATAACAGTATGTCGAGTGATAATGAAAACACTATAATAAACACTGCGTTATTTATCAATAAATTACTGAAAATTGTTAATAATACTTAGAGGTATGTTGTTGATAAGGGGGATAAATGTAACATGTCGATGTAAATATTTTGTTATATTTTTGTTCTCATGTTGTATTATGGGCCGGAGGCCTCTATTTACAATAAAGATTTGAATTGAATTGAATTGAATTGAATTGAGTCGAGCGTGGGTATCCGACGATAGGAAGTGGGCAATTTATTACTATTTTAACATAAGTGGAGCAAACTTGTTTATCAATAGCTTTAAACAGAATAGTGTCTTTACCCATCTTAACCGTAGTTGTAAAGAAACATAGGGAAACTTTAAAGCTATATCGTCTCTATAAAATGGTCTGATTTAAAAAATAAAATTTATTTGTCGACCAATAAAGGAGCTTGAAAAAAATATGATCGTCATTGGAAACGGCAGAAAATAAGAAAAAAGTAATGCATGGTAAAATAACAAAATGCTCTTATTTATGATTTTTTATTATTTGAACCCGTGACCTCTAATATGACAAAACACTGCTAGTTCGATTGTGTCACCGATTCTTGGTAAATGTATTATGTATTACAACAGGCACAATTAACCACTTTCAACATAACCCCTGCGATATTAGTATAGGGTTTCCATAGGCGATAATCCGCTCATTTAGAAAAAAAACGTCGGTTCGGTCAATCGCTAGTGTTGTGGCCAGTCTCCTTTGCCATAAACTTTGAAGTTTTAATTGTATTTTCCCTATTTAAAATTTTTCTTGGAACTTGGTATGTCTTTAGTAATGTGTGACATGTTTGTTTATGAATATAATTTTAAAAGCTATTTCTCTACTCATAGTATTTGTGTTTCAACCTACAGTTGAGGTTTGATTTACTACATAAAGTCATCATGTTTCACAAAATGCCTTGCGAAAGCAATGCACTTTAAAGTGGTATCAGACAGTTTACCTTTACCAATGCAACAATATTTGTCCACGGTGTCTGTGAAATTATGCATATTTTCTGCATAAACTTGTACTTTAGTCTGAGTAAGGGCGATTTTGAACACTGAAGTACATATCGCAAAAAATCATTCTAAATGTTCATTCTTTCCAAAGCTATAAATAAGCACGAAAGTGACCTCTGCTAAAAATAGATACCGACGTCAGCGTGGACTACCCGTAAGACGATATACCACTATCTCGAAACTGAGTTGTCATGTGGTTGTCTTAGTTTAAAAAAGGCTATTTCTGCAGCGTATCTCAGATAGGAAATACCTAATTGTAATGACGATTGGGGTGTGATGCATAACTTTTCATAGAGACCTAGGGCATCAGTGGACAGCATTTGCAGGACCTTTTCATGTAACAAGGACTTATTTACAAGGTTATTTTAGAAAAAAATATGTTTGGTCCAAACTGGCGGATAACACCTTTAATATGTGAGGGAATGTTTTACTTCGAACTTTCGAAAGGTTAAGCATCTGTTAAATAAACGCCATATGTCATGTTAGTTAGTAGTGCTAAAATTATGACGTTTTTAATAGGGGTGTAAGTGAACGCTCGAACATTCGAACTCATTAAAAATGACACAATACATTATACTCTACAATCTTTACATTATCTCTACGTCAAGAAACTGTGTATAGTTTCAAATCATATATCAGAATCATTCCAACTTTCAGATCCGAGGTAAGCCGAACATTCGAATGCTGAATTGAAGGGGTTTCGTCAGCCATTATTGGTATTTACATATATGTATGTATACTCATAAAGATTCTGTTCTACCCCAGCTGATCCTCGTAGTACCGCTGGTTCTACCCAGACACAAGTCTGAGGTCTTTTCCCGCCAATAATTAGCTGGACGTCGCCATTATGATCATAATCGTACGGATGTGATGTAAAAAACAACAACAAAAACAACAACAACAACAAACAAATAAAAAACGAATATGCTCTATCGCATTGCAAAATAAGCTCTGAAAACAGTTTTCTTCCTTTTTGTGTCCCATTAGCAATCTGTAAATACATTTAGCACAAAGTACATATGTTGGCAAAACCATTCTCCGCGGGCACGTGTACTTCATAACAAGGAAAACTGTTATTGAACAGGTAAGTTAAAAGTCACACCTGGCCAGGTCGCCCGTATGTGTACCCAGATTTGCCGTTATCTGCGTAATTAAAGTCATAGCGTGACGTAGCTACGGAGCTTTGTAACTTGGAGCCATCCAGCTTAACTTTTACACCTGGATTTCCTAGCAACAAATACCCGGTTTATTTCGGGGTCGATTTTGGAAATTACGGGTCCACGTGTTGAATTGAAATCATTTGCGCGGTTGTGTAATTTGTGTACCTGTTCGTGTTTGGCGAATGTGGTTCAATGAAACATACATATAAGTTGGTAAACGTCAAGTACATCTGACATGAATACGTTCAATTTTGAGTCACTATCTTTACAAGTGTCATTTGTGTCAAATTTTATTTATTGACGTGTGTCATGTCATTATATTGATTAACGCGTGTTTATATCCATATATTTATTTACATGTGTCCTATCATTGCAGTTATTTACACAAGCAACCGATTATTTATAAGTGTACTTTCATTATATTTATTTACAAGTACTATCCTTAAATAATTGATATGTGTCATGTCATTTTAAAAATAATAATATATACCTGATGCATTGTGGCGATCAGTGATAAAATGCTGTTGAAAATAGGTCGAAAGTATTTAAAATAATTTTACCATATTCTAACTTAAATATATGGACATAACATATATTTGGCTACAAATGAAGCTGTTTCAAAAATATTTACCCATCTTAGTTAACAGTAAAGAATGTACTTAACCGCCCAACCCCCTCCCCAAACCACCGCCCAAAATATCCATAAATCCAAAATAATTTTTTTCTTGTTGATGTATTTGACTTTTGTTCCTATTCCCTATAGGACAAAATCTAAAGTGTTTTCAATCTTAGGAAAGCAACCGATCTTAGCTTAGTTCTCGCTGTTCTCGAGATGAAGTACATTTTCTCGCAAACATGCTCTTAAATTGAGAGCCAGTCAGGTACACAAAGAATGAATATAAGACCGGGATCAAAGTCATTAAGCTGCAGCAAATCCAGATAAACTTTCAATTTGTCATCTTTTAGCGACATCGGCCCACAATTTTGACAGCTAACTGACATATTGAGACACGTAAAAAGTGCTGATGGAGAGCAATGAAAGGGATTAGGGGTGAGGGGTAGCCAATCTTGTCTAAACATGCTTCAATAATAATAACAGGGGCGGATCCAGAGGGGGGCCGAAGGGGCCGCGCCCCCCCCCCCTATTTTTCGACGACCAACAAAAAAAGAGTGTTAATTTATAAGGAAATTATGCCCCACAGATGCTTGGAAATCGCATCTCAGCGCATCTAGAATTAAAATTTTCTGTGGGAGCCCCCTCCAGACCCCCCGCCGCGGATTTCGCGCCTGCGGCGCGATCAGCTCCGGCCTGCGGCAGAATGTTACTCCCTCGGCCCCTCCTATTCTGAAATCCTGGATCCGCCCCTGAATAAGTATGGACTAATTTTATTATCGCATAGAAAAAAGAAAGCGGAAGACTTCGTTCTCTTCTGTTACAATAGTTATGTTTGATTGCTGGAACTAATAAAGGAAAGATGATTGAAAAAAAAGATCTTTATATAGGCGGAATGTAAAAAAAAACCCACACACATTCAAGCTGGCTTCGTGTTTTGACAAAGGAAAACCAGAAGGCATGTTCAAAATATAATTATGAAATTGCGAACACTAAATGAGGACGAATTACACTTTTATATAGATACATATGAGAAGTTACCCATCTCGTTCTGCAAATGACAGAGCGCCAACTTCAGGAACAGAGTGCATTTAGTTCAATCAATGTCCGATACATACCAAAGTCGCCCTTCCCGTAAAGAGTTTGTTCATCGGTTCGGTGTCAGGATTAAGTATTCTTGATAGCGTTAGCTATCATGTCAGGTGTTGACGGCGTGATATCACAGTAAAGGGGTTACTATTTGTACTTCATAATTACTGCTTAATTATTGTTGTTAAGACATTAGTCTTCTGCACACAAAAAAAT
Source organism: Sinonovacula constricta (assembly GCA_007844125.1). Classification (NCBI taxonomy): domain Eukaryota; kingdom Metazoa; phylum Mollusca; class Bivalvia; order Cardiida; family Solecurtidae; genus Sinonovacula; species Sinonovacula constricta. The sequence goes on from CM017564.1 coordinate 59,707,438, forward strand.
CCATTTTTTTATTTAGTTAAAAACTTAGCTTCTGCTGAATTGGCTAAACAGCAGCAGAAAGGAAATAACTGTTGCTTTTCAGACAAGCGTAGTGCATATATTTTTCTCGCTTAAACATAATTTTATTTGCGTTTCCAGCAAGATTTAAATGATAGTAAACAACTAAACGTTTTATGTTCAAGTTAAGCAACAAACCAGCAACAAACCCCAAAGAAACATTGTATTTAAGTATTCGTATCATTTTTCACAATAAGAGCCACACGTTTCCTTTCCTATTAATAGGAAACTCTTGTCTTATCAAGTGGTTATTTACGTTATTTTAATGGTTTTTAATGTTATTTCAAGCATCTTATAATTTAAGATAATAATAATGGTCTATATCTCTACCAGAACAGATTGGTGGCTGAACAGCTCATCAAAACATTTGTTGATTCAGTCCAGGACTGTGTTCACTTGAAGAAATAGTGCTATCTTCTGATAGCATGCTAGGGACACGTGCAATGATGCAACACAGAGAAAGAGAATGGTGATATCCGGCCGACCAGTCAAATAACTACCATTTTGAGTCAGGCGTAAGAATCGCAATGTGTTAACATAAGACTGAACGACCAGTTTGAATTAAAACGCTTAAAGCATCATGGGCAGGGACTACTTTCAAACATTGCTGACAACAAAACATACACCAAAAATGGGGATTCTTGTACACTACACGCTTTTCATGCTTTTCGTAAGCCTTTATTTTAATAATAAAATATATTTATTTGTATCTGTAATTATTTGTTCGTAAGCGTTTATTTTAATAATTAAATTAATTTATTTATATCTGTTATTATTTGTGTCTGCATTTGGAACTATTTTACGACGCGAAAACCACAAATCCCCAATATAGGCAAGTTGTGAAGCGTCATAGTATGGTGACTTAAATCTAGTGACGTCACCATCAATGGGCAGAATGTCGTTGCTTCAACACACGGTCAAAATGACCTGTGTGAATGCACTCGGTGTATTGTGGGTAAAGTAGTTCTTCAACATGCTGTTATGAATACGGAAGTGATTGCTAAAATGAACAAAACAAGTACGAAGAGGTATACAACAGATTATTTTTGCATTTTAATAGTTAAAATATGTTTCATGCAAAAATTTTGAACTAAATTTTGTAAACGGTCCAGACATTAACGTAGTGACGTCACACGCTATGTACGAAAGCTAAAGTAGCAAAACTTGCTCATCGTATTTTTTCCCCATTTATCTATAAATATCAAGACTTTAAAAGTTTCTGGACATAGAATAAGGCCTAAGAATATGGTTGGTTAGTCATTTATCTTAATTTAATGAATATTATAATCGAACGTATTTCCTACGCGGAACTATTTCTTATGTAGGCACAAATCTCAAATTTTGGGTGAGTTACGAGTCGTAGTATAGAGATGACTTTAACGTAGTGACGTCACACGCTATGTATAGAATGGCAGAATGTAAGAAACGAGACCGTATCACTATTATGTTAACGTTTTCTTTTCATTTCTTGACATTGGGTTGAACTAGGAGCTTCCCGTACCTATCTGTAAGATAAAGATAATGTTTTCTAATGGGATTTCAAGCACTATATAAATATAGATTCGAGAAACGCACTTGGTTTTTATCTGTATAGAAACGCTTATAACATTCCACGATACATGTAGACAAGACGCGCAACTCTGCCCAACGGTCGTCTGCTGCTTACCCAGCTGGTTCCCGGATGTTCCCAGCACGTACTATCAGTGCAGGCCCTGATTAGAGATACAAACCAATCAGAAGGTTCGCCAAGATAGACGAAAAAAAAAGAAGAGTAACAGCGTGCAATGTGTGATTTAGGTACACCAACAAAATTCCTTCGAATGGCAGTATATGTTAATGGTAGTTTTATGTGTTACGTTTTAAGAAACACATCTTTATTATTTTCTGCTAAGGAAATGTAACATTTTCCTTAAGTTTTATGCATTTGCAAACACAATGTTTTGGAACTTAAATTATTGATAATGGATAACTAAAACAAAATG